>BTPH01000146.1:0-140180 GCA_036245725.1 Mrakia hoshinonis
CTCCAGCGCGGAACCGACGCGTCGGCGAGGAACAGCTCGTCGCTCTTCTGCAGGCTCAGCAGCAACGTCCGCAGCCTCGACCTCAGCCTCAACAGCAGGCCGAGCAGCCCTCGGTAGATCAGCTCGCCCAGCTGTTTGCGCTCGCGCAGATGTACGAGGCGAGGCAGAAGGCGCCACCGTCGGCTGAGAAGGTGCGTCTCTGTTCCTCTCTCGCTCGCGTCTGAGATAGTCGGCTGACATCCTTTTTATATCTCTACTTCCGCAGTCTCCCGAGGTCGACGCTCAGACGCCCACCAAGGTCGCCTACCACTACATCCCCCACCCGTCCGTCGGCGGACCCACTCCGGCTCCCGCGCCGGCGCCCGTCGCGTCCTCGTCCACCCACCCCTCCTCTGCCGCACCGAAGCCCACCGTGTCCACCTCATCGTCACCATCCTCTCCTTTGACCGCCCTCCGTCTGCTCCAGTCCCGTCTGAACCTCCTCCTCTCGTCCAACACCGCACCTGCATCTGTCGCACTCGAGAAGCTGCTCGTCGAAGCTGACGGACTCGAGTCTGGTGGTGATGAGGAGGTGCGAGCGGAGAAGAGGAAGTTTGTGAAGGAGGTCGAGAAGGAGTTGGGCAAGCTCGAGGGTGGAGGCGAGGTGGAGACGGAAGGGTCGCCGGTTGTGGCGACGTCTGAGGAGAAGACGGAGGAGACGAAGGAGGTGGAGGGGTACGCGGTGCCTGAAGTAGTCGAGAAGGAGGAAGAGATGGAAGAGGGAGATGGGAAGACGGAAGAGGTGCAGGTGGAGAAGGTCGACAAAGGGAAGGGGAGGGCAGTGACGGTGGAGGATGAGCCGGAGGAGGACGGTGAGACGGGAGGCTACGAGGTGCTCTAAATCTGTCCGATTGATGCATTTCAATCGATCCCAAAGGTCGTGTTGAGAGTGAAGAGGGGAGAACAATGGGTCATGAGATCGAGTCGGGTTCGTCCGCGAAGTCGTGAGAGGATGGATCACCAGTTGGGCTTGCGGCAGAGTGGCTTGTGTCGCTTCCAATCGGCCTTTTGGTGCGCTACATACGACATGAAGGAAAAGTTCAAGGTGTCAGCGCGACTTGAACGTAGAAAGTATGAAGGTGGGCAGACCTCGCGAGCAGTATCGGACGGAGAGACACTGGCGAGTCCGGCAAAGAAGATCGGGTCAGAACGGCTTCCATCAGAGGACTTCGAGATGCAAGATGAAAGCGTGACTTACCCCAGCGCAGACAGACATCTCTTCTCCTTCATGCACACTCGCGCACTCCGGAGCGAAGGCGAACCGACTTTGCGCCCTGCTCCACTCGCACGTCCAGTACGCGAAGCCCGGTCCCGAAGTCGACCAGCTCGCCTTTCGGTTCACGACAAGATTCGACGACCTGAAGGCCAACGAGTCCTCTGCTCCTACCAAAGTCTTGAGCGTGTGGAGCAAGGATGCTGGAAGACCCGTCGGCAGCTGCGAGATCGCGAGTCGCATGCCCGTGCGGGTCGGCTTGTCGAGCTCCCAGGCGTGTGGCTTGAACGAAGCCGCTTCTTGAACTGCCAAGTTGTGGAGCTCCTCCACTAACATAGAAGCGAACAGGATCATGTTGGCGACCTGGCCAGAAGTTTGAAAGCACACACGGTCTGATCAGCACGATCTAGCATGACATCGCCACGGGGGTCAAGTTTGTATCGAGCATGCACGCACATCTTCGTCTGATGAGGTCTTTTGAGAGACGGCGAAGGCTCCCATGCAGCTTGCCAGGGCTAGGAAGAGTCGGTACGTCTTGCCTGGGTGCTCGCGAGTGAACCGAGCCGAGTACGGCTGGATGTCGATGCACATCATCACGGACCACAGCAGGAAGATTCCCACCCATGCACGTTGGTCCAGCACGGTCGAGGTGTCCCTTGGAGCCATGTCGGTGACCATGTGGATCATAGCGGGCAGGAAGTCGGCGGCGAGGTGGATCTGTTTGGGGGGCCATGTTTGCCTAGTCAGCCAGCTAGTCGCGCTGCTCCTGAGCGGGGGTGTTGCACTGACTGCCACGGGCACTTGATGGGCGGAACCCTCAAACCCGTCCATCTGCACGGATCAGGTCACCCAAGAGAGGGAGGACACAGTCAGGGAGGAACTCTGGGCTGGACCAAAGCACGGATCGGGACTCACGAGCTCGAGGCATTGGCCGAAGATATCCTCGTCCCTGCTCCCTGCGTCGAAATGTGGATCCTGCAGACCCGGGTAGAGCCCTGGCAGCGCCACGAGCTGTTCGACGAAAGCAGAAGTATCCAACATAGGGAACCGAGATCGAGAGCAGAGAGAGAGAGAGAGAGAGAGGAGAAGGTGGTTCGACGTTCGACGACAGCTCGCAGAGGGCGGAGCTCACCACCGGCCCCTCTTTCGCTTTGCGTCCGCCCTTGTTCAGCTGTGCTGGCGCCACATTTCGGCAAAAGACACGAAGGTCATGAGATTAGATGGCAAGTAGATCGTGAAAACAGCAAGAGCAGATGGGTATGCGAAAGAGAGGGTCATAAGCGAGATGCGTACAAAACAAAGAGAGGCGAGACGAAGACGACAAAAGACCCGAGAGACGAAACGAGAGGAGAAACGACGAGCACCAGACGTCGCCTACTTGTCATGCTGATGATCGACAAACTCCATCGCGTTGTCCCTCGTGATCTTCTTGATGCTCGACACCTTCTCGTTGTTGAAAAAGACCCCGTAGCAGTTGTCCGCGTTCGCGATCATCTCGGGTCGGAACGTGGTCGTGATGAACTGGCCAGTGTTGGAGAGCTCGTGGATCATCTCTGCAGCAGGCAAAGCGGAGGAGCGAAGAGAAGTCAGCGCTGAGAGGGGAAGAGGATCCGGGCAGAAGATGATTAGGGACGAACCCGCAACGGAAGTTCGGTACTGGGCGTCGAGGTTGGCGTCGATCTCGTCGAACAGGTAGAACGGAGCGGGGTCGCACTTTTGGATCGCGAAGACTAGGAAATGAGACAAGGGGAAGAAGAGTCAGCAAAGGAGGACGGTGCGAAGCGCAGAGAGGACACGAGGCGACTGACCTGTTGCGAGCGCGACGAGCGCCTTCTGACCTCCCGAAAGCTGCTGTATACGGAGCCCCTCGTCGCTCTTGGAGTTGAACGAGACCTGGTGAGGCGAAAGAGGAGAAGGTCAGCCCGGGTCACTCGAGCAGAGACGCAAGGAGGATACGAGGACACACCTTGATCGAGACACCGGTGTAGTTTGCGACAGCCGACTTGGCAGCCTCGTCCGCAGAGTCCTCCTCGTCCTCCTCGCCCTGTAAGGATGGGAGAGAGAGTCAGCACTCGGGCGCCCATGCCTTTCTGACGCGCCGGCTCGACTCACTTGCGCTGCGCTCTTCTTGATCATGATCAGCCTTCCCCTTCCGGCCGGCACGAGCTTCTCAAAGATCTCTGAGAAGAAGCCCGAGACCTGGGTGAAGATCTTTTCGATGACCTCCTCCTTCTGCTTGTCGAGGCTCTCGATCAGCCTTTGGATCGACTCGGACGATCGCTCCATCTCCTTGTGGCGGCCAAAGATGTCGTTGCGGAGCTTGTCGTTCTGCTCGTACATCTGGATCGCCTGCTTGTTGACGTGCGAGTACTTGGTCAACGACGTCTTGACCTTGTGCAGTCGCTTCAGGAGCTGTGAGGTCGAACAAGACAGCGGGAGATGTCAGAAGAGATGCGCGGACGACAGAGCCTCGAACGACAAGTGGACTCACTCTGGCCGCGTCATAGTCCTCGTACTTTGTGTAGGCCTCCTCGGGCAGGACACCGAGGTCTCTGATCAGCTTTGCGCACTCCTCCTTGCGGTCGGCGAGCGTCTGTCGCTTTGAGATGTAGCGCTCGACAATCTTCTGCGACTTTGCGATCCCTCGGCCGTCCTCGACCTGCTCCGTCTGGATCCGGTCGAGCTCGGCGTTGGCCTCCTCGATGGCTGTGGTGAGCTCATCCTTCTTGTCGTCCTCGGCCGCGCGCTTTGCCTCGAGCTCGGTGACCGTCTTTTGAAGCGCGGTCACCTCCCGGCGACGAGTCTCGACATCGTCCGCCTGGGTCGACTGGTTCGCGCCCACCTCGCCGATCGACTCAATCTCGGACTGGAGACCGGTTCGTCGCTTGAGCAGGGACTCCTTGAGCTTGATCTCGAGACTGTTCTTGCGCATCTCAATCTGAACGAAGAGCAGGGAGGAAGCAGTCAGTATGCGATCACTCAAATCGCAGGACGAAGATAAGACTGACCTCTCCTCGCTCGTTCGACTTATCGGGGAGCGAAGTCTGGAGCTGGTCGACCTGTTTGCTGAGGTCGTCGACCTGCTTTTCCTCCTGGGACGAGAGACCCTTGGCCATCTTTGTCGTGAGCTCCTGCTCGAGCTCGGCCTTCCTCGTCTCGAGCGTCGTTGTCGAGGAGGTGGCCTCATCGAGTTGGCTCTCGTACCGGCGGATCCTCGTCTGCAGCTGGTCCACCTCGCTCTCGGCGTACCCAATCTCGGCCACGAGTGGCTCCCTGCCTTGCTGGACAGACTTTCGCTTTGACTCGAGCACCTGGATCTTTGACATGACCCTTGTGATGTCCTGCTCGAGCTTGGTGATGGTCCGCTTGACCTCGGCCAGACGGGTCGACTCGGCGTCGTGCTTTGCTCGCCACGTCTTCTCGGCGCGGATGCCCTCGATCCTCGACCGGCGGACGTCGTGGTAGCCTCCGGTGAGCGCTCCCTTGCGGTCGGCCTTATCTCCGTCGAGGGTGATGACGTTCAGTCCGTGCGACCGACGGTACGCGGTGGCGATGTGGAGGTCGTTCGCGACGACGGTGCTGCCAAACACTTGCTCAAACGCCATGGCGTGCTCCTGGTTAAACTTGAGTCGCTTGATGAGAGGCGTCACCTCGTTCGTCTGCGGGTACGTGTGCGGCGTGCTCCGGATCCGGTTCAGCGGAACAAACGTGAGTCGTCCGGCTCGCTCGGAGTTCATCACCTGGACCAGCTTAGTGGCGGTCTCGTCATTGTCGACGACGACGTGGAACAGACTGCCATCAAATGAAGAGTTCGAGCTGTCAGGAAGGGTCGAGGTCTACGAGCGACTGGTGAGAGTGACTGACCTGTTCCCTGCGGTCTCCTCGACGGCCATGGCGTACTTGTCGTCGACCTCAAACAGCTTGTACAGAGGACCGTACACGCCGTCCAGACCGAGACGTTCCACGATGCGATCCAGGTTCCTCAGTCCGGACGAGGTGTCCTGAAGGAGGATGCGATGGGCGATCAGTCAAGGATGCGAGTCTCGTGGGTCTCGCTGTCACTCACTCTGTCCATCATGCTCGCCAGATGCGACTCGGCCGACCGATGCTCGTTCTTGGCGTGGCTGACGGTCGACTCGAGCTTTGCGTCTTCGCGCCAGAGCTCCCTGGAGGACAGCGGACGGCACGGTCAGCTTCGAGCCATTCGAAAACGCAGAAGCGGACGTGCACTCACTTTCTCTGGTCGCTGACTCTGCCCTCCTCGTCCTTGAGGGTGGCGATCTCGTCCTTCCACTCTCTCGACTTCTCCTTGCGCTCCTCGAGGTCCGTCTTCGACTCTCCCAGTCGAGTCTTGACCTCCTCGAGCTTGGTCTGGGCGGCTTCGAGCTCGCGGGTGAGCCCGTCGACGCGTTCGGACTGCTCGGTCTGGAAGGTGGTGATGTTGGCGATCTCAGACTTGAGGTACGCGTCTCGCTCGGCCTGGTTCTTGAACTGCGTCGTTCGCGCCTGCTTCGCGTAGAGAGCGTCCAGTCGCGCTTTGGCGGTGTCGAGACTGCCATAACGGGACAAGGACGGGTCAGTATATAGGCGGTGGGGCCGGGCAGGAAAGACGTTGGACGCACGTCTGCCTCTCGTCCTTTTCTGACTTGAGCTTGTCCCTCCACTCTGGCTCGACCTCAGCCAGCTCGGTCTCAGCCTCAGCGATCTTCTGCTCGAGCTCCTCCAACTCGCGCTCCAGACGGGCCTTCCTCTCCTCCCCGGCTCCCGCGGCGCCATCCAGGTCGGCGACGACGCACTCGACTTCCGTCAGAGTGCGGACGAGGTCCTTCATCTCGATCTCGGACTGCTGGGACGAGATGGCGAGTAACGACAGCTGCTGGCGATTTGACGAGATGGCTTCCTCGAGTTTCTGAAGTATGGGCAGCGCAAGGAGTTCGCGGTCAGTCACCGACTGTCGCATCGTCTGATGAGAATGATGACTCTGACTCACTTGAATGATCTTCTCTCTCTTGATGAACTCTTGTCGACGGGCATTGCTGTCGTTCATGTTCTCGGCTCGTTCTTGCTCCATCTGTCGGAGAAGACGAGCGTGAGCGATTAGTGGCAACTCGTGGCGATCAGGCGCAAACACTGGAGGACGTACGTTGTCGAGTGTGTCGCTGATCTCCTGGAGCTCCTTTGAGAAGATAGTGTACTCGAGACTCTTTCTGTCGCGGTCCTTTTCTTGAAACTCCTTGAGCTCGCCCTTCTCCTCCTCGAGCTCCTCCAGTCGAGACTCGATCGCCTCGAGCGTCTTGACCATCTTCGCCTTCTTGGCCTCTGCATTACAGATAATGGAGAGTGGACATGAGGTAGTAGGGTCCAGCATTGTCTACCGATCGCACGTATGCGACAAGTGCGGGGCGAGGGTGACTGACCTGCACTGGCGAGCGTCTTGAGCGACTCTGCCTTCTTCTCGTCGTACAGCGTCGTCCCCCCGACCTCCTTGAGCAACTCGAGTCGCTCAGAGTCCTTGGCGTTGGTCAGGAAGGTGATCTACAGGCAGATGAGGAGAGACGACGCGTCAGCTTGACCGTCCGACTGGACCACCATTCCGCTGCTGAACGCTCAGACCCCAGTCCATCCGTCAGGCATCAGAGAGAGAGAGTCGTACGTACCCTTCCTTGTGGCACGATGTAGTACGGGTTGCTCTTTGAGAAGCCTGCGCTCTCGAGGAGGTTCATGACCTCGGCCTTTGACGACGACTTTCGATCCACAGAGTACTCGTCCTTCTTGAGTCCAATCGTACGACGAAGGATCACCTCGTCCTTGCCGGTCGGGAAGCGAGACTCACTGGAACAGATAAGAGGCGAAGGAGGAGAGCCAGCGCAAGGGCGGGAAGACGGGGTGAGCTCGCGCGGGGAGGAGTAGACCGAGCTCAACATCCGAGGAGATCAGAGCCGGCTGAACGACGTACGAGTTGTCAAACACAATCTGAAGACGCACAAGGGGGCAAGAGAATCAGCTCGGTCTCGGTGAGCCAGAGTCGTTGCCCTGACGCGGGACTGACCTCTACGTAGGCGGAGAGGGTGGTCGAGGTGCTCATGCCCTCGTGCAGGAGCGCCTGTCGGTCCTCGCGCGACATTGACGTGTACGCATCAGACAGCACAAACCGGATGGCTGGCGGGTTGGAGATGAGAAGAAGATCGTGTCAGCTCCTCTCGTGCGTCTGTGCCTGCAGGTGGCGATGAGCTCGTGTGGACGGAGGAGGGCGAGCACTCACCCGAGAAGAAGTTGGACTTTCCACTCCCGTTCCGACCGACGACAACGTTGTGTCCAGATCTACGGTAGAGGCAGAGGAGTCAGCTTCACCGCGTGCCCTTGAGGTCGGCAGGTGGACGGGTGGGCTCACGAGAATGGCTCTACGGCTGTCTGGTCCCGGTACGACTTGAACCCTTGGATCGTCAGAGTCTGGGAGCCCCAACGAAGCGAAGCAGGTCAGCAAGCGACGGCACGACACGAGCCGAGACTAGTACTGACCTTGATGTAGACCATGGTGGGCCCAACTGGCGAGCAGAGTGGGGAGGTCGGGTGTGGTTGAGCTCGATGGTGGCGGATGAGGACGAAGACGAGGTGAGCTCGCGTCCCGATCCCTCCGTCGCGTCTCTGGTTCCATGAACCGTCACGCGACTTACATGACCGCACCTATCCTTTGGGCTTCAAAACCACGTCGATACGAAGACGAACCTGTCGGGCCGGTCTACGCTTGCTCTCGGTTAGACCGGATGCCGGCCCAGCACAGGAGACTGGGCGGGGTAGGCAGCCTCGACATCCCCTGAGGAGCTGATCATCCAACGTCCACCTCTTCTGTCTGCCCACCAACATGCCGTTCCCTCACTCACCAGATCAGCTAGCTGCCGAACTGTACCTTGGGAAGGATGGGACCTATCGCAGGACCCCTATCCCGATGGCAAGGGTCGATCAGGTCATCCGAGAGAAGATGGGGGTGAGCTCGCCTTTCTCTTTCTCGTCCTTTGACGGGCCTCCTCGTCCTCTTGCGGCCGGCTTCACTGACCTGATCTTCTTTGACGCTCATCAGTACGCCAAATCGATCGATCATGATGCTGACGCTCAAGACGCGTTCCGAGTGAGTCGGACCTATGCCGTCCTCGCTCAAACGTGTCGGGCGACTGACACCGAGGTTCCATGGCGCAACAGGAGGAGTTCAACGCAAAGTACCTGCCTGCGCTCGCCAACGCCACGCTCGACCATCCGTCCGACGACTTCCGATCCGCCTGCAAGGCCATTTATGGGTTCATGGCGTCGTTCTACGGGCTCTACATCCGGTTCATCCACTTCCACTCGGACATCGTCCTCAGGTGGCTTGCGCTCAACCTGTCCGACGTTGTCTTCAACTTCCGTAACCTGCAAATCATTGAGGTAAGCTCCATCTATGGCTTGGCTTCCTTCGTGCTCGAACGCTATCTCAAAGGCCTGACGATTCTTTCTTTCTTCAGCGACAAGCTCCCCAGCACAAGCTCATCGCCATGCGACAGGTCGTCCTTCTCCTCGCCGACGTCGGCGACGAGTGGATCAAACTCTCTCGACAGCTTCCCGAATCGCCTATCTTCCCAGTCGTCCCCGCCCAAGTCCGGTCTGGGATGATCGAACTCGCCGCGCGATGCAGGACGGACGCCGACTTCAACGCACTCTGGTCGGACGCCGACTCGACGCATGACCTCGCGACGGTCCTTCGGAACGTCGTTGGTCTCTGCAAAGGCGAGGGGAATCAGATGCTGGAGGTAGAGCAGGCTCAGCGGGAGGCTCGCCAGGTGGGAAGGCCAGAGGCGTGGTGGTCGTGCGAGCTCAGACGGATCGGCCGCGCGAGAGACGCTTGCGTACCCCTCGAAGGGGAGCAAGGCTATTCGGTTTGTGGAAAGGTAAATGTCTTGACTCTCTCTATGATGGAATCCGAACTGACAATCTTACGCTATCCTGGCTCTGTCGCGCGCGCAGTGCACGTCCGTCCGGTATTGCTTCACCCGGGACGAGGATGGTCAAATAGTCTCAGGTCAGTGATATGCAGATGCTCCTGTCCCCTCATCTAACACTGACTCTGAACTGACTTCATACTTGCTCTTAGCCCATCGAAAGGCCGACTGGAAGCGTCACAAGCATAAATGCTTCGAGCCCTTATGGTAGACGGCCCGTGTGGAGCGCCCATCTAGTACTCCATCTTTTTTGATCGCATCGTGTTCTTCTCTTCTCACCATCTGCAAGCCGGTACACTCCTCAGTCGCTCAGCAGGTCTCTACCTGCGCTACGAGACCCAGCGAGTCACCGCCCGGCCTCCTCCGTCGCGGCAATCTCCCCCTCGTCCCTTCTCCCTTCTTCCCTCCTCCGACACCCACCCACACTAGAGCTCTTCCTCCACGATGCCCAGCAAACTAGTCGTCACCCGCCGTCTCTCACCTGAGAACATGGCCAAGCTCGCTTGTCCAGACATCGAGGTCAGCTCATATCTCCTTGCCCTCCGCCCTCGTGAGCTCGAGCTCACCTTCTTCTCCTCGCGCGGGTGACACGGCAGCTCGTCCTCTGGCCCGAGGACCGCGCGTGCGAGAGGAGCTGGTTGTTGGAAAACATCAAGGGTGCTGTGGGGGTGTTGGTGATGATGAGTGATAAGGTCAGTGCCAGGAAAGGGGGAGCGAGAGGGAAAAGACGAGCGAGCTCACCCGATGCGCTTCTTTCGCTTCTTGGTCCTGGCTGCAGATGGACGACGAGATGCTCGATGCTGGTATGTCGCGCCTTCTCTCATGTTGCTGTAGATCAGGGAGCTGACTCCGCCTTATCTTATCGACTCGTCTGTATAGCTGGCCCGTCTCTCAAAGTCATCTCGACCATGTCCGTCCGCGCCCTCTTCGATCAACACGCGCCCTCGCATCGCTCACCCCATCCTCATCTCGATCTCTCCACATACTGATCCCCATCTCTCTCCCTCCCCACACCTTGTCTCCCTCCAGGTCCGTCGGCCACGACCATCTCTCCCGTCCCGCAGCCTACTCCCGCTCCATCTCCATCGGCTTCACTCCCGATGTCCTTACCGATGCCGTCGCAGACCTCACCGTCCTCCTCGCCCTCCTCGCCATGCGCCGCGGCAAGGAAGCCCTCTCCCTCGTCTCCTCCGGCTCCTGGCCCTCCGCAGGTTGGGCGCCTTACATGCTCGCCGGACCGTCCCTTTCCCCGCGTACAACCCTCGGGTTCCTCGGTTTCGGCCGCATCGCGCAGGAGACGCTGAAGAGACTGGTTCCGTTTGGGCCGAGGAGGGCGGTGTATCATACCCGGTCGAAGAAGAAGCGGGAGGAGGAGGAGGCGTTGGGGAAGGAGTTGGGGTGTGAGGTGAGGTGGGTGGGGAAGGAGGAGTTGGCGCGGGAGGCGGACGTGTTGTTTGTGCTTTGTCCCGGAGGGGAGGACACGAAGGGGTTGGTGGGGGAGGAGTGGTTGGGGAGGATGAAGAGGACGAGTGTGCTGGTCAATACGGCGAGGGTGAGTGCAGACTCGGATGGTTAAGCGCGGGATTGAGCAGCAGCTGATCCAGTCGGGGGTTCTTGGTGGTCGATATGCTTCGCAGGGATCGGTCGTTGACTCGCACGCGCTCGCGAAGGCGCTCAAGGATGGACAAATCTTTGCTGCTGGTTTGGATGTCGTAGACGGAGAGCCAGATGTGAAGGCGGATCACCCGCTTGTGCTGGAACCTCGGTACGTCGGAAGCCTCTCTTCCCTTTCTGGGTTCTTGGCTCATGCCCTCTGACTGCTGACATCGCGTTATCTCACTTTGCTGCTGCAGATGCGCCATCTTCCCGCACATTGGGTCCGCCACGACCGACTGTCGAGATGAGATGGGTGCGCTCGGTAGGTCCTGATCTGCTCTCTTCCACCGTACGCTCTTTTCGATTGACTGACCCATTCGATCCTTGTTCCAGCCGTGGCGAACGTGCTTGCGGGAGTTCGAGGCGAGGAGTTGCCTGTCGAGCTCAAGCCCTAGGATCGACCGAGGTGGCGACGAAGACGCGTGGGCGATAGCACAGATAGACACCTACATTCAGACTTGCAGCATAGACTTAGACTTGGATCCAGACTTATGCGCGTGCACCTACATTGGCCGGCTTGCCAAACATCGAAGAGGACGTAAAAGCATCGATCCTAAACCCTCGTCTAAGCAGCGATCGCAAACTTCTCCGCCGCCGCATCAAACGCCTCCTCCCTCTTCTGCAAATCCCTCACCATCGGATGCTCCGCATACCTCTCCCTCAACTCCTTCACCGACCCCTCATCCGCCCCAGCCTTCACCCCCTGCACAGCGCTCATCACCCCCAACAGATCCACATGCGTCCCCGCTCCCTCCGACGCAGCAGGCAAAGCCAGCGCGACCTCCACGTCGCTCCTCGCCTCATCGATATGCGAGAGCAAGAGGTGTGCTGCAGCGTGGGCAGCGAGGATGGAGGGAGTGCGACCCGAGGGTCCGAGGAGGAGTTCGTCGTAGAAGTAGTAGGAGGGTTGGAGAGAGGGACCTTGCGAACGGAGACCGATCCAGGCCTCCATGGTTTGGACGAGGAGCGAGTCGTCCCCCCATGTGCGGGCGGCCTCGTACGTCTTCTTGGCCATGTCGAGGCGGTCGATTGAGAGGTAGATCTGGACGAGGATGGCCACGCTGCGAAACGAGAGAGAGAGACAGAAGTCAGCATGAGTTCGGAATCAGCTGCAGATCTCGCGATACAAGCAGGATGAGAAGACCGACCACTCGAGGCTCTTTTCCTCTGAGCTCAGCACGTCGACGGCCTCCTCGAGCTCGCCAGCACGGACAAACGCGGTCGCCGCCGCAGCCTTGGCGATGGCCGTCTGAGGGGTCGACTCAGAGTCCTCGAGCTCAATTACAATATCACGCAGGGAGTCGAGGATCGACTCGGACGGGGAGGCAATGTACTGGGCGAGGAGGGTGACGGCTGCAGAGGATGGAGGCACGGAGGAGGGGAGGGTGTGAGCTCGCGCGTGGGTTGGGACACATTCAGGGCGGATGGTGGGAGCTGTCAAGCTCAAGCCCGCCTGAGCTCGCCTGCATGGGCACCATGAGATGAGAGCGGTAGATGTTGCTTACCCTTTGCGTCCTCCTTGTCGTCTCCCCACCCCTTGAGGAGAGTGATGGCCTTGTCGGTCTCTGGCGGGGAGAGCGCGAGATGGGCTCGAGCGACGTAGATGGCCAGCGTCACATCCTCAGCAGACGTAGGAGGCGAGGGGATCAGGGGAGTGGCGGAAGAGATGCCTGTGTGTATGCACGATGGACACGAGTCGTCAGTCGAGCTCAGATTGGGAGCACAGAGGGTGAAATATGGTCCCGCAGGCCGGGAGAGCGAGCTCGAGGACGTACAGGTCGTGTAGTTTCCTGCTCGCACACAACCAGTACAGGACATGTTAGCTTCGAACGAGCTCGCATGTTATCGAGTTTGATGCGCTTACCCTGGTTGAAGAGGTTTCGGATGTGGAACAGCTGATCAGAGTCCATGGCGGGCGAGGCAAGTCGAGGTTAGGGAGCTCATTACGATCCGGCTCCATTTGGCTTTCCCGAATCGTTGACTTCTGTTTCCCGCGCGCGCGTCGCCTCTGGTCAGGCCGTCTCCAACGACGACAAGTGATGTCTACCTCTGCGCCTCCTCCTCCACCAGAGATGGTGCCCTCCTCGATACCTGTCTCCCCACCTCGTCCTCCACCTCCAGCACCTGCGATGTCTCTGTCTCCTCCCCCACCGCTTCCTCCGTCTGCTCCGGCCGACGTGCAGTCTCCGCAGGTCGCGCCGCTCGCCCCTCCGCCAAAGCCGGTCCATGCTGAGCCTCAGCAGGCTTCGGAAGACTGGCAGACTGGGTGAGTCGCGGCTCGTGACAGCTCTCTGCGTCTGATGTGTTGCTGACTGACCGTCTGGCTCTTGGGTGATCAGCTTTTGCTGGGCTTTCATCGTCAAGTTTCATGGAGACAAGCTCGTCGGCAAGAACAACCTGAACACCGTCATGGAGTGAGTGCAGTCTCGCAGGTCCTTTCTTCGCGCTTGTCAACTTCGGAGCTCCATCACGTGGCCTGGGCGCTGGCCAGGGCGAGAGGTGGGCGTGGACCGCTGGCAGGAGAAGATCTAGGGAGCGCTCGCCCGAGCGACTGGTGAGCTCGACCTGTCCTTCCCTGGACAGTCCAACAGACTTCTGGGACGTTCAGAGAGCTCCGACGGCTCATGACCGGCTCCGTCACGCGACCGGTTGATGTCCTGACCGTCTCGCTCGGAAGGCGGGTGCTCGGAGGGGTTTGCTCTGGCTCGGGAGCTCTCGTCGCTCGATGGTGAGACGCCGGGTGAGCTCGACCGCCCGAGCTCAACCGGACGTCGCCCAGAGGTCGCTCTACGAGCTTGAACGACGTTGTATCGTGCCCCAGCTCGTTCCATGTTGGAGAAGGGAAAGGAGCCGTCCGCTGTGCCTGTGATGGCGGGAGAGGGGTCCTTCTTTCTCGTCAGGACGTGATGGGTGCTCGGTCGGGCAGCCAGCCCAGCCTCGAGCTCACCAGCATCCTGGCTGCGACGACGGGTCGCTTGACCTGCTCTGAGCGCTGTTGCTGTCTACCAGCTTCTCTCTGCCTAGCATGCTGGGTTCTATCCCGTCGGCGCAAGCGCGGAAGGGGCTTGGGTTGCTGTCTCGAGTGGCTCCGCGACGTGCCCGTCGACGTACACGCACTCGACGTCGTCTCACCGAGCGCTGGCTGACTCCCTCTCGCTCTTGTCGCAGCCTCGAGTACGCTCTCATGACTGAGGGACACAACGAGATCCTTTCGACTGTCTTCCAGCAATTCATCCTGGCCTTCAGACCCGCAATCAAGGATATCAAGTGAGTGCTCGATGGTTGGGTGCGGGTCCCTCTCGACCCCTGCTGACAGCAGGCTCCGCGCTTCATCTTGATAGCGACCGAACCATGCCCAAACATCTCCTTCGAGGCACGTCGTTCTTGGCTGGTCACTTACTCCCGTACAGCCTAGGTCAGTCGTAAACTCACCACCGTTGCTTCTTTGTCTCGCTCTCGCTGCAGTGATCGACCACTGCATGGCGTTCCCCTCTCTCTCCGTCTACCACGACCTCAAGGCCAACTCGAGCTCAGCAACGACCTTGCTTCTGACGGGAGAGAAGGACGCCGAAGAGCGACGAGCGCTCAACCCGATTCGCAGACTGTTCGAGGACACCAGGGAGCCTGGCGAGCCGAGCGAACACGGCCGAGGGGACGGCATCAACGGAGAGGACAACGTGGGAAGGAGAATCTGGATGATGGACTGGAAGGAGAAGGTACGCCCACTAGATCGGTGGCTCGCTAGAGGCACGCCGTCCTTGCATCAGTCACTGATCCTAGTCTCTCGGCTGGGTCCCGCCGCGTCTCGCCACCATCTCTCCTTACAGCTCAAGCTGCTCCGTCAGCTCGTCGACTGGCAGCTCGCCCACGCCGAGTCGATCCGTGCTGCGATCCAGGACAACTACAAGATGGGCCACCAGAAGCAGACTGACTTCAACCCGGAAACCAACCAACTCGTCATCAGGCCGATCGGGAACGACAGGAAGAAGCGTCGCTACTGGTCTTTTGATGGTCAGTCCAGACTATCTGACATGCTACTGCTACCGATCTTTCGGCCGTGATCTCGTCGGCCTCCTTGTTGTTCGATCTGCGGCTGCTGACATCGTCTATCTCGTTCCCTCCTCCAACATCCACTCTAGACTCGCCCCGAATCTACCACTCCACCAACCCGTACAAGAAGATCTGCCCGCTCGTCCCCGTCACCTCCTCCAAATCCGACCTCCGCACGCTCATCGCCGACTTCCGCTCCCCTATCTCGTCTTCCGTCCTCGCCGACTACGACCACACCATCGCCCTGGGTGGTCCCGCAGGCAAGAAGGCCAGATCTGCCAAAGCAGCAGAGGAGAAGGGCAAAGCGGGGGAGATGGACATGGCCCGCTGGATTGAGGACGAGCACATGCCCAAGATCGAGGCGCAGGAGCAGAAGTTGGAGAGGGCAAGGAGGAAGGCGGAGCAGGCGGCGATCGCGGCGGCGCAGGTGGATGTGAGGTCGAGTCGGACGAGGAGATCGACGAGACGGCCGAACTATACGAACGGAGGGACGAACTATGAGGAGCAGGAGGAGGAGGAGGAGTCGGATAACGGGTCGTCGACGAGCTTTCACTCGTCACGGAATGGGGGGGATGCGCAGGAGGAGTGGCGAGGCGAGCGACGCTCGACAAGGACGAGGTTGAGGGATGATAGGGCGGCGATGGATGTGGATGGTGGGGCGGGCGGGGATGATGATGATGGGTGGGAGAAGATCCCGGCGCATTTGCTAAACGGGGGTGGGGAGACGAATGGGGGTGGTAGTGGCGCTGGTGACGGTGGTGATGGGGATCAGGCGATGGACGGAGATGGGGACGAGGATGTGTATGGGAGTGAAGCAGGGAGTGGGAGCGAGTATGGGGTGAAGGTAGAGGGGGATGATGACTAGGCAGGTGAGCGGGTGAGGGGTCAGCATCTCTTGCTTTTCGTGTACGGGCGCTACCTTTCTTGCCCCTTGTATGGGCGTTACGATCTCATGTATCTCTTGAGAAATGATTGTTGGAAAGCCACGCTAAGGACATCTTCGGAGCACTGGATCAGATCCATATTCAGATCAAAGGGAGAATCTCGGTTTGCTTCCCTTTCGCACCCAGCGCGATTCGGCTCGTTCAAGTTTCATCGACGCAAGCTAACATACCAACGAACAGACAGATTAGAGAACAAAGAAAAAAAGAGAAAAAAATAAGAGGTGGTGTATTGACAACCAAGACGGACTCGCGCAAGAGACTTCGACCGCCGACAGGACCAAGGCTCTACGAGTCTCTTGCCTGCCAGGAACGTAGCACCGACGCGAGAACTCCCTAGTCCCCAAGCTGACCTAGCTCTATGTAGCACCGCTCGATGACTCGTACGCATCCGACCGACAGATCGACGAACGCAGCCCCAAAAGACAAGCGAGCGTCGATCCGTAAGGCGGTGACCGCTCACGAGAGGACCGAGCTAGCACCATGACAGGATAGAATGAAGATGGAACAAGAGATGAACAGAGAGAAGAGAAAAGAGGGAGAGAGAAGGAGCATAGCGGCCGGAGCCCACCCGATGCGGACGACTCCTGATTCGCCTGGCAGAGTCGCTCGTCGGACCTGAAGTGGGACGAGCAGCTTCCCGTACCAAGGAGGAAGTAGGAGAGGTACGCGGCCGAGCGATATAAGATGATGGAAGAAGGGATAGAAGGACGGAGGGGAGAGGGTCCGGCCGGGTCTCAACCCGCCCGCGCCCAGTGCGCACGACTCCTGCTTCGTCCTTGAGCACCGCTCGTCGATACAAGATGAGATGAGCGGCCGCACATTGGAGCTACAGGAGAGGTACGCAGCCGAGCGACTTAGGGAGAAGTGGAAGAGACAAGAAAGAAAGGAAGAAAAGGGGAGGTGGAAGTAAAGCTGCACCGCTCGCTCGGAGCGAGGAGCGAGAGGACCTGGGAGGTCGTCGACTCTGCCCGTACGATGTGAGGGGCAAAGGCCAGGGGTCTTGCGCTGATAGTGCAAGTCCTGACCTCGACGCGACGTCGGGCAGAGAAGACGCTTTGCTCCCAGGTCGTGGGCGACATGGCCGTTCGAGGTGGACTCGTGTCCGCGTGATTCAAGCGGTTTCGATGGATGACGCCTTCCGCAGTTGAGTGTGACTGGGTCGTGCCGGTGCGGGCGGGAGTGGGGGCGGAGCTTGGGATGATGCACGACGCAACGTCGACATCGGTTAGAAGTGTCGCAGTAGTGAGTTGTCGCCCGGAAGGGCGATGCCCCAGTCCTCGCGCTTGCTCGGAGGGTAGGTAGACTTTAAGTTCAGTTCAAATCGTGACTAGATCGTACATACAGCTCCGTAGCCACTCCTCCCACGCATCTCCCTCCGCCCGTCCCGACCAGCCTCCTCCTGTCCATCGAAGAGCCGTCTACGAGTTAAAGATGAGCTGGACGTGGTAGGTCTTTGTGTCGTTATCCCAGTGGTCCCACGTCGCGTTCTGGTCGAAGGACTCGTCCGACTCTTCGGAGACGATCTCGCGTGCAGGGATGGCAAAGGCGATCGTCTCGTACGGCTCGGCAGCTACCTGTGAGAAGAGAGGGCGGAGAAAAGGAACCCGCAGATACGTCAGCGTCGTTCCGAGCATAAGAGCGGCGTGGATGGCCGCCTGCAACAACGAGCGATGTCGTCGGGCCGTCGCGGCAAGCGGACCAGCTGATGCCAGACGAGCAGCGGGACTCACGAGCAGGTACTGAATAGCTCGGTTCGGAATCTCTCTCCGTTGCTCGAAGGCGGACATCATGCGGCGGATGGGTCGTACTCCGTCCTTGATCTCTGGCAGGTCGATCTTGAACAGCAGGCCGTGTCGGTTCGTGGACGACTCCTCACGGATCTTGGTCACCTTGTAACCTGATTGAGACAACGTGGAAGGTGATGCAGAGCGGGATGGTCGAGAGATGAAGAGGACGGTCGAGTGATGAAGGCAGCAAGCGAGATGAGGTGCGAGGTCAGCTCAGTCGGTCCAGCTTCCGCTCGACGAGCTCGTCCACCGCCATCAGACACACATCAGCCCCGCAGATGGGATAGAGGGGCGTACCTGGTCGTCCTATCTTGACGAAGTTCTTCTTCATGACCTCGTTTGACTTTGGGAGGGTGATCATGAGCTGGCCCTCCTTTACGTCCCTCGCCGCTCGCCTCGCCAGGTTCGTCTGATGCTTCTTGCCCTGCGTGTGGGCAAGATACGACCCCTCGTTCGTGTGCAGCGTCAGACAGAGTCGGCATTCGAGCGTTCCGAGGTGGGTTCGGAGGATGTAGGGGTCCTGTGAGGATGAAAGCGCAAAGGGTGGTGGGGAGGAAGGGAGAGGTGAGCTCGACGTGTTCCGGACAGCGCGCTCTGGGGGCTTCCTAAACGAGCAGCCGTCAGATCGAAGAGGATGCGTACCTTTGCGAGGTCGATCGTCTCTAGTGCGAGCTTCCTGAGCCTCTCTCTGCGGTCTACGTTTGCTTCTGATGCTCCGGCGGGCCCTCCTCCTCCGAACTTGGATCCAACTCGGTTTTGGTAGTCTGGTCACACGACACAGACAGCAGGTCAGCCCAAGCCGATTCGCACAGACGAGCAAGGACGACTTACCCATCGTATGAGAGGCGAGCGAGACCGGAAAAGAGGGGGATGGGCGCGGAGGGTGTCGGGGTTGGGGATCAGCTCAGGGAGCAAGCCGAAACTCGAGCTCACCGTCGCCTCCCCTTTGCTGCAGGAGACCCTTCCAACGGCCAACACACCCTAGACAGCGACCGGCTCGCTCAGACTCGGACTCAATCCTCACTCACCCCTCGCGTCCATGTCGTCGTCTATGCTGTCCCTGCCGACAGACCTGACGTCCTCTCGGCGCGCTCTCGTGCTCGCGACCGCCGGAGCGTCGGTCGCCCTGACCGCTTCGTCAATCTTCACCTTCCAGTACCTCCGGAGAGCGACCCTCCGCGAGAAGCTGCGCAAGAGCGTCAAGAAGACGGTCGGACCAGATGGAGGCTGGCCCGACGAGATGGACGGAGGCGTCGAGGAGGTCGGCGTCCAGGCAAAGCTCGAGAAGGAGGCCCTCGACGGAGCACGCAACATCGGACGCCAGGGAGCAGGAGAGAAGAAGAAGTTCAGTGAGGAGCTCATCAGGGAACAGGTCAGTCTGGGCAACTGTCTTTGGGCCTCCGGAGGTGTCTTTGTTGGGCTCTGAGCTCGATGGAGTCTGTGAGCTCGCTGGTCGGCATGAGCCGAGGGCTGACTCGGTCGAAACGCAACTCGTCTCACTTTGCAGCTGTCTCGAAACTACACCTTCCTTGGCGAAGATGGCATGCAGAAGGTCCGCGACTCGTACGTCGTCGTCGTCGGATGCGGAGGAGTCGGGTCTTGGGCGGCTCTGATGCTTCTGCGGTCGTGAGTACCTTGACCAAAGCCTGTCGCCTGCAGGTCATGTCATCTGGAGCGGGACAATGTACTGATCAGGTCCCTTTTATGCCCTACAGTGGTGTCTCTCGTCTACTTCTCATCGATGTAAGTCTGCACTGAGAATCCTGGTAGAGTGGCGTGCCGAGCTGACGCGCGTCGCCGGCTTCTGTCTTTCCAGTTCGACATGGCCACTCTTTCGTCCTTGAACCGGCACGGTAAGCCCGTTTCAACCCCATCTGACGGTATTCAGCAGAGGGCTGACCTCTCGCTTTGCTCTCTGCCATGAAGCCGCCGCCACTCTCGCCGACGTCGGAACACCCAAGGTCCTCGCCACCAAGAAGTTCCTCGAGAAGATCGCTCCTTGGGCAACGTCAGTGTTTTCCATCATACTCCAGCGCTTCGTGATCCCCTGGCTGACATGTTGATCGTTCTCACCACAGAATTGAGACCTCCGTCTCGCTTTGGCGCGACTCTCCCGAAGGCTACGCTCTCCTCGAGGGCGCCGACTGGGTCGTCGACGCGATCGACAACATCACCACCAAGGCCCAGCTCCTCGCCCACTGCCACAAGAGCAAGCTCAAGGTCTTCTCCTCGATGGGAGCCGGAGCCAAGATGGACCCGACCCGCGTGCAGATCTCAGACATCAGCACAACGAGCGAGGACCCGCTCGCCCGAGTCGTCCGACAGAACCTTCGCTCGCATGGCATCCACTCAGGCATCCCGTGAGCTCCTTTTCCCATCAGCGCTTCACCTCCAAGCTCGACTGACGCTTCCTCGTGTTCCTTTCCTCCCACAGTTGCGTCTACTCGACCGAAGTCCCCGCCGGCGTCAAGCTCCTCCCCCTCCCCGACGACGAGTTCAAAAAGGGCAACGTCAAAGAACTCGGCGCCTTTGACGACTTCCGAGTCCGCATCCTGCCCGTCCTCGGTCCGCTCCCAGCCATCTTCGGGCTCAACATCGCCACCTACATCCTCCAGGACCTCGCGGGCAAGCCGATCTTGCAGCCGATGGAGAACAAGAACAGGAAGAAGGTCTACCAGAAGCTGAACGCGGATTATGTGATCAGGGAGGGCAAGATCGCAGGCGCAACCGACAAGTTGTGAGTTTATCGATCGATCGAGGGTTCGCTTGCTTTTGAGGAAAAGGAGGTTGTGTGGCTGTGGGGCTGACCCAGAAACCCTTTGTCGCATCCTCTCTCATAACACAGCCGTGTCCCGATAGACAACACCGACATCGGTCTCCTCTACGAAGAGACCCACTTCTCCGGTCGCTCCTGTCTCCCTCCACCACTGCCCTCCGCCACCTCCACCTCCCAACGTCAACCCTTCCACCCCTTCATGTCCCACCCGCTCCTCCTCCGACCCACCCTCACCCGGTGGCGCTTCTCCGAGCCCATCTCGCTGTTCAACGTCGTCCTCATGGATCTCTCGGACGTCGAGACGCACGAGAGGGAGTGTTTGCGGAACGGGAAGGACGTGGGGGAGGTATGGGGGGAGGAGGTGGTAGAGGGGGTGAGGGGGATGCAGGAGGAGGTGAGGAGGGTGGTGAGTTGGAGGGAGAAGGAGGGGAGGGCCTAGATGAGGATAGAGGGAAGAGGGGGCGGAGATGGGATGTGCGCGTGCTTGGGAAAAGGAGGGTTCATCGCACGCTCGCACGCGACGATATACCGAAAACCAAACATGCTGATCGAGTTGAGGCAGCGTAGCCCATTATACCGCCCGCTGGGGAGATCTCAGTAGCTGAAAAACAAACCCAGCCCCCTCCGCCCTTGGTTTCGCGCTTGACCGAGCACGTACTCGATACACTCCTCGTCGACCCTCTCGTCTTCCTCCTCCTCCTCTTTCGACTTCCCTCCAATCGATCGAGGCGGACAGGGTGAAAAGAAGCTGGGAGCAGACTGCGCCCAGCACTCGCTCCTGCCCGGACGGCAGGACGTTGGCGATGAGTTGGAGGAGCTCGACAGGAAGCGTGAGAAGCGATGCCGGGGCGCCTCGAGAGGGAGACGTCGGCCTTGCACGTGCAGCATCAGTGCGCTTTTCCTGTGGAAGTACAGCCAAGACCCGATCTGATCAGCCAGTCGCAAGAGAACGGCAAGGCCTGGTGAGCTTCGTTCTCGGACGAGAGACGAGCGTTTGAAGCCTCTAGGAAGCTGGTCCGATCCTCGAGCTGCGAGAGACGAGCGAGGATGGCGTCCATATCTCAGCTGGAATCGAAGGATGTGGTCCGAAAAGGCGGGTGGTTGTCGAGAGCTCAAACGAGAGGAGGGCAAGGACGAAGCTCACCCTCCTCATCCCCCCTCCTCTCAAACCACCTCGACCTGACCGGCCCGCGACGTCTGGACGGCGATGCCAGGCACACTCAGTCCGCTCATCCAGTCTCCTTCTCCACCGCGTCGAGTCCCTACGCCCAACACCCCTCCACCACGAGCGTCGACCTCGTCGTCCTCCCGAGGCGGTCATCGGACGCCGACCGTCGCGTCCTACAGGTTGCTGATCCCGACAGTCAACCCAAAGGACGTGGACCTCCCTCATCCGCTGGCCAACTATGATCTCGTTGACGAGGTCGAGCTCAAGGGGTTCAAGGTGTTTGTCGTGCAGGACTGGTGAGTCCAAGCGTCTCAGAGCCGGAGGGGAGAGGGGTGAGCTCGCGCCCCGTCAGACGACGAACCTCACGGTCTCGTGTCTTTCCTTCGCTTGACTCGCAATAGGCTATGTGAGAGGGAGCTGATGCCTCTGTTCATGGAGTGGACCGGCAACGAGCAGGACAAGGTCAGTATCAACCTGCCACAGAGGACGTCGGCCCTCGCCGCGTTCACTCTCTTTCGCTGTTAAGCTCAACGCCCGAGCTCACCCGCCTTTGGTCGGCTCTTACCTCCGCTGTGGTGATTCAGGTCAAAGCCTATGCCATTCAACCAATACCGTTCGCTCATACTGCCGACGCTGAGGAGGCTCAGGAGCGAGCGCTCGCGTTCCTCTCGCACAACGGGATCGCCAGAGTCAGAGAGGTCCGTCCCTAGCCTCCCCCGGCCGCCATCGAGTCTGCCGCGTCGCATATGCACAGACTGACCTTGAGACTTGGTCACTCTACCCTTCAGACCCCGTATGGCAAGGTGATGGCTGTAACGGCGTCGTCGTTCCCGCAGAGTGTGTTCCCCCTCCAGATCATGAGCGGCGACTTTCGCGATTCGAGAGACCTCTTCTACGGCGCCATCGATCTCGAGAGGATGCGCCAACTGGGGAGAGCTCAGTTCGACCCTTACTCGATCAAGTGAGTCTCCCGTAGGGCCAGCTCGTTCGCGTCGTCACCCTGATGTTGACCAGGACCACGTCTTCCGGCCTTTCCTGTCCTCTCAGCGACGCGATCCGGACCTCCTTCGTACGCCGGTATATCCTCCCGGACAGTGCTTCCCTCGACCTCTTCCCCTCGGTCATGTTCCTCGTCCAGCTCGTCCAGTCCGCGCTCGCCCACTTTGGGTTCTTCGACCTGCCGATCGACGGCCTTCTGTGCAATCACACGCTCGACAGTTTGCTCGACTTTGAGACGCTCATCGGGGAAGGCTGGGCGCAAGGCGGTGCGGGAAGGAAGCCGGTGGAGATCAAGGATCTGGAGGCGGAGATGGTGGCGAGGTTGCTGAGCACGGTGTGGGGGGCAAAGGTGAAGTTGGTCGAGTTGGGGTGGTACGATCGTGTGAGTCGAGTCGGTAGATGCACTAGCAATGACGTCAAGAAGCTGACTTGTCTTCAATGCTTTGCCGGCAGTCTGCGAGAGACCCGTTCTACGAGATGGGCGACTTCGAGGCTGCTTTGCGGGCTTTCCAGGTTCGTCCCTCTCTCGCCGTACTTCGTAATTTTCGTGTTGAGACTGACCTCCTCATGCTTTTGCCCATCCAGAAAGCACACAACATGCTCCCGACCTCTCCCTTCCTCGACCTCAATATCCTCAACCGCCTTCACTCCGCCCACCAGACGTTCGTCAACGCCCGGTCCGACACGGGCAAGAAGATCAAAGAAACCGTCCTTCGCAAGTTCTCGATCACGACCAACATCTTCAACCACAACCACTCGCCGCCGCACCATCATCACCCCGGGTCAGACCCGGAGCACAGTGGCGCGGTCGAGTGCTCGACGATGGAGGACTTTGCAAGAAACGTGCGCATGTTCAGCAAGCGGGACAAGATGGACTCGCTAAGGCTTCTCTGGCTTGGGGAAGGTACGAAGCCGGAGAAAGTTTGGGCCGAGGCGAGGTTTGGCGGGGACGCTTGGGGCGAGGAAGGCAGGAAGAGAGGCAGGGTCGGGAGAATGGTTGGCAGAGTCAAGGAGGGCATCGGGATGTGAGTCGTTCACGCCCGGGACAGATAACTCTGACTCAGTCGTCGCTGACCTCTTTTCTGCGTGACTCACAGGGGCCGCAAGCCGACTGCAGACGGCAGTGCGTCCGACCTGGAACCGCACTTCAACGCCGACTCGATCCCGATCGTGATGGTCTCCGAGGGAGAAGTCTACTCGGGCGACGAGCAAGAGGTCTTGTATGATGGAAGTGAGTCTTTTGGTCTCTCTGCGCAACTGACTGAGCCTCCGCGCCGGTACTGACTAGCCTGCATCCGCGCTCGCCCAGGTCCACTCGCCTCTCCGTCCCCTTACAACGACCACTCTGCCCCCTCCTCAGTCGACTACCTCCACCCTCAACAGTCTAGCACAGGCGTCAACGGTCTTCCAGCAGCATCGAACATCTCTGTCAACACCGAGTGGGGCTCGTTGTTCAACTCGGAGGCGGTGTCGTACGTCGCGGCCGAGCCGCAGCTACGACGGGTTAGGCAGAGAGGGTGGACGACTGGGAGCTGGGATCAAGGACGCAGGAGGGAGTGGGAGGAGGGTGGATTGATGGAGCAGGAGGTGTGGGACAAGAGTCTGAAACGGAGGTAAGTCTCCCCGAAAACGCAGTCGGACTGGAAAGGAGCCAGCGGGCGAGGATGCGTTACTGACCTGGACGCGCCAAGTCGCTCGGTTCATATCTAAAGCTGCACGTACGACTTTGCGGCAGAGTACAAGCACTCGACGGTCCTGACTCGGTCAGTCGCTCCGCTGCGATCAGATCGTGACCTGTTTGGTCTGGGCCTCGGTGTTTGACCTGCTATTATCTGTCCTATCCTACAGAGAGCACCTCAAGATGGACATGGCCCTTTACGACGCCCTCATGGACCTTCGAGCCCGTCAGACTCACCTCGCAAAGATGCAATTTCGCTTTGAGGTCCGTTGTCCTTTCTTCCTCTCTCCTGTTCTCGCTCCTTCCTTCCTTGACTCACCCCATTTGACCTCGTCCCATCCACACCCTATTTTCTGTCAGACCCTCGCCTCCCACACCGCTCTCCCCCGCAACGCCCTCCTTACCCATCTTACGACCCTCACCACCCGTCTCCAATCCCTCCTCGCACAACTATCCGCCCTGCCCAACACACCCGCACATCGCACCCTCAACGCGCCCACAGGGGACCACTCCGTCTCGGGTATCCGCAACGCTGGCAAACTTGAGCGTGGTGTTCTGCCGGTGAAGAACTCGTTGGAGGGTGGGCCGGGAGGAGCGGTCGATTGGGAGGAGGTTGTGGAGAGACGGACGGGGGTCAGGTTCGATGAGGCGGGGGAGGAAGTAGTCGCCCCAGTCAGTGCTGACCCCAGTCAAAGATGCGAAGGTCGTGGGTGGGGTGACTGGGTCGGAAGGATGCAGAAGCGGATCTGGGGGAGGGCTTGAGGGGCGGAGGAGGTGCTTGACGATCTGACGACATTGGATGACCATCACGACCAAGACTCGACTCGCGCGAGAGACAGAACGAGTGAAGGGGGCCAGCTGTGCGGGGTCAAGATTGACGAAGAGAAAGGGCTCGTAGCGGTTCATCACTCATCAAAAGACGTCAAAAGATGTACGCAACCCGAACGAACGGGATCACTTTCGACCCCGGGCGCCCAACCCATCCTTAGCTACTCCTCCGCCTCTATCTCCCCCACCAGTCTCTCCAACGCCTCCTTCCCCAACGGGATCCACAACCACCTCGCGTTCGCCTTCCCCTTCCCACCCCCACCCTCTCCCTCCACCTCCACCCCTGCCGCTGCCCCAGGCGCGACAGTCGACTCCACCACCAACCGATGATCCCTAAACTCTGCCAGCAACGCCTTGAACCTCGTCTCCTCCCTCGCGATCCACTCGCCCACGCACTGGCGGAAGAACAGGCTCGTTTCCGTCGCGTACGCGGGCGTGGTGGTCGAAGGGGTGGATTTAGAGGAGGAGGTCGTGGAGGTGGTGGATTGGGAGGCGATCTGGTTCTTTGCGAGGAGCTTGAAGAGTTTCTTGGCTGCTCCGGTGACGGAGACGAGGATGTGACGGGCTCCTTCTTCGGTGGCTGTCGCGCCTCCTCCTCCGGCACCTCCCGCACCAGGACCAGCACCGCCTGCAGAAAGACGCGACGCCGAGCTCGTCCGCCAGGAGACTTCGTCTGTGTACGGTCTCAGCGTGGTCAGATCATGCAACAGGAAGTTGAACCCTCTCGTCGGTGGCGGGACAGGCGGCCAGTCGGTTGTGTTGTCCGAGAAAGAGTGAGGGGGGTAGGAGTGTGGACGTGAGTACATCTCGGTGGTGGTGAACAAGGAGGGAGCGTTGATGTTGTCTATGCTTGCTAAGAGGTGGATTCGTGGGGAAGAGGCGAGGAGGGAGAGGATGGAGCGGCATTGAGGGGTGCGTAACGAGGGGGAGTCGAGTGAGTGAAGGAGGAGGAAGAGCGGTTTCGACGCGAGTTTGGGTTGCGGTTTTGTAGGAGAGAGGGTGTGAGGAGGAAGGAAGAAGGTGTAGGTCTTGTAGGCGAGGATGTCCAGAGGTGTGGAGGTGGTCGTTGAGGAGGAGGTGGAGAGGGAGAACGACGAAGGTGGCGGCGGGAGTTTGTTGAGCTCCGGGAACTGTTCCTCCACGGCCGCGAGGATCTCTCGGATCCCTATACGGGGATACAGCCCGTTTACGACGACGATATCTCCCTCCTCACTGAGCCGGTCGACGGCAAAGTCGTTGAGCGCGTCCCGCTTTGATCCGAGCCCGTAGAAGAGGAGATTCCAACCCGAGGTGAGCTCGTGCACCCATCCGTCCCATCTGCGCTCGTGCTCGACAGACAGGTCGTCCAGTTCATGTTCGTGCTTGTGGGCGACCGACGACTCAGCGAGGAGGGAGGTGTAGGCCTGGTGGGTGAGCGGTGGGAGGAGGGACGAGAAGATGTTTGACGAGAGCGTGTTGAGCGCCAGGGGTTGGGCGACAGAGGTAAAGTACGCGTCAGACGCCGTCAGCCGAACAAACGGGCCCGACGTCGTCGCGGCAGGTTTCGCTTTCGAAGCCGAGCGAGGGGACTTCTTGGGTGTCGCTGCCTTGCGTTTGGTTGGTGTTCGTTTGGCTGATGAGGGCGTGGACGGTTTCGAATGAGAGGCGGACGAGGTGTAGCCTTTGGCCGGGGTGCCCTTCCCACTGCGACCTCCCTCGTCCTCGTCCTCGCTCCAGCCGTCGCCCTCGTCGCCAGAGTCTCGTCCGGAGGGACCTGCATGGTCGTCGTAGCCCTCTGCGAACTCAAAGTCGTCCTGACCGTCCGAGCCCGAGTTGGGGTCGTCGTCGTCGTCCGACTCGGCGTGGTACGCGTTCGAGAGAGAGATCGGAACAATCGACGTCGACGATGAGCCTGTCCCCGTGGAGGGCTCGTCTAGACGAGGTCGCTTGAACGAGGACCGGGACATGTCGAGCGCGAAAGAAAGGGAGAAGAGGCGGGAGGTGCGTCGGGCGAGATCGTTGGGAGGGAGGGAGGAGGAGTGGTGAGCTCGACCGACGAGGTCGCGCCTGGGCGGGTCTCGCTGCGCAGGATGTAACGAACCAAGGAGCTGGGCTGCTTGAAGACTTGCGGTGGGGCGTTCTTAAAGTTCCAGTATCTTCTTATCGATGGTCATAGTCGAGGGTCTAGTGCGCTCGACTCAAGAAAGGGTGTTTGAGGGAAAGGAGACAGGGGTGGACAACGTAACCGGGAGCTAACCTAGCGACCGCGTCTGGCCTCGAACCGACCGACCCTCACACAGGAGGAGGGGGGCGGTCAGCTCGAAAAAACCGGCTCGGTTCTTTCCTCGCAGCTTTCACCTCATTCACGCATCATGGTGCGTCACTGAAACCGGACGCATGTCGAGAAGGGACATAGCGGAGCGTTGGTGGATGGACGTTGTGTTGGGCGGGTGGAGGGCGGAGGGAGGGAGGCAGGATTGCGAGAGGGGACGAGAGACACGAGCTGACCTTGCCCCTCCCTTCCCTTGCCCTCCCTCCCGCCTACGCATATACGTCTCGCCCACCTCACCGACCCTTCACGACACACCCTACATCCCTTCCTCCCCACGACACCCTTCCTCCCACGCTCGGACGACGCCTACGGACCCTCCCCTACTCCCTTTCCTCATCGCGCGCCGCCTGGAACCTATGACCCTACCGCCCTCTCCTCTTCCTCCCCTGCCGAATCTGGGTTGAGCGATTGCTCTCTGCAGGACGCCTCCGCCGCTAAGCAGCCCGTCAAGCTCGCCCGAGTCATCAAGGTTCTGGGCCGAACCGGATCCCGAGGAGGAGTGACCCAGGTCCGAGTCGAGTTCCTCGACGACACCTCGCGATCCATCATCCGCAACGTGAAGGGACCCGTCAAGGAGGACGACATCCTCGCCCTTCTCGAGTCCGAGAGGGAGGCCCGGTCAGTCCCACGCGCTGTGTTTTTGAGGGTGGAGAGGAGGAGCGGGACAGCACGAGACGAGTTCGGAAGGACAGTGAGGGGAGCGGGAGCGGCCGAACGAAGGGTGCTAGGCAGGATAGGCTTGGAGCAGGAGGCGGATAGCTGTCACACAGAGCAGGGCAGACCTATGGTCTTGCCCTGTCCGTGTGTAGGAGAAGGCCGGGAGACACGCTTGAAGGAGGACGAATGCTCGACCAGACGACCGCGAGCTCGAGCTCAAACAGAGTGCTGACCTTGCCCTCTCTTCTCTCTCTCTCCCTGCTACGTCCTTCCTTCGCCATCTATTCCCACTCTCCTCTCACGACACGGTCATCTCACCAACTCCACATTCACCTTCCGCTCATCCCCCCAACCGCCTTCGTCCGACCCCTTCCCTCGTCTCACCCACGCCCACAACCTCTATTCTCTCGTCGTCCCGACCGGATCTCGCCACCTCCCCCAGACGACTCAGGTAAACGTTCCCCCCCCCACAAGGAACTGGACCCCAAGTCTTCTCGTTTTGCGCTCTGGCTGGAAAGGAAGGGATGGAGGAGGTGTGGATGGACGGATGGGCAAACCAGGCCCGTCTCGATATCTGATGACGGATGGCTACGACCAAACACCCATCGCCTACGCGCGAGAGGCAGAAAGAGCGAAAGCGATGGAGGAGTGATGGGGCAGAGGAGGTTCATGAGTCATGCGATCGCGACGGAGAGGGTGTACTGCGTTTCCCCGTGAGCTGCCTGGGACCCGCCGGCGTGGAGGCGACCCAGATCCCGCTCGGCCTGTCCTTGTCTCTGGATCTTCTGCCCGTTGACGTGCTTGTCTAGACAGACGGATATCGCCGCATCCGATGCCGGTGCGACCCGCGCGCAACGTTGCTGGCACGAAGCGAAAGCCAACCGGGCAGGGCCCGACCCAGGAAGAAGCAGGACCAACCCAGGCCCTCTCGAGTACACGTGCTCAAGTCGCGTCCAGTTTGCAGCGAACGAGTCGACGAGGAAGTAGGACGCCAGGCGGTGAGCTGTCGGGCGGACCCGATGATGTGTCGCGCGTGAGCCTGTGAGGAGGTAGAACCGGCGTGGGTCGAGATGGGCGAGAAGAGGCGTCCAGGAGGCGAACTGGTCTGCGGTGGTGATGGAGAGGAGAACCGAGTTGACTCTGAGGGTGGAGGATGAGCCGGGTCGGAGGCGGGCGTCGACCCATGAGTCGAGATAAGTGGGAGCCTCGCCAGTGAAGGTGAGCTGCTCGGGGAGGAGGAGGGGCGAGACCCGAGCGCTCTTCTCGGTGTATCGTTCGAGCTACAGTACGTGTAAAGGTGATGTCAGCGAGGCTTTGCTCGAACATGTGCGAGACCGAGCGAGGGAAGCTACTGACTCGATCGCACACAAAGTCGAAGGCGGTCTCCCATCGCATGGCGGCAAAGTTGTTGTACAGCAGTCTGCTGACGATCGAGAGAAGTCGGTACGATACGAGACAGAGACTGGGGTGTTGATCCTTTGGCAGAGGGTCGATGACCGACCGGATGAGCTCGACGGGGAGCGAGGACAGAGTCGCGCTTGCTGCGATGCGACTGATAGGCTCGACGACCTTGTATCTTTCCTGGAACGTGCATGAGCAGGAAGGGAGATTGATGTCCTATGGCTCTGAGCTAAGGACGCCGAGATTGAAGGGAGGAAGACGAGACTCACTGCTGACCAGACCCACGTCCCCTGATCCGACCTCGTGCCTCGCCCAACGTCGCTGCCCTCCCAGAGCATGACCCCGTCCTCAAACACCTTGCCGAGCAGCTCTGCGTTAACCTGATGCTGGTTCCTCTGCGCTGTCCTGAGCTGTGCGTTCTCTGACGAGAGATGTGCAATCGTTGCCGCCTGAGAGGCGGACTCGGCCGAAAGACGGGCGACGGAAGAGGTGAGCTCGTCCACCTTGGACGCGAGCGTCGCGATGGACGCCGTGTGAAGGCGGGTCTGCTCGAGGAGGGAAGGACGCTGGGAGGGATCGTCCATGTCGAAGGTCGAGGCGGTGAACGACGAGTGGATGCAAGGCTGTGTGTGGCCGTCGAGAGGCAAGAAAGTGGGGGGATGGTGAGCTCAGGTCAACCTGGTCGGCGCGTCGGGGTACCCCAGACTTACCATTCTTGATTCGCATCAGACAAGAGTTGCACGCATACATTGTAAGACTAAAGACTCACACAGCCAAGTTTGAGCACAGACAAAGATGGATCGCAAAAGAAGAAAAGCCTCGACCAAATCACCCTCAACCCCCAAATCACGCGAGCCTCTCCAGCCTGACATTGTCGATCAGCGTCAGAGCCGTCTCCCCTTCAGCACACTCGACCACAAACAAGACCTCGACCGGTCCAGAGCTCGTTGGCGTATACTGCGTCGAGTCGATCCGGAACTGGCCTCCACCTCCGGCCGCTCCGCCCGCAGGAAAGAAGCACGGTGTCTCGGCGCTGCATGGCTGCCCTGCAGCTTGCACAACCCCTTTGTGATGGACCGAAGCTCGAGTCAGTCAGGTTGGGCCACTCGAGGATGTGGACGTGGAGACTGATGAAAGGGAGGGAACTTACCTCCGATCGACGCTGTGACTCTGCACCCGTCCTCGTGTGTCCCTGGCTCAGCAAAGAGCCCGCTGTAGTACACGAACGAGTAGAGGCCGTTCGCGCATACGTCGACAGTCTGGTAGAGGAGGACTGCTCCCTCTGGGGTGCTTGCACCGCTGTGCAATTCAAAAACACGCGACGTCAACGTCGAGACGGGGATGCGAGGCGGAGGGTGCGTCTCAGACTCACAAGCCAGGATCGTTGTTGTGCTCTGCGTTGTAGCCTACTCGCACGTAGAGCGTGATACACGTCAGTCTCGCAGGCGGGGACAGCAGAAGGACGGAGAGAACGAGCGGACTCACCTCCGTTGCCGTACACGAAGCTGAACGAGCTGCCTCTCTTTTGAGTCGCCCAAGAGTCGAGTCCGTTGTCGAATGCAGGGTTCTGAGACGGACGAGAGAGTAAAGCGTCCAGTGAGATCGAAGCCAAAGGTAGGACAGGGTACTTAGGGTTGTGCTGACCTGGATCTTGTTGCTCTCGTTGATAGGATCCTCACACACGACAGGAGAGGCTCTGTGCGAACGTCGACATAAGGGTCAGCTGGCGCTAGCTATCGAATCGATCGAGATCGCCAAGCTGGAGGACTAACTGTCGTTTCCTGGGCCCCTCCTTTGCTCGCCTGACAATGTCCCTCGACCTCGCCTGCCGGCGTTGGTACGCCTTGGTGGCGTCGTTCTTGTTCTGGAGCGATGACCGGGGAGAGTCGACTCGTTTCGAGGCGGCGACGAGCTCGAGCGAGGCGATGGTAGCGAGAAGGAGCGTGAGGGAGAGCTGCATGGTCGGTCCGTCGGGCGAAAGGCGGGAGGTACGATTGAGGTTTGGTTGGTCGGCGAGAGGGAGTCGTCGATGTGGTGATTGGTGAGTAGTAAGGGATGCGTAAAGCCGCCTGCAGTTCGACTCGCCTGGTCACATCGGTGTCGAGATTGTTCTTGCGGCTCCGCGCGGCGGGCAGAGAGGGCGGGCAGACGGCGGAACGTCGAGCGAATAGGTTCGCACGGTGACCCTGCCGTTCAAACGTGCCGCACTGCCAGACACGCGACGGCGGATCTGTGGTTATCGAGGTACACGGGCACGCGGCAATGACCGGACGCAGAAGAGGGCCAACGCGGGCTGAGAGAAGGGCAGAAAGGTGCCAAGCCGGCTCGGTTCTTTCCTCGCAGCTTTCACCTCATTCACGCATCATGGTGCGTCAACAGACTCGGACCCATGTCGAGAGGAGACACAGCGGCGTGCATGGCGGATGGGCGTTGTGTTGGATGGGTGGAGGGCGGAGGGAGGGAGGCAGGATTGCGAGAGGGGACGAGCAACCAGGGGTGGACGAGGTGAGCTCACCTCGTCCGAGAGCTCAGATCCCTCAAACAGAGTCTCTGTATCGTTGGAAAGGGTTCAAGCGAGTTAGGTCGCTACTACGAAATCAGCATGTATGGGATGGCCGGAGTAGCTCAGCCTGGGATGATGCTGTCGGCGAGGGTATGATGGATGGAAGAGAGGAAGCGCAACAGGCGAGCTGGAGCTCATCTCCCATCTCATGTCCCTCGACCACATCACCGTCTTCGGCACACATCCAATCCCTCGCCCTCTTCACTCGAACATCCGAGTCAGCCACTGCTCATGGACGCTATCCTCGCTCGTCTTTCGGATCCTGAGGCCGAGGATACGGAACGGGAGGCCACAAACGCTCGTCTCTCGCCCGAGCACAGCGCGCTCTCATCCGAGGCCCCTTCCCTCTCGTCGGGGGAAGCACGTCCTGCATCAGATGATTCAGCTGAGGGAAGGCTCCATAGCGTGCTTGGTTCTGTTTCTAGTAGAAATCGCTCTCCCAGATCCTCGGAAGCAGATACAGAGCTCTGTGATGCCGAACAGCCGGTCACGTCGGGAACACACTTTTGGATCCAGGTGAGTTCTCGCCACTGCCCGACTTCATACCACTCCTTCCCGTCCTCACTCTATCTCAAACCTGTGCTGGGCCTTGCGTGTAGACGGAGGTGGCCTCACCAGTCCCGCCTGCTGTCCACAGGCGCCCCGCCGCACTTGTTTCTCTGCCCGTCGAGCTTCTCCGGATCATCGTCAAAGACCTCGACACCTCGGACCAGAAGATGCTGCTCCACGTGTCATACCAGCTACTCCAAGTCATAGCTCCGCTCATCGACATCGGCAGGTTTGCGCTGGACTACAACGAAACCGTGCGTTACATCCATGGCCGAGTACGTACCCTTTTCCGTTCCCGCTACCAAGTGCGTGCTCTCAATCTGAACAAGATTCCCGCTCTTGTCCATCAAATCCGCCAGGTGTCCGTGCCCGGATTTGAACCCAGCCATCGCAGCAACAGCATCTCCGCCCTCATCAGCCTGAAGGAGATCGGTCTCGCTGGCCGAGCAGACATCGTCCTCTCCTCAACCAAGTCCCTACGAGGCCAGTTGGAGGCCCTTCCTGACCCTGCCCCAACCATCAAGGTCGATCAACTCGTCTTCTACGGCACCGACCTCGGCGTGGATCAGCTCCAGCGATGGGTCCCTCTCCTGCGGTTCTTCGACCCGATCAACGTCAATCTGCAAGCCGCGAGCCGCAACGATGGTGGCCATCCTCCTCCTTCAGTCTGCCACCATCACCGGGACTGTCTGAAACCGCTTCTGACCTCGTGGACCCGCCTCGAGTGCATAAGCTGCTACGGTCCCGGATCGGTTCCATTGCTGAAAGGGTCGGACGGGAAGCGCTCGTCCGCCTCCTCCTCGACTTTTGCCTTCTCGAAGCATCTCGAGAGATCGGTCGCGAACAAGAACGGGTACAGGATTGTGCTGGGGACGGCTCTGGACGAGGATGAGGCGGAACGAACCGGCGATGATGTCGTAGGCGAGGACTTGATCGAAGAGGAGATTGAGAGCGTTCTCGCTTCGGCGCACGACATGTGTGCCGACTCTGATAGGCCGATTGGACTCTTCTTCAGCGGCTGCTGAGAGGTCGTATCTTCGTCGGACCGAGAACCGACTCGGCGACCCGAACGAAACGACAGGCGTTCTCTTCAGGCTTCACTGTCTCCGTCTGTTGCCCCATGAACGATAGCATGCACCTTCCTTTTCACCGCTCTCCTTTCTCTATTTTCTTCCTCCGACCCTAGACGAAGTGCGCAAGGCATGTCCTCATAAAAAGCAAACAAAGCAAAAGCAAGTCCTGCCTCCCCCCAGCCTACTCATCCCCACTTCCCTCCTTCCCCTCTTCAACCACCCCGTTCCTCCTGTCCTCCCCACCCTCCACACTCCCCTCCTCGCTCTCCTCCGGAGCAACATTCTTGATCCACGCCCCGATACTCCCCAAGAAGCCCTCGTGCCTCAGAAACATCGCCCGCTTCGTCCCCTTCGACCAGAACCGGATCGCATACGACAGCGTCGAGATCGTCGTCGGATGACCCCTTATGAAACACCCCCCAAAGTAGATCCTATCGAGGTTGTGTTTCTCGGCGTTCATGTACGCGATCTGTCCGATGTTGTTGCTGACCGCGTAAAGGAGGGATCGAGCAAGATCCTCTTGCCGCCAGTCGGTTTTGCCTTTGCGCTTCCCCTCGCCCCCGACGCCATCCCCGCGGGGGACGCCCTTCTGGAAGACTTTGCCAAAGGAAGAAGCGATGGTGGAGGATTTGAGGCCGACCTTGGAGTAGTCCTGGCCGTAGATGTCTCCGACGAGCATGTCGACGCGCGAGTTGTCGCCCTTTTCAGAGAGTTCGAGCATCTCTGGAAGCAATGGAAGGAGACAAGAGGCCAAAGGAGCAGGGTCAGCTTGCGTAGAAAGGAACGTGCTACGTATGGGGATCAAGACGAGACGCGATCCAGACTGACCATCGAAGCTCTCCGCGTCCGTCAATAGACTCAACAACCCCCAGAGTGTCCCGCCCCCCAAGGACGTCCCGCTGATCCGCTCGAACGAGCCGTCCTTGTCGACCTTGACGATCGACACTCCCGATCCGATGTTGACGAGTAGACACGGGAACTGATGCTGGGCGGTCGGGTTGGTCTCGAACGTGACCGAGAACGCCGGCGGGTTGGGCGACGGTCGAGGGAGGTCTGCTGGAGGGAGGGTCGTCGGTTGGGGCGGTGGTGGTACTGAGCTCGACGACGATGCGGATCCGTTCGTGAGCGGTTTCGTCGGTGCGTGATCCGTGGGTGTTGAACTCGGATCGTCCAAGTTGAGGCTGGCCATCCCCCCTCCTTCCTCGACCGCCGTCGGTGGAGTACTCGGCGCGGTACTCGGGAAGCTCAGATGGCTGACCTGGTAGACCAACTCGTCCGAGTACCAGAACACCTCGTTTGGTACCCTGGTGATGAAGCTCAACCCTGTGATCAGACACTCCATCTCGTCCTCTCTGACGACCTCGACCTCCTCCCCCAACTCCTCCTTGAACATCTCGTAGAACTTGTGCGCTCCTCCACCAGTAGCCATGATCTTCACACCGCGTTGCATCTCTGCGATCGAGACGCGGTTGAGTTGTGCGGACTGGGCGATGAGTTGCTGGATGAAGGAGACGCAGAGGTGGATCTCGGACGTTTCAAACCGGGTAAAGTTGAGGAGCCCTCCGGGCAAGTTGGGCAGATGGGTGGAGCGACGGTGGGAGGATGATTGACGGCGTTTGTTGCGCGCTTGGGATGAGGAGGGAGGTTGGGACGAGGATGGGACGGGCGGGAGCGGGGTGGGTGAGGCGATGATCTTTGGCGTGAGGGCGCCATTCGGGTCTGGCTTGAGCGCAGAGAGCGAGGACGAGTTGGGTGGAGGGGTCGGAGGAGAGATGAGTCCGTTCGGTGGGAGAGGGGAGCGAGTAAAGTAGACGAGCTTGGCGAGCGAGCCTCCAATCTGACCAGGGCGAGCATGGAGGGGAAGAGGGAAGGTCAGCTTCGAGCTCACCAATCAGACACGGAGGCCAGAGAGATGGCTCACGTCGATGGCAATGTGCGAGACCGGCTCTACATGATGAGGCAAATAGATCCCCCGTGAATCTCGTGTCTATGAGGAGCGATTAGACGAGCAAAGGACATAGTGAGCGAGGCCAAAAGTCAGCTCGTACTCGCACGACCTCACTCGGCCAGAGCTCGGACCTCCTCGAGCTCAGTCTAAACACATGACTTACAGCAAACGACTCCTCAGTCAAGATCTCAGCTCCCTGTGCGCACCAAGAAGGAAGCGAGGCGGGAGAAGGAAGCGGCCGGTCGTACGAGCTCGGTCAGCCAAAGAGAGCGGCGACGGATGAAACCGGACCCCTCCCCCCCTCCCTGCTCGCTCCGACAACGGCGGGAGACTGATGGACGTACAGTCATGTCGACCGAGATGGTCTTGGGCGAGGGGATGATCACCTCTGGGGGCGGCGGCATCCTGGGCGAGATCTTATGCGAGGCTGTGAGGGCGAGCGAGGCTAGTTGACGTTGGGGATAGCTCGGCGGGTGAGGCGGTTGACGAGCTCGAGTGAGGCAGCTCGGGGAATGGGGAAGCCGAGAGGTCGGTCGTCGCCACGAGATCTACGCAAGATCAGACTCGGTAGATGGAAAGCCGGTAAGAAGAATGAGAGTCAGTGAACAGAGTACAGTGCTTTTGCTCAGGCTGAGAACGAGTGAGGAGATGACGAGAGGGCTGACCAGCCGGACCTCAGCGGTAAGCCATCAGCATGGCAGATGCACGGGCCTACAGATATCAAAGGTCTTTCCTTCTGCTGAGCCATACAGTCTATTTTGCTTCTTTCTCACAACTAAACCATCACATTACCCTGCGCTTCTCGTCCCACTCTGCTTCGCCAGATCACGCAGTTGACGCCGCAAGATCTTCCCGGAAGCGCTGTCGATTACGACACAGTTTGAAGACAGTCGTCAGCCACCAGAATACAGATAGCGCTCAGATAAGATGTCAGAGGGAAGGGGAGAAAGAACATGAACTCACGACTTTGGGATCGCTTCGATCACGACCACGCCTCCGCGCAAGTACTTGTGAGGAGCCACCTGGCAGGGAGATCATCGGTCAGTACTTCGCAACAGAGCTGGGATGACAAGAGGACATACCTTCGTCCGCAACCAAGCCTCGACCTCCCGACCGAACGCGACCTTCGCATCCTCGTCCTGAAGCTCGACCGCACCCGCCTTGGCTACAACATATGCCCTGCAAGCGACGCCAGCAACCTTTTGTCAGTCACCGTCGCCTTTTAGCTCACCTTCAGCTGAGGACTGAGACTGACCTTGGCACCTCGCTCCTCTCCTCCTCGCTCCACACCCCAATCACACCGACATCGCCCACGCTCGGATGCGTCAGCAGCAGCGCCTCAAGCTCCGCAGGAGCGACCTGATGCCCGTTATACTTGATCAGCTCCTTCCTCCGATCGACGACAAAAAAGTAGCCCTCCTCGTCGACGCTGAGGATGTCGCCCGTCTTGAGCCAGCCGTCGGGGGTGAAGGTCGCTGAGGTTGCGGAAGAGTTGTCCAGGTAGCCTCTGGATTCGATGCGATGGCACGGAGTCAGTACTGGCTTGAAAAAAAGAAAGTTTAGCAGGACGAAGGCAGAAGAGACTGACTTCATCACGTTCGGCCCCTTGATCCACATCTCCCCCTCGTTCGCATCGAGCCCTGTGTCCGGGTCGACGATCCGCGCCGAGACGTTGGGGATGAGCCGGCCGATCGAGCCTGGTTTGGAGCGGGCGTCGTCGAGCTGGAGGATGTGTGTAACGGGCGAGGTCTCGGTCATGCCAAACCTGGGCGGAAGAAGAGCGGGGTCAGCGCGACGGTCAGGCCCAACGAAGATCGAAGGGTACTTACCCTTGTAGGAGAACCAGGTCCTGCTCAGCGAAGCGCTGTTCTACGGCGATAGTGAGGGCGGGTCCGAGAGGTCTGCATTGTGGTCTGGGTCAGCCTTCAGTTCATGAGAAGTTAAGATGCTAGAAGGAGATGGGACAAACGCGGCTCCAGACAAGAGCCACTTGAGGCTCGACATATCGTACTTGTCGACAATCTTGGAGTTGGCGAGGTGGATCTGGATCGACCAAAAGGACCTCGGGTCAGCTGTTCGCAGGAGCTTCATGGCCCAGACTTGAGACTGACCAGGATGGGGGGCACGAGAATGGCTGCCGTCGTCTCGTGCGTCTGGATGGCCGAGCAGATTGTCTTGAGGTCCACTTTCTGGGGGGACACAGGGCAGATAGCAAGTCAGCCTCGACGTAATTGTGTCGCACAGCGCATGATCAGACTCACAGGAACGATGATGACCGGGAACCCGCGTTGCAGAGGCATCAGGATGACTATACAGACCAGGAGTCTCGGTCAGCGGCAGGCTTCAAGTCTCTGAAATGTACCCAAACGCACGTTTGAATAGGCCGTAAATGTGTGAAAACGGCTGGACGAGGAGGAGGACGGGTCAGCGCTACTCATGGTGAGAGGGGTTGGAACGGAAGCTCACCAAGATGCCCAGCAACCTGTCCTTCCCTGGCTCCATCAGCGGCATTACAGGCGGATTCATCATGTCCAACAACGCCGTCAGATTTGCGTGCGTGGCCCTGTCCCATCAGGAGGTCAGCTTTCTGTCTGCCCGGACGAGCCCGACAGGACCAGAGGAGACTCACTCGACGCCTTTGCTGAGCCCCTCGGTCCCGCTGCTGAAGCAGATGACGGCCGTGTCATCGCAGTCTACCTTGATATCTATCTCTGTTGGCATGCCCTGCGCGGCCACGACAAGGTCATCGAGGGTGGTGAAGCCTTGTTCAGCAGTCGGAGAGGCAACGACGGTCGTGCGCTTGATCTCGTCCTCGGACGGGGGGGTTGGACGCAGCGCGTACGCCTCGAGAAGAGTCGGGAGGAGGGTTGGTGTGGTGATGGTGAGCTCGGGCTTGGCCAGAGTTAGTTGATGGGATAGGTCTGGTGCGGATCTGAACCAGCCAGTCGGGCGAGAGCGAACGGAAGAGAGGATGGTGAGCTTCGTTCGTTCCTCCTCCTTTCCTCGGCCTGGTTCTGACCTTCAACAGACTCACAGCGACCCAGCAAACAACGCAGTCTTCCACCCTGCCTTCTGCGCGCCTACGAACGCGACGGGCCAGTCGAGTCCGTTGCCCATGAACAGGCCTGCTGTCCCCCGAGGGCGGCGAGCATGCAGAGCTCGCGAGAGGGCGGTCGCTCGCTCGAGCACATCCCCGCGCGTCAGACTATCGCCGGTCGAGGAGTCAACAAAGGCGAGAAGAGTCGAGGCAAGGCTCGTTGGGTGGGAGACGGTTGCTGATGGAGGAGGGAAGAGATGATCGAACAGGGAGGTCCGCGGCAAGGACGAGGTCAGGATGGACGGGTGAGGGGAAGTGTAGACCTTCGGCTCGGCAGACAGGAGGCGGGACAGGGATGCAGTATGGACGGGGAGACCCAGTGAACGTGGCCTCAGAAGGAGCATCGCGAGCGGCTCGCGATCCCCAGGAGAGGCGAGATGGTCGACGGTTGAGGTCAGGTGCGAGAGCGGAAGCTGATGCCTCGGCCTCGGATCCGATTGCTTGGCTCACAACGGGTCCTGCCAACTTTAAGTCTGCAAAATCGTACACTGGAAGACGATTATCGTGAAGGCGGAGACCTGAGAAAGCTAATCGTACGGCAAAGAGAGACATATAAAAGTACAAGGCGCAGAGAGACCCGACTGCACCTGCTCTGGTCACCCTGCCGACCTGACGCGTACAAGGGACGATCGCCACCGAGATCTTTGAACACACTTCACGCACACAGACAGTCGTCACGAGATCTCCAGCCCATGTTCACCCAGCCCTACCTGCCAGCCCTTGCCCTCTCTGGCTCCGTGCACCCCTCCGACGACTCGCAAAAAGCCCCTCACCTGTCCCCTTGCTGTCCTTCTCGACTCCTCCCTGAGCGCGTCGCCGAGACCCTTTTCGAGATCGATCGTCCCGAGCCGCTCGCCCGGAGTGACGAGCGTCAAGTGATGGGTGATCCCGCGGATGCCCGCCGGGAGTGGTCGCGGCTGGAATGCGAGGTTGGCGAAAGCCCCCGGCGCGGGGAACGGACTGGCGTACGGGAAGGGTAGATGATGGTTTGGGATCATGTTGGACTTGCCGGCCGAGTTGAGTCCGTAGAGAAGCGCCTGAGTGGTGAGCACGACGAGCGGTCCGAAGGTGTCGCGGATGCTGGTGAGCGCTCGAAGGATGTGGTACATGGGCTGGTTGGTCGGGTCCTGGAGGGCTGCCGCACTTGCTCCCTTGTCGGTCTTCTGGTAGAACTCCCAGCCGTCTTGGAAGTGGCCTTCTCCAAAGTCCTCGACCGCCACGAGGCCCAGCTCTTCCTCCCGCCCAAACTCTTCTCGGACAACCTCATCGACCCGCTTTAGCCCGACTGCGAGCTCCCAGCTTCCGACACCGCCGCTGCCTCTCCAAACCCGGACTCGAGCGAGTGCTTGGGCGACGAGCATGTCAACGTCCGCGTCGTAACCAGTCCACTTGTCCCGGCCGGCGATGGCCGGATGGTAGTGGGTGGCCGCAGCAGTGAAGCGGGCGAGGACGTATGCTCGCATCGTCTGGGCGAGACGCGCGAGCGAGAAGGGTGACGAGGGCGAGAGGGAGAAGATGAGACACGAGAGACTGGATCCTCCGAGGTGGACGGGCGTCGCGAACGTCCTCTTTGTCGACGGCGAGATTGGCTGGAACGTGAACGACGCCGGAAGGATTCGGGTCAGGATGATGAAATTGAGCAGCTCCGTCTTTCCTGTAGGTCAAATGATAGCATGTCGGTCAGCACAGACTTTGACAGCCAGGACACTGGAACGCGAGCTGACGCGTCTCGACTGACCTGACGCTGACGGTCCCTGGACCTCGAGCATGTCTCCTCTGGCGAGCGCGTTCTCGGTCATGAGCCCTTCCATGCCCTTTCTCGCGTTGACGAGCAGGTCATCAAACGGAGGGATGCCAGTGTGAGGAGGAGCTGTGGACGACAACGACGCGACCGTTAGCTCGGCAGTCTCCAGGCTGCTCGAGACCAGGCGGTGAGGGACTCACGAGCGACATCGTGTCTGACTGCGTTGATGACCGACAGTAGGGAGGTCGAGGTTATCTCGGCAAGAAGCTGGTCGGCTGACATACTGCCAGAGGGGTCGGAGAAGAGCTCATCGACGTCGAGCGGACCTCGGGCGGACGCGCGAGCTCAAGGTGGAGTGGGCCGGATGAGAGGACGCCCAAACCACGACACTCTACTCGACATGCCTGACGTCTGGTTCTGTCATCAGGTCAGTCGAGACCATACTTACCGTCACGCAGGTCCGGCTTGCTGATACTGCCTTCTCTGTTGTCAGTGTGAAGCCCAGATTGAGCCTCTGTTGGTGAGCTCGCCTCGTCCGCTCGAGTGACGTCGTGCCGCTCGCTCGCACTGACGGATCCTCCTTGACTCTCGCAGGTTGACGGGCTCAACATTTGTCCCACATGCGGATCAGACTTTCTCGAGAGCGTGAGTCCAAACTCTACGATTGTCGGTGCACTCTCGAGCTGATCTCTGGGAGGCCTCCACCTCGATAGGTCAACGCCGACGACCCACCCTCGCCGCCTCACCTGCAAGATCAGTGGGACTACGGGCTTGCACAAGATGATCACTTCCACAATGAAGACCCTCGCTAGTACGTCCCATCAGTTTGGGAGTCCATCCAGGTCTGCCGAGTCGTCACTGACGTTGCGAGCTCGACAGCGACCTGCCGGGCGCTTTCCCGGCCGACCAGCAGCCCGACCCACATCCCTCGCCCATTCAACCAGGTCGCAGACAGTCTGCCGGACCTCTCTTCCGCTTTGGGATGGGAGGAGGATCCATCATCATCGGGGGAGGAACCCAGTGGGGAGGTAGCGGCAGGCGTTCCGGCTATGGGGCAGAGCAGACCGGACCGACCGGATTGAGGACATCCCACCAGGAGGGAGTGCCCACCCTCAGCGAGTAAGTCCACGAACCAATCAAGATGTTTAGGACAAAGCTGACGACCCCGCTTTCCTCGGTTCAAGCTTCCTGTCAAACTCCTTCGGGCCCGCCCGTTCAAGGACATACGATGACCGGACTCGCTACGGTTCCCCACCCTCAGCGGGCGGTCCAAGTCGATCCAACACCTTGCCAGGAGGCGCAAATGGTGGACCTGGGAGACCTGAGCATCCGGCCGGAGACCTCATGGACATCGTGAGTCCTTGTCCGTCATCGGGAGCGAGGCATTCGGGGCTGACCATCTCCCTTGAACCTCGTAGATGAACAACCTGCTCGGCATCCTCGCCGAGCGAAGTCCACGAAACGGTCGACCGTCTCCGTCCGATGACCCGTACCTGCAGATGATCCGAAACCAAGGCGGCTTGGGATCTCTCTTCTTCGGGCCTCGTGGAGGAGGATCCTTCGGCGACTACGCTACATCGCAGGAAGGTCAGTCGCGCTCGACGCGTTCTTGCCGTTATTTTTCTGACCTTCCGGTCTTGCAGGCTTTGACCGCATCGTCACCCAGCTGGCTGAAGCGGCTGGCGACAGCGGGCGCGACCGACCGCCAGCTGCAACGTCTTCGATGATCGACTCTCTACCGACCATCTCGATCGACCCTATATTGCTGAGTGAGTTGCTCATCTCGTAGGGCCGTAGTGATTCCTGTCTGCCAAGCCCTGCTGATATATCTTATTCTGTTTTCGATTCACAGAAGGGCTCGATCAAAAGGACTGTCCCATCTGTGAGCAGCCGCCCCCTTCCTTCTTGGCCATCGGCTCTTGAAGTACTGACTTGGTTTCCCTCCTACAGGCATGTCCGACTTTGAGGCAGGTGAGCAAGGCAAGAAGATGCCTTGCACGCATCTCTTCCATCGCCACTGCCTCGAGACTTGGCTGGAGACGAACGGATCCTGTCCTGTATGTCGCCACCGCCTCGACGGTGCCGTATCGTCGCTTTCGAATGCTGGGTCAAGTTCATTAGGCCAGGTCAGTCTACCGCCGCTCTCCGCATCGCCCGAGCGTGGGACTGAGGGAGGACTGCCGCCCGCAGAGCCAGACGGGAGCAGCTCGTCGATCTCCGGTCGCGGCAGTAGCAGGGTGGCTGGGGAGGCGAGCGGGCTGAGGACGAGAGGAGCAGCAGCAGGGACAGGTATAAGGACGAGAGAGAGAGAAGGGCAAGAGGGCGAGGAGCGGTGGTTGATGGATCTCGAGTGATGCTGCGTCGTCGATCACATGTCAGCTTGTTAATGCGCATAGGAAGTCAGGAAAGGGCCGCTCGGCCCACGCAAAGGCAGTCAGACATGCTCAGAACACATATTGTATCCACAGATGTCCGTTCAGACGGAGTTGGGAGCGCTGAGATCGGGCGCGATCGCAGTGACGAGGAAGAACTCGGAACTCAGCGCTTCATCCCGGTTCGCCTTGACCCTTTGCCGGTCTCCCCTTACCCCCACTGCCCTGAACCAACCCCCTTCAACTCTCAACACCCATGCTCCGTCGTCTCACCATGGTCTCCAAACGGCCTCTCACATCATCAACAGTACGTCCAGCTTGCAATAGTCACGAATGCGACGAGCTCACGGCTGACGCGGTCCGACCTGCCTTCAGCCTGCCCTGCGACGAGCTGCTGCCTCTACGCCAGCGCCTGAGCCCCAGGCGGACCCATCTCTCCCTCCCATGCTCCGCTACCAAACCCACCTGCCCAAGCTGCCTGTTCCTCCACTGAAGCAGACGCTTGACCTGTACCTGACGACGCTCAAGCCTCATCTGACGCCCAAGGAGTTTGAGAAGTCGAGCTCCATCGTCAAGCAGTTTGAGAGCTCGGACGTCGCAAACACACTCCAGCAACGACTCGAGGCCCGCGCCAACGACGGCAGGGACTCGTGGCTCGCCGACTGGTGGAACTCGGCCGCCTACATGGGCTTCAGGTGCGTCCACAGGTCCTTCTCGAGCTCATCCATCTCGGGGCAACCCCTCCGAACCTGGTCCCCCGCCTCGCCCCCCAGCTTGACCACCGTCGCCTCCGCACCGTGCGCGAGACGGCAACCAGTCAGGCGCGTAGAGGAGGGTCAGGGCTTTGAACGGCTGGTGGTGCCCATATGTATCAGCTCAGGCTGTGCCGAAGCTTGGGCTGAGAAGGAGGTCAAACTCGGAGCGAGGGGATCGACCACGTCGCCCCCTTGCGCCCGCTTAGAGCATACACCGCCTCTCTCACCAGCTCGAGGGGTATTTCGACATGTCCTGTCGAAGAAGCGTTACAATAGCTGCTATCTGTGCTAGTTTTGATACCACCAAAAGCTTTCCATCAGCCCAAACTCGACCCGGTTCTTCCGGTTCGAACCTCCCCGACCAGTCCTGACCCCCTCTGTTTGCGTCGCTCCTCTGCAGGGACCCTGTCGTTCCTGGGGTCAACTATTTCTATGTCCACAAGGGCAAGGGGGGAGGGGGAAAGACGCAGGCTCGGAGGGCTGCCGAGCTCGTCCGAGCTCTCGAGGTGTTCCGACAGCTCACAGAGTCGTAGGTCCTCTTCTTCCTCGACCTCTCAGCCCGATGCGACCGCTGACATGCTTCCTGCTCCTCCAGTCAGCAGCTCGAGCCCGAGCGAGTCCGTCAGACTCCTCTCGACATGTCTGCCTACGTCAACATGTACGTCTCTCCCCGTTGGCATCAAAGTGTACTTGCGCGTTCAGCCCGAGCTCACGTCACGGCTCTCGCGTCTTCCTCCAGGTTCAACGCGTCTCGGATCCCCCAGATCCCCGAGGACACGAGCATCAAGTACCCTACCTCGAACGGGCAGAACGACCACGTGATTGTGCTCCGAAAGAACCGCATGTTCAAGGTCCGCATCGGAGGACTCGGCGTCGACGAGATTGACCGGTCAGTCGAGCCGACTTCTGGTTCGCATCTATTAGCTCGCTGACCTCCGTCTTGTCTCTCAGACTGTTCGATGAGGTCATCCACACCGTCGGGGCCGATGAGGGACCCAAGGTCGGACTGCTCACGTCGCAGAACCGAGACGTCTGGACAAAGGTCTGTCTGGCCTCAGCTCGTTCGCGACCGGCCTCGAAGCCCAGAGCTGACCTTTACCCTGCTCTCCGACCTGCAGGCCCGAGACCACCTGATTGCGATCTCCAAGACGAACGCCGCGTCGCTCGAGGCGATCCAGTCCGCGATCGTGGTCGTCTCGCTCGACGACTCTGACCCGACCTCGTCCTCGCGACTCGACACAAAGCTCAACGACCGATCGTGGCGACTGTGGGTCGGAGAGGGAGGTGTCAACCGATGGTTCGACAAGCACCAGAGTCAGTCCATCTCTCATCTCATCCATCCTTAAGCTCGAGCTGACTTCGGCTTTGTTGCCCTGCAGTCATCGTGCTTCCCTCTGGCCGCTCTGGATTCAACGGAGAGCACTCCCTCCTCGACGGAACGCCTACTCTGCGCCTGAACGAGTTCATCATTGCCTCGCTCGAGAAGGGCAAGGTTGACCTCGCCGGAGAGGCCGGCAAGAAGGGCGACAAGCCGGTCGAGCTTCAGTGGGTGCTCGACGACAAGGCAAAGGCCGACGTTGAGGAGGCCGCGAGAGCCCACTTTGAGGTCATGGGTCGACACAACCTCGAGGTCAGTCCCGGTTTCTCCCTCTGCATGGCTCAATCATCGTGAGGCGGATGGCTGATCCTCGGTCATGTCGTGGACTTCGCGACTACAGGCTCTCCAGTACGACGGCTACGGAAAGGACCTGATTAAGCACTACAAGTGCTCCCCGGACGCATGGGCTCAGCTCGTCATGCATCTCGCGTTCTTCAACATGGAGGGGTCAGTCCCTGGTCCTCTTTCCCTGTGTCGCCCCGCCCCGTCCCATGACCCGTGCTGACTTCAGCCTACCCTCTTCTCTCTCCCTCAGCCGAATGGGCGTCTGCTACGAGTCTGCCCAAACCCGCAAGTTCCGGCAAGGCCGAACCGAGGTCATCCGCTCGGCCTCGCAAGAAGCCAAAAACTGGATCGAGTCCATGATGGAGGAGGGCAAGTCGGACCTCGTCCGAGTTGACCTCTTCCGCAAGGCTGTCACGCGCCACCTGGAGTACGCGGCCAAGGCATCGAACGGGATGGGGGTGGACAGGCATCTGTTTGGGCTCAAGAAGGTGCTGAAGGAGGACGAGGAGCTGCCAGAGTTCTTCAAGGACGAGGCGTTCTCAAAGACGAACCATTGGGAGATGAGCACGAGTCAGTTGGGGTCAGAGTACATTGACGGCTGGGGTTACGGAGAGGGTCAGTCGCCCTCGTCTCTCCTCTCTCTTGCTCGCAATGTCGTTTGGACTGACGATCATCTCTTGCTCCTCGTCCATGCTCATCCAGTCGTTAACAACGGATACGGGCTCGGCTACTCTATCCACGACTCTTACCTCCGGTGGGTGATCACGTCGCAGAAGCACATGCGGGCGAGGGAGCTGAGGGAGAACATCGCCTGGGCGTGCGGGGAGGTCCGAGGGATGATGGAGAGGGCCGACTCGCAGGCGAGGAGGGCAGACGCCGCAAAGCTCTAGGTGTGAAGAGAAATCAAATGAACATATGTGTGCTACATGATGCGGAAAGGGGAGGGCTCGTGAGCACAGCCGTGTCGGCGCGGAGGCAAAGTGAAAGAGGTGGGGCGGTGAGCTCCGCCCCCCTCGAGCTCACCCGAACCATCACCTCGTCGCTCACCTCCTCATCCGATGTCGGACCCGGAAGAACTCTCCAAAACGCTCGCCTCGCTCCTGAGTCTAGAACCTGGGCGTATGAAGCCAACATCCACTGTACGAGACCTGAACGCGAGCGGAGTCATCGCCCTCGAGGCCACCGTGAGTTCAGTTTTCGTCTCCCTATCCACTTGGCTTCGAGCTTCCTGTCCACTTGACAAGCCAGAAACTGACCTCAGGACCGATTCGTACCCATGCTGTAGAATCGACTAGCCTCTCAGCCTGTTGTCGCGGTCCAAGTCGCAGTCAGTCGTCAAGGTTGAGAACAGCAGAACAGAGCCCGGCACTGACGCTTCTGTGTCCTTCCGCTGGTCCACTCAGTTCCGACTTGCCGCCAACTATCTTCCCTCTCTGGCTCGAATGACTATCTACAAGACACGCGGAGGGCACGACAGCCCGAATCATTACCTGCTCTTGCACAAGCGGTCCTACTGGCTTTTGTACATCTTCGTCCACTGCGAGGCACTCGCCTCTCGATGGGTTCGCGAGACACCCCAAGAAGCACAGACCTATCTTACCGCTCTCATGGACTGCATTCCACTTATGGTCATGGCGGCCCAGGGGAGGCCAACGTCCCTCCAGGTCAGTATGCTCGTCGTATAGCCTTTGACCGGACGCTGATACGAGTTTGCCCCTTTCGCTTGGATACGTTCAAAGGGGCCCTATGAAGCGTACACGAGCCTACTGGTACAAGCGACGGACCGCCTCATCGCCCACCTGACCGCCAACGCTGCATCGTTCTCGACTTCGACAGTTCCTCTTTCTGATGAAACCCGCGCGCGACTTCAGTCAGCGCTACCGCTCCTCACCAGGACGCACGATATCGAGACCGCGCACCTTATCAGGCGACTTTTGGACAAACCGGCCGTGATTGACTTGGTCAAGTGTCGCGAGGACGTCGTCGCGACTGAAGGGCCGCAGTGGGTGTACTGGTCGTGTGAAGCACAGAGGCTGGGAGACGGGGCAACAGCGTGCGCAAAGCTGCCGGAGGGCGAGGAGATGGACGCGTGCGGCAAGGTGCGTTGACACAATCAGCTCGGTGTAACTCAGTCTCGACAGCTCCGACTCACTTCAGCTAGCTTCGACTTGACAGTGCTTGTCTGTCCGATATTGCTCAAAGGGTACGTCTGACGATGGCCGTCTTTCCCTCACGCTCAATGGCTGACACGCTCTAGTCCATCTTGTTTCACGCTTCGCAGCTCACCAGAAGGCCGACTGGAAGCGACACAAGCTTGAATGCTTCAAGCCGAGCTGGTGATCTTCGCATCTCGCAGCCGTCCTCTCGCGCCGCACACGATCTCATGACCCTTCGATGCCTTTTCTGTTTCACATCTATCCGGCTTGAAGAGAGACCGGAAGCGCGACGCAAACGTGAAAAGAGTCATGCATGTATGTGCGAGATTAGAAGCGTCTAGTTGAGCGAGTGATAAAACATATGAACAGATCGTCCCGAAAGGAACAAGCAGAGATGTACAACGATGGGCGGAAGCGAGATGGAACAGGAGACGTCGTAGCCGGCGACTCGCTCAGTCCTCCTCGTTGTCCAACGGCTGTCACACAGAGCAAGACCGAACCGGACGCGTCAGCGGTCTTCAGCATCAAAAGCACAGGGCAAAGTGAAGCGACTCACCTCGTAATCCGTCCTCTCCGACATCCTCCTCTTCCACAGCCAGAACCCTACCAACCCCAGCGCCGTCAGCAACGCGATACTCCCCACCACCACTGCCAACACCGTCCACCCCCAGATCATGATCCACGTCGGATGGAACGGGACCAACACCGTCGAAATGACGATCACCCCGCCACCTCTGCTCACGCCGTTCACCAGCAGTCCCGCTCCGGCGGCTCCTCTTTCGCTTCTCTCCTGCACCGCGGAGTGTGAGGAATCCCTGTCCCTCCACTTTGGCGTCGCCCTCCCACTCCCCATCACTTCCGCCCAATCGTTTTCCTGATCCTCCTCGCCTCGCGCACCGATGATCCCCACGACATACTTTCCCTTCCCCTCCCCTGCCTTCCCTCCGTTCTCCCTCCTGAACGACAGATCCCCGTACGTGCTCGTCGCCGACAGCAGCGTCAGATACGGCGTCTCCTCCCGCAAGCTCAACGGCCTCCCGTCCGTCGGCGGGGGCAGGAACGCCGGACTCGATCGGGAAGCAAGCTTCGGGTTAAGTGGGATGGGCGGTTGGGAGGGGATGATGTGCAGTTTGAGCAGGTCGAGGAGGAGGTCGGGGTGGGCGAGGTAGTGGGTGAGGTTGAGGTGGGAGAAGGCTTCGTCCGTTGGGGCGAGAAGGGTGAAGGAGAGCGGGGAGGGAGTTGGGTCGTCGGAGGTGGCGAGAGAGGGAGGAGAGGGAGCAGTGAGAGGCCAAGAAGCGATCCCGAGGCGTTCGAGGTCGGACTCGGGCGGGGCGGTGCCATTGAGGACCCAGCCGAGCTGGGCGTGGAGGAGAAGCTCGGTCATGATCTTTGAGGTTGCCGAGCCGCGGAGCAGTTTGGCGAGGGTGATGTCGAGCGAGGAGGGAAGCTCGACTTGATTGATCTGGTGGATCACTCTGGAAGCAGAAGATCGAAGGATCGTCAGTCGTGCAACACGTGTCATCGAGCGGAGGGATGAGACTGACCCGTTTGCGGTGAGCATGTCTGTGACGAGCACGTCTGCGTCCCTGAACTCTCCGTTGACCTTCTCTCTGTCCCGCTCCCTCGTCGACCCGCCGACAGTCACATTCCCGGCCATGTCCGCAGAGATGACCAGCATGCCTCCCTCTAGGGTGCGGTACCCGTTCCCACCCTTCTCACCAGCCTCGATGAGGTCGTCTCGGTAGAGCACCTCGTCGACAACGTGTCCACGAAGGACCTGCTTGAGCTCTTCCTTTGCCTCGGGGCGAAGCAGGTAGTCCATCACAAGTCCTAGCCCTCGGAAGGCCTCATTCCTTGGGAGGAAGAATGTCACTCCAGGTGCAGACTTGAGCTCCTTCTCAACCCCGGACGAGAACGACGCAGCGACAAACGTGGACAGTCGCAGGTCCGAGACCGACGTCTGCACAAAGTCCTCTGGTGGCGGGAGGAAGGACGAGACGAGGTAGATGATCGATCTGCCGACCTCGATCGGAGCAGCGACAACGTCCACACCGGTGAACGAGATCTCCTCCCATGCCTCAACGGGCGTCTCGTCTCCCTCGCCGCTGGTCTCGATCGGGATCGCGTCGCCGAGACCGCCGAGCGACTTGCGAACGCGGACCTTGACCACTTGGCGACCCTCCTTGAGGCTGGCAAGCCTCATCTCGCTCTCAATGAGGGATCCGTCGTGCAGGTTCTTTGGGCGAAGGCGTCCCGGGAGGATGTGCAGCTTGAGGATCTCGGCCAACGACTTTGAGCCGGGACTCGGGACCGGGTTCAGCTTGGACGAGGTCGAGGATGGGTCGAGGAGCTCGTCCAGAGGGGCGAGGATCGTGTACGATGAAGACGACGAGGACGAGTCGATGTACGAGGTCAGGTTGGCCGACCGCAGGAGGGTCACGAAGAACGTCGCGTTGAGGCCGATGAGCGTCTGCGATCGGCGTGTTATGCAGGTCAGTCCACGTTGAATGCTCCTATAGACATGATCTGGACTGACCTTTTCAGCTGTGAGCTTGAACGATCCAGACGGAAGCAGGAGATCGTCGATGATATGGATGACGCCTGAGGAAGCCAAAGAGGAAAAACATCAGCTCCAGCATACTCCCTGGAAAGACCGTCACCAGTACTGACCGTTCTCGCACAGAATATCAGGCTCGACGACCTTGACACCCTTCTCTTTCCTCTCCCGTCCCTGTCCGACTAAGCTTTTTTCTCCCTCCACCAGGCCGACCCTCATCCCGCCGTCTTCCTCATCAATCTCCACCCAGACCTTGCCTCCACCACCGACCTGCACCTCCCCTCCGTCACGGAAGTTCTCCCTCCACCCAACGGCCTGCCCATCGTTCACAGCTGACGCATGTGCCTTGACGATCCAGGCGATGTCTTCTTGAGCGAACCCGCTCTCGAGGTACGATCGCTCGATCCGTGGCAGGCGAGAGAAGGCGAGGTCCGACGGCGCGAAGAGCGTTTGGTTCGCCGAAGATCGAAGAGAGGATAGCGGGGAGTAAGGTGGGATCGGGTACGGGCTTGGAGGCGAAGGGTCGGGCAGAGGATACCGAGGCGTCCGATTGGATGGGCGAAGGAGGTCTGAAAGGTACGTGAGAGACGGGTGATCCAACAATGTCTCGGCTGTCAAAGTTGGAGTGATGAGGTGATAGTCAGCAAGGTGTTTGAAGCGAGGTTGAAGATGTCTGCGACTGACCAGCATTCCTCGGCTGCTCAAACACGCCGTCCACCTTCACGACGATCCCATTCGCAGACTCCTTGACCTCAAGTACCTTGACGCCGCTCTCTCCCTTCCAGTCCACCCCAACCCAGTCTTCCTTCTTCGCCCCTTCCGACTCTGCTGCAGCCTTGCTGATGCCACGTACACGCTGGCCGTCCAACCCAAGCAGACCGTGCCGCTCGGGCAGCCAGGGTGGTGCGGGCGCAGGTTCGGGCGTCTTGTGTCCAGAATACCTCGAAGGGAACAGCATCGTCTCGAGGATCTGGGGCTGGTGTTCGGAGGAGTTGGGGAACAGGCTCGGTGGATCGCTGTCGTCGGCCGAAGAGGGAGGTTGTAACTCGTACGGGAGGGTGTAGTTGAGCAGGTGGTAGAGCAGGTTCTGCCTCAGTCCAAAGAGGATGTTGTCTGGCCGCTTTGGTTTGGTCTTATTGTCCCACGCGGCCTCGTCCTCGTCGAGGAGGATATCCCACGAGCTACTCGAGACTGCACTCGCGCGTTCGAAGGCGTCGTTTGTCGGTGCGAAGAGGGTGGATCCGTTGAGCTTGTTGAGCGTAGGAATCAGCTTGGTCCGCTGTAGGAGTCGGATCAGAGTTGTGTAGGACGGGTCTGACGAGAGCACGTCCACGAGTGTCGAGGTGAACGCTGGTGCCGGCCTGGACGACAGCGACGGGTCGACGGTGGGTGGGGGGGCATGCGGACGCTGATCTTCGGAGAAGGGCGCCTGCACGTGAGAGCTCACCACCCCGGGAACGAGCAGCAGCAGCGAAAGAGCCAGCTGACGGGAGGACGAGAACAGATGCATGATTGCGCGTTGATAGAAGCTGATCGGCGACATGCCAAAGCCAGAGAGGTGAGGAGGATCGGTCAGTTAGGCGAGCTCCGAGGGTAGACGGTCAAGCTCATACAGCCGCCACGGAGCCGCTTCGCTTGAACCAGGTAGGGGAGGGATCTGTGGGATCGGTTCCCTGTGTGCTTCACGAGCGGCTCGCTGGGCAGCACAGTCAAGCGGGTACTCGCGCACCTGCTGGCTCGGAAGAGACGAGGAGCTCACCGACCCTCTCTGTTTGACCAAACTCGCTTGACCGGCTGCTCACCTCCCCAGACAAGGACGAGAGCAGTCGCTCGTACGATGGAGATAGACACAAAGCTGAACTGACCTCGAGAAGACACGAGAGGGAAAGCGGTGGTGCGTCGAACGTGTCGGATGACGTCTTGATCAGGGTCGTAGGCGAGGAGCGCGAGCTCAGGAGGGGTCCGCCACGAGCCGCACGACAGCGTCAGGGGGCCGAGTCGAGAGGCGAGAAGGTGGCTATGGATAGATGGGTATGTGTGCGCGTGGAATAAGACGTTCCTTCGACTGGTGTCGGGGTTGGAGGCCATCCTGGACGGAGGAGGGCAAGCGAGCTCACCACTCGGTTCATTTCACACGCTCGTTCCGACTGGTCGAGCTCACCTCGTTCGTCCTTCCTCCCTCCAACCTCGCCCACTGTTCTCACCACGCCAATGTCGTTCGCCCTCCCCTTCCTCCGCCGGCCAGCAGTAGCCAGGTCGCTCCTGTCTCGACCCTCCACCTCCACCCTCACTCGCTCGTTCCCTCCTCCATCGGTGCTCGCCCGTCGCCCGTCGCCTTCCTCCTTCGTCTCCACCCGCTCGTTCACCTCCTCCCCACCGCTCCAGGCAACCTCCCTCCAGGTCTGTCGATGGCCTCGTCGGGTCGCCTACCGGTCGATCAAGCGCCGGACGCGATCTCCTGCGCTCGAGGGCTGCCCGCAGAAGAAGGGAGTGTGCGTCCGCGTTTTCACAGCAAAGCCAAAGAAACCCAACTCGGCCGTGAGTAGAGATCTCACATACCAGGCATGACGAAAGTGGGAGCGAGGAGAGCTGGCTTGGTAGATGCGCGCTGTTGCGTGGCTTGGCAGGCGGCGGAGCAGCAGCAGCGGCCTAAGCGAGCAGGAAGGAGGAGCCGAGCTGACCTTTGCCCTTCCCCGTCGCGTCCGTGTCTCCAGGTCCGTAAGGTGGCCCGTGTTAAGATCTCGACGGGCAAGTTTGTGATGGCCTACATCCCAGGAGAGGGTCACAACCTCCAGGAGCACAGCGTGGTGCTCATCCGAGGAGGTCGAACTCAGGATCTGCCCGGTGTAAAGTGAGCTCGACCGTTCCTCTTCCTCGCTATCGGTCTGGGGCCTGTGCTCTCGCACTGGGCTTCTCGGACCGGCAAAGGCTGCTTTGACTGACTGCATTCCTCTGCTCTCGCCTGTTCTAGGTACAAGATCATCCGTGGAACGCAGGACTGCTCGGGTGTCGTTGGCCGAAGGAAGTCGAGGTCAAAGTACGGATGTACGTCCACCCGCTCTCTTCTTTACTTGCGCTGAAGCGCCCTCACAGTCTAGCTGACTCCTACGTATTTTGTTTACTTTGGTCTTCGCAGCCAAGAAGCCCAAGGTCGCTGCCAGGTAGGCGCGCTTTGTAAGAGGGGGACCGGCCGGGGCGGTCTCACGACGATGCATCATGACACTTTTAGTACGTTCTTGCCTTCGCATGGGGACTGACAGGCTGTTCAAGTGAGCGAGAGGTGCAATGGCCCTTGATAAGAGGCAGTCAAAGACAGGTCGTTTCATCAGATCGTAAAGGAGAAAGGAGACAGCGCGCAAGCATCTAACGAAGCCGCCGACGAGATTGGAAAGATAGGTGAACAGGTCCGAGTCTAGATGATCATCAGAGAAGAGAGGAGAAGTCGAGCACGAGCAGACAGGAGGACGAGAAGGGAGATGACGGCCGAGCACTACATCTGTCCACGGATGCGAACGATGTCCTCGCGAGAGAGGGACGCCTTGTCGCACACTAAGAACCGAGCATCAGGGTCAGTTCTCGTCCGAGGCGCCCAAGAAGTCGAGCAGGACGTACTCGATCGGAAGGAAGACTCCGCCTGGTCGAACAGCTCCAGCGGCGGTCCGATCTCGAGGACCATTCCCGCGTCCATGACGATGACCCGGTCGTAGAAAGAGATCGTCGACAGTCGATGAGCGATCGTGACGAGCGTCTGGTCGGTGAACTCGTTCCGGATGGTTTCCTGGATGAGCTGGTCGGTCTCGACGTCGACCGAGGAGGTGGCCTCGTCGAGGACGATGATCCGGGAGTTGCGGACGACGACACGAGCGAGGGCCATGAGTTGGCGTTCACCAGCGGAGAAGTTGGATCCTTCGTCCTGCGAGACCGGGCGGGACGCAGAGGAATGAGGGTCAGCGCGCGATCAAAATCAAAGGTACAGGAGAGATGGACTGACCTGGACGACAGCCTCGAGCTCAAACTTTGCCAGCCTGGCCTTGACTTCTGCGCTTGCATCGTCCGCCGCGACGAGATTGCATCGCCTGAGAGCCGAGATGAGCTCGACATCGGTGTGCGTGTTTTCTGGGTCGAGGTTGTCGCGAACCTTGCCAGACCAGAGGAGTGGGTCTTGAGGCACGATGCCGAGCTTTTGACGAATTGGGTCGAGTCCGATGGAAGCGAGCGTGACGCCGTCGATTGTGATAGAGCCGGACGAAAGCTCCACGATCCGGAAAAGCGCTTGGAGGAGGGACGATTTGCCGGCTCCCTGTCAGTCAGGAGAGGGGGAGGGCAAGGTCAGCGAAGGTGAGGGCAGAGATGGGGCGCCAAAAGTCTGCTTACTGTACGTCCGACGATTCCAACTTTTTCGCCAGCTGTGATGCTAAAGCTTGTGCCCTTGAGCACAGGCGGCAGGTCGTCCCGGTATCGCATCACGACGTCTTTGAACTCGATCGCGCCGCGTTGAGGCCAGTCCGCCGGAGGGTCGTTTTTGGTGCTTGTTGCTGCCTCCTGCTCAAGAGAGCAGTAGTGAATAACGCGCTCAACCTGATTCATCGCCATCTCTACCTCTGCGAACGTGTTGACGATCTCGGAGAAGAGCATGGTGAGGGAGAGGGCGTAGCTGCGGAGGCGAGCGGGCCACGCGGGTAGGAAACGGCGGCGTCAGCTCAAGAGCTTGCATGCTTTGCGAGGAATGTCATTAGAAATTCTGCAAGATACAACTCACGAAAGTACCACTCCGAATTTGCTGGGCGAGATCGAGGTACGAAAGCCGACTCCAAACAGTCCTGTGGCGAGAAGAACAGAGAGGTCAGAGAAGATCACAGGGCTGCCATGAGATCCGATGATGAAGGGACACACCTATAGCCAAGATCAAGAGGTTGCCCAAGAAGTCGAGTCTGAGAAATGCAGAGAGAGCGGGACAATCAGCGTCGCGATACGGTCACGCCTGAAACATCCAGATGAAACACGACGAGACGCACCTGGTCATCAGCCAGACTTGGAGCAGCACCGTCACATAGTAGCACCTGTTTTGAACGTCGAGGGCGTCCTCAGTCTGGTGGGAGAGGTGAACAGAGGGGCAAGGCAAAGGTCAGCCGAGAAGTGGGCACGAAGCCAGGGCGGGAGATGCTCACCTTCTTGATGAACCTCGGCTCTGCCGAATACGCTCGCACCGAGACTATGCCGGTCAGCATCTCGCCAAAGGCGGCGTAGACAAAGGACCGCATCTTTACCGACGCGAGAGAATGGTGGTGTCAGCGGACAGAGCCATGATGTGGCGTGAAATGAGCGGAGCAGGCAGCTGGCGATGATGGACTCACCAGCGAGTCGATCCTCTTGACCTCTCTTGATGTCGCTCGGTAGAAGCAGGCGGCGATGTAGTAGGAAATGAACATTGGGATGAAGATCAAGCCGAGGTAGGGGAACGCTGCAACGATCGGAGGCATGAAGCATCAGTACGCGGAAGAGGTCAAAGACCACATCGGATTACGCACAGTAGAAGACGAGCGCGACGGTTCCGACGATGTTGAGCGACATGGACAGGAGCGCGTTCCACAGCCTGGGTAGCTGGTCGTCCATGACGGTGATGTCCTTGGACAGCCTACTGACGATCCGTCCGATCGGCGTCTGGTCGTGCCATCCCACGGAAGTGCCCATCACACCGTTCAGAGCCTTGTTGAACAGGTTGTAGGACGCTCGAACGCCGGCCATGAACAGCAGGAAGGTGCCACAGAACTGGAAGAACGAGTAGGCGAGTCCGAGCCCGGCGTACGCGCCCATGTCTGCGAGGTGAGTGTGCGATTGTGGTCGGCGAGGTCAGCTTGTATGTGGAAAGACGACAAAGCAGCGTGAAGATCTTACAGTCTGATCTCGTCCAACCAGCGACTCCGAGGCCGGGCGTGCTTGACTCGGACCACTTCCCCAAGAGAACGGTCGTCCCTACGTTAGCGGCCTGCGCAAGAAAGAGCGCGGCCATGAACAGAGGCATCTTCCACAGCCCGCCCATCGACCGGATGTAGCTGCTGTACACGCTCCAAGACTGGTAGATGGATAGCGAACAGGTCAGCGGGAGTCTTCGTCGTTCAGCGGAGACAGGTGACTCACGACCGCGCCCTCTGCCCTCTCCTCGGCCATCATCAGCGCTCCCTCCTCCGTCGTCGACGCCTTCTTGGTCTCGATCTGGGGCTCGGACGCGTCGACGTGGGCGTGACGTTCGTCCTCGATCTTCTCCACCTTGAGCTCGATCTCCTCCTCGGCGTTGATGGTATCCGCGGTCTCTTCGCCCGTGTGGCGAGACTCCGAGACGTGCTCCTGCACAAGCTTGGAGAGCGCACCCTCAGCGGCCATCAGCTCAGCGTACGAGCCAATCTCTGCGACCCTGCCGTCGAGCATGGTGATGATGAGATCCGCCTGAGGCAAGACCTCGAGGTGGTGGGTGACGAGGACACGTGTCTTCTTGGCGAGCGGTCCGGTGGTGAAGCACTCGACCAGCGTCTTGGACACGTGCGCATCGACGGCCGAGAGAGGGTCGTCGAGTACGCAGATGTCGCTGTTGGCGTAGACGGCCCGAGCGAGGCAGACACGCGCCTTCTGCCCACCACTGAGGTTGATCCCGCGCTCTCCGATCTCGGTCTGGAGACCATGGGCAACTAGAGGGAGACGCGGAAACTGGTCAGTCTCGTTGATGACCAGGGTCAGGCGAGAGTCGAAAGCAGACTGACGCATCGCGATGTCTGGCTCGAGCGCGCAGGCTTGAACAGCCTCGTTGAAGCGATCCTCGTCGACGTTCGGGTCACCGAACGTGATGTTGTCCCGGAGGGTGGCGTTCTGAACCCAGGGTGCTTGCGGGACTGCGGGCGCAGAGAACAGGTGTTAGACTGACGCGCAGAGCGGTATAGTATAGAACGAACATAGGTGCTTACAGTACGACGTCGATCCTCCAAGGTAGGCCTGTCCGTTGAGCATCTTCATCTCTCCGATCAGCGCTTGGACGAGCGAACTTTTGCCACTCCCGACTCGGCCGCACACGACGACAAAGGCGCCCCTCGGGATGTCGATGTTGATGTCCTTGAGTTGGAACGGCGCGACGGGTTCGGTAGGCGTGGTCGTCTCGTTAGCCTGCCCGTCGGTTCCCTCCTCCTTCTCCTTCTTCGCAGCCTCCTTTGCAGCCTTCTTCTCTTTCCGCTTCCTCTTCGCAGCACCTCGGTCCCTCCCTGACGTTCCTTCGGTCTTGTTGGCTCCGATGGGCTCGGCTGACTCCCACGCGTAGTCGGCGTCACGAGCAGAGATGGCGAACGGCGCGTCAGGGCGGATCGCGATCGGGTTGTCGATCTCCTGAGCGAGCATGATCTTGGAGATCCGGACGAGGGCGACGTATGAGTCCGACACCATCTGCAGAGCCATCGGGACCTGCCGCATGGTAAGGAGCACGCGTCACGATTAGTGTCATCGTGTCCGAGTGAGGAGAGCAAGGTGATCCAGGTGAAGACACGTACGATCATGAGCGGGAACTTGATGTTGTTGAACGCAGACAGAGCCGAAAAGATGACGGGAGGGGAAAGCTCGTGTCCGGACAAGGCGTAGGTGATGAAGGACACTGCGAAGAGAGAAGGGAGCGGGAAAGTCAGAACAGCCTTTATTGGGCCTCTTGAGGTCTCCCAGACGCACAGACAGCCGCCAACGTGGGCAATAGGCCCATCGAAGCAGTCATCACACTGAAAGAGCGAAGTACGTCGTTTGCGGTCAGCGAAGCGATCGCGAATGACACGGTCGACCGCCCTTCAGGAGGCACGAAGGAAGCCTGGACTCACCCTCTGGCGAGGCAGTTGCGGAGAAGCAGTCTCATCTCCTGTCGTCGGAACTCTGACACTCGTCCACCAAAGTAGCGCTCATAGGCCATCAGCTCTGCGAGAAAGGAACCCACGCAGATAAGTCAATTCCGGCGCGGCAGTCGTGACTTCGCGGACGAAGGCTAGACGCACTGATGACTCTGATCCCTTGGAGGATCTCCTGAAGCAGTCGGACCCGCTGGTCGGTGATCTTCATCTGCTTCTGTCGAGTGCCGATGAGCAGACTCATGAGCCACGCTTGGAGCGGACTCCCGAGCACGAGAACGGCGAACCCGACGAGTGCGGATGGGCCGAGAAGGATGATCAGGATGATCAGGCCGATGATGATCTGGATCGGCTGCAGCCAGAGCTCGCTGAAGTTCGGGAGCGACCAGACGTGAGCTCAGGTCCTTTGTGTCGTCGTGCGTGGAAGTCGCATCGCACTCACTGAGAAAGCAAGGCCGCCCAGTCGAAGAAGGAAGCGTCGGCCGAGATGTGGGTGATGAGCTGCCCGTTCGAGTGCTTGGTCCTCGCCTCGCCGGAAAGTCGGAGCGACTTCCTCGAGATGATCGAGATGAGCATTGTCCGCGCCATAAACCTAGACGTCCGAAGGAGATGAACTCAGCGAAGCGAGCGACACGCACCGCGAACGAAGAGAGAACCCACCCGGCGACCAGCGACCGACCGTAGTAGTGCGTGAGAAACAGACTCCCGAGCTGCTGCATCGCCCAAAGAGCGATCGCGTAACCGATACCCGTGCCGACCGATGGAGGCACGACGTTGGAAGTCCCCTTGGCGTACGCGTACGAGACCTGGATGTACGACAGCAGATGCTTCGACACCAGCGGAGAGGTCGTCTGGAGCGTGAACCCGATAAGACCGAGGATACCGGCGGACCAGTACCTGCATTGGAGACGCCCAGGCGATGGAGTCAGTTGGGGACAGTGCAGCACGAAGCTGGAGACGAGAGGAGTGATACTGACGTCCACCAGACGACCGAGTTGATGGACCAGAGCAGGGACTGGCTGTACACCTTCCCGCCCTCCTCAGCGGAAGGGAGCGACTTCTCCTCGCCCTCGTTGAGCGGCTTCTTTGACTGCTTGAGCTTGCCTGGCTTGCCCTTGTCTTCCTTGGCCGAGATGGGACGCGACCCACCAACGACAGCGGCGCTCTTTGGGGGGACCTTGCCGAGCTCGAGGTCGGCGTCGACCTTTGAGTCGATGTCCTCGTCGGTGTCGGCGTGGAGCAAAGCAGCTGTCGCGTCGTGCGCTGCTTGGAGATGGCGAGGTCGCTTGCTCGGTGGGACCCGCGCGTAGAAGGCTCTCTCACAGGCGACACCGAGCGTCTTTGCTTCCATCCCTGGTTCGAGGAGCCAGACGTCGTCGATCTCGACGGGTCGGCTGAGCCCAACCTGGACGAGGACAAGCGAGAGGGCGGTCAGCTCGTTCTCTTGCGACCCCGTTCTGTTCTCGCGTGGAGACTCACGAGCGTCAAGGGTGTCAACCATGAGTAGACCAGCTGGGAGACAATGTTGGACTTCTTCTCTGGGTTGACCTGACCTTTGGCGAAGTTTGCAGGCCTCCTGCGAACCTTGAAGCTCATGAACCGAGCTTGAGGGAGCTCGTCGTCCGGCTTGGACGAGCTCGCGGCGCCGTCCTCTCTTGTTGCAGGAGATGCACTCATCGTGCGAGAAACTGGTCGAGCAGGGGATGTTGGGGATGGTGGATGAAGGGATAATCGAGTTTGTGAGCTCGACTCGCTTGCACCTCTGGTCGCAAGCGAGTCGGGTGGGTCCGACGAGTGGTCTCGCGTGCAGCACACCAGCGCTTGTCAGACGGGAGCCGACAAGTGACTCGCTCAATCGCATGCAGTCAGGGTAAGCCAGCGCCAGCAGGGCAGGACACGCGGAGGCTCGTCTCGATTAGCGAGCGGATGTTGACGGACAGAGGTGAGTGCTGGGAGGAGGAAGGAGAGGAAGCTGAGCGTGATGAGCTTCAGCCGGACTCGTCCTCGGCATCAGTTGCCCAAGTCCAGCCCTCGGTCGAACGCGTCAGACAGGATCCGCTCGGTTGCGCTCGAGGTGAAGCTTGATAAGCAAACATACCACATGGGCTCGGAACAAAAGACTGGATACTCCATTTCTTCTTACGCTCGAGCCGGTCGTCCCGGCTGGATATAGACTTGCGACCCGACTTCCGACGGGATACTCTTCGACAAAGGAAGCGAGAAAGTCGTATTCGTGATCGTAAAAAGCATCCGCACCAGTTCCGTCCACCCTGCACTGATCTAACCCAGCACCATGCCGTTCGCTCCAGTTCCGGCAGCCCACTTGCTTCGCCCTCGACTGCTTCCAGCGAGATCGATCCCTCCTCCCCTCGCACCTCCTCGCCCAGCACCTCCGCGTCCTCCTCCTCGTCCTCCGCCCCGCCCACCTCGTCCACCCTCTCCACCCTGCCCTCTGCGTGTCGCACTCTTTGCGGCCTCCTCCCTCTTCTCCTTGCCCTTTCCTCCCCAGCCCTCGTCTCCCTTGGCGGCGACCTGCTCGGGTGTGAGGTGTCCCTCCATGCCAGCCTGCTGTCGCATCGACGAGTTCTTGGTGGCAATCTTTGCCTTTCGGGCGACTCCCTGACCTCCTCCTCCGGCGGAGAGTTCGATGTTGAGCAGACGCGGCGAGTCGGGGGTCGGGAAGGGTATGTGATGCAGGAGGAGACAAGCCTGGAGCGGGGTTGCCGAGTTGAACCTGAAAGGAAAAGGGCAATCTCAAGTCAGATCCAAGTTCAGAGGAGACGGCCTGGAACGCTTGTCCTCTGGCAGAGATAGGCTGGGACTCACTCGACAAAGGCGATGCCTCGTGACTTTCCGCCCTCCTTCGCCTTTCCCTTTGCGTTCGGGTCAGGCTTGGAGGTGAGCAGACGGACTTGAGGCTTGTACTTGATGTGCTCCTCAAAGAAGGAAGCCACCTCGGGGCCAGTCGAGGTGAAGGGCAGGTTGCCTGCGAGCGAGTCGAAAGTCGCAGGGTGAGCTTCGGACAAACGCGAACCGAGCTCGTTCTCGCCTGGGGACGAGTGAAGACCGGACTTACCGACAAACAGGATGAACCTCTGCTTCTGCTTGGGTTTCGGCTTCTCTGCGTCCTTCTTCTTGTCGTCCCCGTCCGCTGCAGGCTTGCCTCCCTCGACCTTTGTCGCCTGTCCGTCTGCGGCTCCCTCGACGACCTTCCTCTTCTTGACGACCCTCCTCTCCTCCTGCTCCTCGCCCATCGCCTCGTCGTCCTCGTCTCCGATCACGTCCTCTCCCTCCTTCTCGGCCCGGGCGATCTTTCGCTTGTTCTTTGTCTTCTTTCCTCGTGGCAGGAGCGAGAGCGGGTCCGCGACGGCTGCCTCGTCGTCGGCGGCGGCAGACGAGTCGGCGACGGCAGAGGTCGACGCCTTGGGGGCGCCCGAGGCTGACGCGTGGTGCTTGAGAGCCTTCTGCTGCTTCTTGGTGAGCGCGGGTGTGGCAGACATGGTGACGGTTGGGAGCTCAACAGAGGGAAGGGACGAGGACGGGTGAGCTTTCTCGAAATTTGGGAGGGGGCACCCATCCTGCCTCGTAGTTGCCGTCGGTGATCCTGAACCACGACTACATCAACGCAAAATGGTAAGCATGCAAGAGTATCCTCATCGAGACATCTTCCCCCCGAGTCTGACCCGCAGGGGGCTGCGTTGCGTCTGTGTTGCAGCCCAAGTCTGCTCCATTCTCGCGCCGGCCGACGGCGTCCTCGTCCTCGCATGCCAAAGCCGTCCAACTTCCTTCCAGCCGCAAGCCGAAACCCCCGCCGGGTCTGCAACCTGACAAGGAGGAGAGCGCAGCGAGTCTGCACTTTGCTGAGCTGCTCGGACAGTCGGTCAGTCGCTTCTTCGTGCGGTACGGGCGGACGGAGGTGGACGACATGTTGAGCTCGAGCTCACCTTGGGTGGGTGCTTGCTCTCGTAGGGCGAGGAGGCCATCAAGGCTCTCTCCGCCAAGCCTGCAGCCGTTGACTCTGATGAGCCTCAGCTGAGCAAGAAGGCCAAGCAGACCCTCAAACGAAACGCACTCCTCTCCCGTGAGTCCACGATCGATCCCGGCTCAGACGCCGCGTTCGCTGACCTGGTCGACCCTTGGATGCTTCTCGTGCCCAGGCCTGAACCCCTCCTTCCCCACCGCCCACGTCCACCCTCATGTCATGTCCGCGTCCGCTCTCCGTCGTCACAAGAAGAGGGAGAAGGAGAAGCTTGCCGGAGGAGGACTGTCCGACCTTGGACTCGCCCTCCAGGGCGTCGCGGAACTCGAGGACACCCTCGCAGCAGAGAAGGCAGCGGCAGAGGACGAGGGAGAGGATGCTGAGGAGAATGGGTGGGAGTTCAAGGAGGTCAAGAAGAAGCAGGTCGAGAAGGGAAAGATCGGAGAGGGCAAGGCTCACGGGCTGACCGCGAAGCAGAGGAACAACGCAGTGTGAGTCAACTCTCGTCAACGTTGGACCATCTTTGGAGGCCTGGGCACTTGGTCTGTCTCTGTAGATCATGCCGCGGACGGATACTGACCCGGGTCCAAACTCTTCTCTGTTGTCGTTCACGCCACGCGCTTCTCAGCAAACTCGAGTCCAGCCGTCTGCCACAGATCCTCTCGCATCCGTCGTACGCCGCCTCGCCGTGGGAGACGATCCGTCTGCACGCGTCCAACACGCTCGTCAAGCGGGAGGCTCCGCCGACAAAGAAGAGCAAGGCAAAGAAGCCTGCATCGGCGAACCCAGCGAGTTCTGGCAACTGGGGAGGGGGCATGGAGGTCGACGAAGATATGTGATTGCTGTCGTTACCCAGCATACTTTCTTCGCAAGCCGGTACAGGCGCGAGCGAGCTTTGAGATTGAGGTGGCAGAAAGATCCGAAGGGCGGAGGTTGTCAGATTCCAGTGTGGCGGCGGTCGATGACCTTTCTCGCCTGGAGGCGTTCGGCTCGTTTGCTTTGGTCTGCTCGGCTCCGTCGATTCAGATGCATCGCCAACAACACGATTGAAGTCGCGTGCCAAGGAGGACTTTCGCCCTTTCATCTGCTTGTTTCCAAGAGTGTCGGTTGAACTTTTAGGCTGTGTGGTTGAGACGCGGGTGAGTGGACGAGTCGATAGGCTCGGAGACAAAGGGAGGGTCGGGACCTCGCGAACGAGCCTCCCCCCTCGCTCTCTGTGTCTCTTTCCCCCATCCCTGACCCTCCCTCCGTCTCGCACTTCCTCTTCTCTTCTCCTCGCAGAGTCCAAGAAGTAGCTCTTGCCTATTGTCCATATCCTCGACGCTCCAGTCTCACTCTCCCGACTCTGGTCCCGGTCGACAGGCTTCCCCCTTCAGCCCCCTCTCGCCCTCCCTTCCCCTCCTACTCCGGATCGTCCTCCGCCCCTTCCCTCCCTCTCGCACTCAAGCACCCAACCACATCAGCCCTCTCGACCTTCTCCCTCTCTCATCACGGCGCTCGCTCTCCTGCCTCGCCTCTCTCCTTCCCACCCCTCCCTCCCCCCCGTCCGTTTCCGTTCTGAGCTCGCGCGATGTCGCAGGTTGATATCCAGGAGAAGATCGCCGCAGCCCGAAGGGAGGCAGAAGGCCTCAAGGAGAAGATCAGATCAAAGAGGGACCAGACAGCAGACACGTCGTGTGAGTACACTTGCATCCTCTCTGCGGGTCTGGTGAGGGTGTGCTAGTGAGATTGGACGAGACCAGGGCAGGGCGCGGCGGTCCATGCGAGCGAGCGAGGAGAGAGGAACGAGCGAGCCCTCGCCTCAGCCATCCTTCAGACACAGCGCCCACAGCCGTCAAGCTCGCACTGTTGGATGCGTACGCACTGTGTCTGCCGGCAGTCTGTACGTGTCGTATGGGCGGGGACGGCTCGAGCGGCGAGGGTGTCGAGATGGGTCGGGACCTTTGGTTGCTCGACCGAGAGGGGACTCTCCCGTCAAAGTGGAGGGCGGACAGGCTTCCTTCGTGTCTAGGTCGGCACGCGTGTACTGTTCCCCTGCTGGATGGCCAAGGTGTCAGCCGTCAGATGAGGCTGGGCAACACTCGAGACCGCTGGACGATCGAGCTCGCGAGCGGACAAGGGCAAGCTGAACTAACGCACGCCCCTTCTTTCTTCCTTCCTCCCCTGCCTTTGCCCGGTCGACTCTGCATCTCGCCTTGATGCGCGCCTTTCGCTCGCCATCTCTACACGTGATTTCGCTCGACCTCGTCGCTCGCTCTCCATGCTCTCGGACGCCGCCTGTCCTCAGTGCGCGCTCAGGCCGCCGAGGTTGAGCCCCTGCCTCGAGTGGTGATGAAGCCCCGTCGGACGCTCAAGGGTCACCTCGCAAAAATCTACGCCATGCACTGGTCGACCGACAAGCAGCACCTCGTCTCGGCCTCGCAGGACGGCAAGCTGATCGTCTGGGACGCCTACACGACAAACAAGGTCCACGCCATCCCCCTCCGCTCGTCCTGGGTCATGACATGCGCCTACTCGCCCTCGGGCAACTTTGTCGCTTGCGGAGGACTCGACAACGTGTGTTCGATCTACTCGATCAAGCCGGGAGCCAACAACTCTGCGGGAGCCTCCGGAGGACCGCCCAAGGCCGCGAGGGAGCTGAGCGCGCACTCTGGGTACCTGAGTTGCTGTCGGTTCATCAACGACAGGCAGATTGTCACCTCGTCGGGAGACATGACCTGCATGCTCTGGGACATTGACGCCGGGGTCAGGATCATGGACTTCAACGACCACACCGGAGACGTCATGTCGTGAGTTCATCATCGTCTCCTCTGGCGCGCGTCTCGCTTCCCGCCGGAGAGGTCCTTGCGAGGGTCAAGATCGGCTGGCCCCTTGCTGATCACTTGCTCCTCCCTCTCTTCTAGGCTGTCGCTCTCTTCGAACCAGAACCTGTTCGTCTCTGGAGCTTGCGACGCGACCGCAAAGGTGTGGGACGTCCGGTCCGGAAAGGCCGTCCAGACGTTCACCGGACACGAGTCCGACATCAACGCCGTCCAGTGAGTCCACTCTCACATCTGTACCCCTCTAGACTACACATGGCTGATCTCACATCTGCTCTCCTTGCCCAGGTTCTTCCCGAACGGGGACGCGTTCGCGACCGGATCGGACGACGCGTCGTGCCGACTATTCGACCTCCGAGCCGACCGAGAGCTCAACTCGTTCGTCCACGACAACATCCTCTGCGGAATCACCTCGGTCGCCTTTTCTGCGTCAGGTCGGATCCTGTTTGCCGGTTACGACGACAACAACTGCAACGTCTGGGACACCCTCAAGGTCAGTTCGCTTTCATCTTTGCGGCTGCCGATCGCTGATCATCTCTCTGCTTTTGTCATATCTAGGGAGAGCGAGTTGGGGTCCTCACCGGGCACGAGAACCGAGTGTCGTGTCTTGGAGTGTCGCAGGACGGTATGGCGCTCTGCACGGGATCGTGGGACAGCTTGCTCAAGGTGCGTCTGCGGCCTGTCTCCCCTCTCCTTTTGGCTCATTTAACGCACGTGCTGACCTTCATGTTCGTCGCCTCGTCAAATAGATCTGGAGTTAGACGACTTGTTCGTTGTCCGGCTCTCTCTTCTTGCCTTCGTTCTCGCTAGCTTTCTCTCCGGTGTCGCTCTCGTCCTTTCTCTCCTTCTCGTTCGCCTCTTTCGGATACCCCCCCTTCCCTTTCCTCCCCTATCTACCTACCCTACCCCACATGCACGTACCCTTCTGATACTCCTACGCTCGCTCAACCCCCGTCTCGTCTCGTTTCGCATGCCTTTGTCCACCCCGTCTTGGTCTTTCTTCCTCCTTTATGGTCTCCTCTCCCGGTCTCTCCGTTTCCCTTCCAGACCTCGTTTAATCATCATGCGTTTTGCATCGCTTTATACCCGCACAAAACCACACAGCGAGAACGAATCTCAAGCGGGGCCGACAGCACAAAGGGTGTCAAGAGGCGCTCGTTTGAGGGTCAGGTATCGAATACCCTGTCAGCCTAGTTGGTAGTACACCACGCTCCGACGAAAGCAAATCAGTGGATCATCGGGAGATCGTCAATAATTGTTCCCCTTCTCAATGCGGCCTGCCACCATACCCACCTGATAAGACCCGGACGCGGGCAAGGCGCGGGAGGGGTACGAATAAGCAGAGGAGACTAGGATACAGGCGGTCGGGGAACCTCACGAAGAGTGGTGGCTCGTAGAACAGCTTTCCTTTTTGTCGGCTCACTCGCAGGGCAAAAGACAGAGCCGGTCCTGCAAAGTGAGGCTCGGCGGGACAATGTTTGAGGGTTGAACTGGGGCTGGAAGGGTGAGTGGAACATGGCATGGGCACCAAAGCGTCTTTGCGTTGACCTGGACTCGAACAGATGCCAGGCCCGACGTGTGGGCGTAAGCCAACGGGAAGGTCGGGGTGGCGAGATCGGTCAAGATCGGGATGTCACGTCACGCCGCGGGCGAGTGTGCTCGAGTCGAGTCAACCTGGCCGTCGAAGCGCAGGGGAGAGTCCTGACTGATCGAGAAGTCTCTCCTGCGTTCTACATGACACTATGCCAACGTCACTTGAAGATCGTGATAGACATGTCCGCTCACGTGCCAGATGCCGCGGCCCGCTCGCCCTCCCAGCGGCCATCTCCTCTCCCCTCCCTTCTCCTGCAGTCCTACAAGTCTGCACTCCGGATCTCGCTCAGCTCGCATCCTCAGCTCTGGTATCACTCTTGGGACTGTTCGCACACCATGTCCATGTCCGTGTACCTGTACACGAGCGCCGTGCTCGTGCTCGGCCTAGCTGGTGAGCTCGAGCTCGCACCCCTCCTGCTCTGGTCGACCCCTTTGGCTGGCCCTGTGGCGAGTCGGTCTCTGGCTGACAACGAGATCAGAGCTGACAATCTTCTCGTCTTCATGATTGCAGCTCTGTTCAACGTGACCGGTCCTGAGAAGCGGACGAAGAAGCTGGCCAAGGACCAAGAGCGGGTGCTCGTGTTGGGGGCAAGCAGTCAGTCCTCGCTTTCGCTCTCTACGACCGCCCCTCGTGGACGCTGACATAACGCATACTTTTCTGTTGACCTGCAGGCGGTATCGGCAAGGAGCTAGCACTCAAATACGCTTCCCGTGGAGCGAGAATGTACGTCCCCACCGTCTTCCGGCGCGTCGAGCTCGCAGAGAGTCGCACCAGTCCGAGTCCTGTCAAAGTCGGTCCTTGCCAAGTCACGACACTGACGCACACGTACTTTGGATGTGTCTACAACAGCTGCCTCGTCGCCCGCCGAGAAGATGCCCTCGCCGCTGTCGTCCACGAATGCAAGGCTGCTCTGCTCTCCAACCCAGGCACGTCTCTGACCAAGCAAGAGGTCGACAAGATGGTTGTCGGTGTCGTCGGAAGCATCAGCGAGGTGGACGACATGGTCAGAGCCAGAGAAGAGCTCGTCAAGGGTGCGTCCATGATATCGCTCTCTTTCTCTCGTTGTCATCCTTTCCGATTCGCTGACCACGGCCCCCTTCCGCTCGTCTGACAGCCTTCGGAGGACTCGACACGATGCTCATCGTCGCCGGTGTCTCCGCCACCCGCCCGTTCCTCTCCATCTCTGGCTCAGCCATGACCCCCGTCCGAGGGTCCGACCGCATCTCGGCCATCAACCCCCAGGCTCGGGTCTCAGCCGGGGAGACTCCTGCGTCCGGCATCTCCAAGGTTCTCGACTCTGCCCAGTACGTCCTCCTTCCTTCCCCCGTCGTCTGACCCACGCATCAGCTGACCATCACCTTCGCTCGCACGCACAGGAAATCCCTCCAAACCAACTACCTCGGCCCACTCCTCGCCTACTCGACCTTCCTCCCCCTCCTCTCGACCTCCTCCCCCTCCCCCTCCATCCTCCTCATCGCCTCCGTCGCCTGCCTCGTCCCAGCACCCACCCGCTCCCTCTACGCATCCACCAAAGCCGCCGCTCTCTCCCTGCACCAATGCATCGCCCTCGAATCCCAAGTCCTCGGGCTCGGAGTCCGCTTCCTTTCGGTCCTCCCCGGGACAGTCGCTACCGACTTGCGCTCCAAAGCGGTCGACGCCGCGGAAGAGGGCAAGAAAGGAGGAGGGCCAAAGAAGCTGGACGAGAAGTGGAGCAAGCTGACGATGAAGCCGGCGTATGTGGTCGAGCGGATCGTCCAGGCGTTGGATGAGGGTGGAAGGGAGAGCAAGGAGATCTTCTTGCCTGCTTGGCCGTATCGGGCGGCGCATCTGGCGTTCTATCTGCCTTGGGCGAGGGGGGTGGTGGAAAGGGGGGCGATTGGAAAGTACAAGGGAGGGATGGAGTAGATCTCGTTCGCTGGGGGTGAATGATTGCTCATGGTCTAGGTCTGGAGAACGAGATGAGATGATGATCGTGAGAGGCGTAGAAAAGAAAGAAGCAAGGTAAGGAAGGAACCACAGGCTGAGCAAAGCGTTCGAGACCAGGTCTAGGCGGCCTTGGCCCAGAGGTTCTGCAGCGCGAGGAACGAAGTGATGGTTCTGCGGTGTGACAGAGGCGACGACAAGTACGGTCAGCTCCAACTTTGACTGTCGCAATGTTCGCATGCTAGGCTCACCCGATAGCACCGACGGTTCCCTCCGACAAGTTGACGTAGCCGAGGTTGTTGGCCGGGATGAAGAAGTCGAGCGCGTCGAGCGTCGCCTGGGACATCAACGCGGTTCGTTGCCTATCACCCGAGCCAACGTGAGGTCAGTCTTGAGTCTGCCACAGACTGACTCGTACCAAACAAGCCGAGACAAACTCACGCCATCAACGCCTTCCCCTTCGCGACCTGTCCTCCCTCCTTCTCCTCGCCCACGAGCGCCAACCTGTTTGACTCCCTCTTGACTCTCATCACTCCCGCTCCCGTCGAAGCGAGCGAGAGCACGATCCCTCCGAGCCAGCAGCGCTGCGAGAGCGTGTTGATCTTTGCGATCTGTGCCGCAGGGAGGGTGAGGAACTTGATGGACTGGAGGTACAGGAAGGTGTCGGTCGTGAGGTATCCCCTGTGGTCCCGGAAGTGGGTACGAGGAAGTCAGAGTGGGTCGAGGGGCAGGGGACAGAGAGGGAAGGAACTCACGTGTAGGCCATCTGCCTGGCGACCTGAAGCACTCGCTCCATCTCTGCTGCTCCTCCGCCGGCCCCGACGCTTCGAGGGACCTGAGCGGAAAGCTTGACGGCCGTCTGGAGGTGCTCTAGCGGCTTGCCGATGCGGAGACCCTTTCGGAGGGTGGCCAGGCCGGCCTTGAGTCTGCATACACGAAGGTGGACGAGGGGTGAGCTCGGGCACGACCGAAAGGTTGGTTCGTGGGGAGGGAGCTTACGCCGTCCACTTTGCTGCGTGGTTGGTCTTGTAGACCGAGTCAGAGGCGCGGAGATAGTGCCAGGCGAGCAGGCGGGAGAAGTACTGGATCAAACGGTACGTCTGAGGAATGACGGCCGGGGGAACGAGCGGGGTCGTGCGGTGCGGGGCAGAGATGTGAGAAGGGTGGATAGGCGTGGTTGGGAGAGACCCAGACAGGAGAGCGATGTGGAGAGAAGAAAGAGAGGAAGAAGGACGTTAGCAAGTGCAAGGATCGAGCCGTGGAAGAGCCAGGGACGATGGCAGCAGGGAGGGAAGCCGGAGGGGAGCTGACCTTGTCTCGTCCGACCGTCGTGGACAGCACCTTGAGCACCCGCGTGAGCTGAGGGTGAAGGACAAGGTGCGAGGAGTACAGAGCGAGGGAAGACATGGCAAGATGACGGAATGGGTAGCTGATGGGTGCGTTGTGGTCGATGGAACGCTGAGCTCGAGCCCGCGACTCGGCTACCGACTCAGCCGGGGGCAACCGTGAAAGCTCAGACAGCCCAAGGAAGCATGATGATACACAAGAGACCTGACCATAGCACTACTTTACACATCAGAAGCAGATTCGAGACATCCAAAGAGAAAAAGGAGAAGAAGCCGACCCTACAGCAGCGTCCGTGACCGTTCGTCGACCGCCTCACCGGTCCTGCTCGTGCCAGACTGCTGCCTCGTCAACCCTCCGTCCGACCCTCGGGCGACGCTCTAGAACAGGCCTCCCGACTTTCCCTTCTCCTGTGTGACCTTTGGTGGTGGCCGTCCTGCGATGTGGGTCGAGGACGATGCCTCGAACCAGTCTGCGTGCTTTGCGAGCTCAGACAGCGAGGTGATGGCAAACTGGCCGCCCCACAGGTAGGCGTCGCAGACTGTTTGCTGGTAGAAGTCGTTGCCGAGCAGGTGCGTCTTGGGCCTGGAGCGACGAAGAAGTGACAGAAAAGGTGAGCGAGTGTAGGGCGAGAGCGCGAGCAGGAGCCGACGAGTATGACGTCGTCAGACGAAGTCGAACCCGCTTCAGGCAAGCCAAGCAGAAGGTCAAGACTGAGCAGCCTGCTAGAGTGCCTGCGCTGAGGTGCGACGGCTCGGGGCAGAGCAAGGCTGCGGCCTGAGGCCAACGGTCGAAGTCATGAGCTCGTGTGAGCTCGACCCTGCCCAAACCAGACGGACGATACGCCCTGCCGGTTGCTGATCTGACAGCAACTCTGAAGCACGCAAGCGAGAGGAGACTCACCTGAGCCCTGTCTTTGCCTCGATGAGCGCGAACGGGAGGGCGACGAGTGCGCCGGTGTAGGCGACCTTTGAGGCGATCCGGAACGGAAGAAACAGGAACCCAAACATGACGACGACAAGTAGGAGGAACGAGGCCGGTGGAGTTGCAAGAGGGAGGAGATGGAGGACGCGACTTGATGTGGGCTCGTTGGGGGTCTAAGAGGTTGGCAGGAGGTGATGTCGGTGGGAGAACGGAGCAAGCTCACCAGGCGACTCGCGTCGAGCTCGGCACACCGCTCAGTCGCCAACCATCAGCATCCGCTCGTCTCGCTTGACCAGCACAGGCATGCCCGTCCACCGAGCCGTTATGTGACTCTCATCTCGCTGTCAGGGATCCAGCGTACGCGGTACTCGTCCGTAGCAGGCGGTCCAGGAGCAGGTCAAGCGCACTCTCGATGATCGCCGACCGCCGACCGCCGCCTTGCACCCAACTCCTCACCAGCTGAGGAGGGCTGAGCGATCCAGCAGGGCGCCTTGACACCGCTCGCATGCCTGCCAGACACGCCGACTGGTCAGTCACCAGCGGCGTTTCTCTCTTCTCGAGCGAGCTTTGGCCAAACACGCGACGGTCTGCCGGTGCCCCTCTCTTCGAACCCTGAGAAGTCAATCAAGGTCACCCCCCTCTCTGCTTCTGTCACCATCTGCAACCTCCTCCCTCTCGCTCTCCCCTTCCGACATGGTCGCTCTCCCGCCCTTCCTGCGCGATCGCCTGCCGTCGTACTCGTATGCCTCCCTACCGACCTCATCCGACATGGAGGGGTTCAAGTCGCGTGCGAGGGCTGCCCCGAAGACGCTGGTCGCCTTCCTCGGAGCCCAGCTCGCTCTCATCCTCTTCGCCGCGGTCCTCTTCTCTGCGAAGAGAGGGCCGCCACCTTCACCAACGGGTTCGTCGCCATCGGTCTCCGTGACGTCTCTCGGCGGGTACCGGTATGGCGGGTGGGACGAGGTTTGCCAGGGAGAAGTGAGTACCTTGGGCGACACTCATTCCAGAACATGGCCAATCAGTTGCTGACTCCCACTCTGTCCTCAGTTTGGGACGTATGTCTGCGAGACGTATGGGTGAGCTTGTGGAGGGGTGGTCAGCTCGAACCAAACATCGTCGCCGGGCTGACCCGCTTCATCTCCCTCCCAACATCAAAGGCCGCACAACGTCAAGCTGTCGAGATCGTACGAAGGTGAGGCTCCTTCTCTCTATTCGCGCTCGCGTGCCGTTCGTTGCGCCCATGCGATCCGGGCGGAAGGAAGGCTAGACCGGAAAGGTCCCGACCCCTGGACGAGGCTCGAGCCCAAAACTCTCCGCCCTCCGCCCTCCGCTCTCCGCCCTCGCTACAACCCGGCCTGATCGCTTGCTGACTCGTTCTTGTCCTGCTTGCCTTCGCTTAGGGTCCGGCACTCGCTTTCGGGAGGTCTACCGTCGCGTGCAGCAGCAGGGCAAGCCGTTGCGAGTCGCAGGTGAGCGCCCAACCCCTGCCCGAGTTTCGATCACCTGTTTGTCGGAGTCCGTCACCAAGCTTACCCTCTGCCTACTTTTTTGGTCGCCTCTCTCTCTCTCGAGTCCTCGGCGGGTCTGTCACTGGAGGACATGGCATCGGAGACCTAGGGTCAGGTGGGTGATGTCTCCCTGCAAGAGGTCGCTGTCGTTGTAAGCCGGTTGAGAAGTGAGCTTGAGCTCACTCTCTCTCTGCTTATCCCTTCGCGACCGTTGTCGCAGACCAGATCTGGGTCCGCAAGACGTTTGACGCGATGAACGCGTCCTACCCTCATCCAGACAACTCGCTCAGGAACGCCGCGGTGGGAGCAGTGTGAGTCCCATCCTGAGGCAAGCAGCGTGTCGAAGAGACGACCGCCGTCGGACATCCCCGCTGACCCTCGCTTGCTCTTGTGCTCGCTCTTTCGGCTTCGTCCAGAGGGAGCGACTACTTTGGCGCGTGCTGGGAGAACAGGATTAAGAAGGACGAGGTCGACATTGTGTTTGTGGAACATGGGTCAGTCGACAGCTCGTCGCATGACCATCCGGCTGAGTCGACGACCGAGCTCACCCGCTCGTTCCCTTGCACTTAATCTCCTCTCAGGATTAACGACCTTTACGAGCCTGCGTCCGGGCTGTACATGGAGGACCTTCTCCGAGGACTGCTGGATCTTCCTCAGCGACCGGCTGTGCTCGTCGTTCGGACGATCGGGTTGGAGGCAGAGATTATCGCTGTTGGCGGAGACGAGCACCTGCCTAACGTACTACGACGTGCCCGTTGTTTCTCTGCGACCCGTGCTGCTGCCTTTACTGGTTCAGGTGCGTTATCGTTTTTGGTGATTATCCTGTTCGACATGCTGAGCACCCGTTTCGACCCTCCCTCCCTACACCAACAGGAACCCGCTCGCATAGAAGAGTACTTTGTCCGAGACGGCTGGGGCAACGTCGACAAGCGCCACATCAACGGCAAGGGCCATCACGCACTCGGCGACCTCGTCGGCTCCTACGTCCTCGACCAGCAGATCGTCGCCCGTCGACAACTCGATGATCTCCGCGAGTCGGGGCACGAGGACTGGCGACAGCTGTTTGGGAAGCAGCGCGAGGGGGAGAGGGACTGGCCGGGACCAGAAGGACTCGGAGACGTACCAAAGGTGAGTGAGCTGAGCGTTCGCGACGAGAAAGACTCCAGAACTGCCAGCCAGGCTGACCCCCCCTTCCGCCTTCGATCGACCACCAGCTCCGCCTGTTCCAAAAGTACGACCCCGACTTCAAGGTCGTCCCGATGCGCACCCAATGCCTCACGATGGACCAAGGCGACTTTGTCACCAACCCGCTCCTCCCGGCCCTCGCCTCAAACTCGGGCTGGTTCCAACTCACCCCGCCCGAAACACCCGACAAGACCTACCTCTGGGCCTCCCTCCCCGGCTCGCGCTTCTCCGTCGATCTAGACGTCACAGGCGGGAAGGTGGAGATCTACTATCTCCGTGCTGGAGCGGAGAACTACCACTTGGGGAGTGTGGAGTGCTGGATCGATGACGAGAGAGAGGAGGCGCAGAGGTTCGATGGGTGGTGGGACGAGGGGATGCCGCATATCGGGCAGTTTGGGGTGGTGAGGACGGGTTTGGGCCACGGGAGGAGGAAGTTGACGTGTGAGGTGATGGAGGAGACGGCGAATCCGAAGGGGGGAAACGAGTTCAGGATCATCAGTGGTGAGTACGACGCGTGCGTGTTTTCGAGAGCGAGACAGTAATACTGACGGTCTTCCTGGTTCGCAGTGGTCGCGCTCTAGACCGGTAGTGAGGATCTGGGTTTCCTTCTCGCCGTCACGCTCGTTTCAGTCTGTCTTTGGCTCTCAATATCTTTGATCAACATACAATCTTTTGGGCTTTCCTGTACTGGTTCTGCCGTAATGATATCCTAAGGCGACAACCGGTCGATCTTCCACTCTGCTCCATCAGCAGCAGGTGTCTCGATCCGAAGGTACCGGAACCGGTCGTGTAGACGCGATGGCTGACCAGACCAGAACTCGACCTCACTGCGAAACCCGAAGAAACCGAATCAGATTAGTCAGCGATCCATCCGTCTGTGCCACATCCGCATGTCCGAACCGAGATCAGACTCACTCTGGCACGACCCTCCACCCACCCCAGTTCTCTGGGCACTCGACCTCCTCGCTTACCTTGAACCTCTCCTCCACGCTCTTCATCCTCTCCTCCAACGTCGTTTCCCCAATCACCGTGCTCTGCTCGCTCGCCCACGCTCCCAACTTCGATCCTCGGGGACGGCTCTTGAAGTACGCCTCGCTCTCCGACCGAGGGAGCTTCTCTACCCGTCCGGAGATGCGGATCTGGCGGGAGGTTTCCCGCCAGTAGAAGGTCAACGAGGCGTAAGGGTGGAGCGACAGTTCGGCGGATTTTCGGGAGGAGTAGTTTGTGAAGAAGAGGAAGCCGGTCGGATCGACCTCTGGAGGAAGGGGAGAAAAGGGAGGAGGGGGATGGGTGAGCTCGTGATCACATCACGCGAGTTGGAGGACGCTCCGGTCATACATCGCAGCTACAGTCGCAGGACAACATCAAGACACAGAAAGACGGTCGTGCTCTGAATAGCAGGTCGAAAAGCCTGCCGTCTTCCTGGGCCATGATGGGGGACAGCCTTCAACCCGATCCGTCCCGCCGATCTCCTCCTCCTCCTCCTCCTCCGTTCGAGCTCACCGACTGACCTTTGAGCAACACCACCCTCCCACTGATCCTCCCTCCCTCACCCACCGTCCCCAACGTCATCGCCTCAGGCTCATGCACAGCAGGAGTCCCCTCGGGCTCCCCAGCAGCAACCGGGTCGAGCGCTCCCGCGAGCCAGGCAGAGAACTGGGTGAGGGGCGAAGGGGAGAGCGAGGAAGGGAGCAGGCGGGGGGTCGAGTACTGGTTGTGCGAGAGAATCTTGACGCCTGCGCCGGCGGCGGGAGTCGGGGAGGGGGCGACGGTTGACATGCGGGCGAAGAGACGGATCGGGCGGAGGAGGGTGAGGGGTTTGGTGAGGAAGGACGTCGGGGGCATGGAGGGTGGGACTGAGATCGCGGGCTGATCGGAGAAGGGCGGGTCGAGCTGGGCGACTGACTCGTGCGACGATGGAACGTCCTCAGAAAGCGAGATAGGCTAGGAGAGAAGAGATGCATATATCTCTCGAGAAACCTCAGTACGACGTGCAACAACTTCATATCAAAATCTCCCTACCGACCTCATCCTTGGCCCCTATGCACTGAGTTACCACTCGTCCGGACGAGCACAGTCTACTTCCCTCCCGCGATCGCATCCGCAATCAGCTTCCACAGAATCGAGAACAACAACCCCTGCAGCCCATTCGTCAGAATCCTCGTCCCCAGACCCCTTCCAAAGAGACCCAACACCCCATCCCGCGCCACAATCTCCTTCGCCGCCGCCACATACCCGACATCCCCCTCGTGCGTCTGCCTGTACGTCTTCAGCACCCTCAACGAGTTCGAGCTCGTATCCGAGACGACCGACGCAGAGAACCCGATGAACGCCTGGCGAGCGAGTTTCTGGATGATGGTGTGCGGAGGAGGGAGGGAGGACGAGAGGAAGTTGTACGTTGCGAACCAGGGGTAGTGTCCGACAAAGGTGGCTGCGGCGGTGGCGAGGGCGCCGTACCAGAGAGACGCGATGCCCTGCTCGCGGATCCGTTGACGGAGGAGATGCAGACCGGCGACACCACCTTGGGTTTGTTGAGTCGTCTGTAAAGGAAAGGAGCGAGGTCAGTCTCCCTCTGAGGGTCAGAATAGATGTTCAGCACTGAGGAAGGGCTGACCTTGAGTGCGTCGATCGGGGTCAGCGTCATCCTGAAGCAGGCAGATGCGGCGGAGGCGAAGACCGTCTTGACGAGGACGGGAAGATCGACCGACTCGAGCAGGGCGATGATTCCTGCGTTGGCCTGTGGGATGAGAAAAGGTCAAGTCAGGACGAGATTACGAAAGGAGGAAAATGGTGTTAGACGTACGGCAGTGTCACCAAATCGCGAAAGAGGTCCCTGGAAGAGAGCAGCGCCGAGACCGGCGTAGTAGCGCGGGATCCCTCCGTCCGCCTTGAGCGTCTGGTAAGCCGCCTTGATGGTCCCTCCGTATCGGTATTCTGAACGACAGCAACAAGGTCAGCATATTCCTCAAGACCGACCGGAAACATGACCAAGGACTAACGGTAGTTCATGATCGTCCTCAGAGGCATCAGGGTGAGCACCTGGATGATCATGGCGAGCGCTCCAGCAACTCCTCCTCCGGCAGCCGACTTGAGCGCTTTCTTCCAGTCGATCTTGCTCTCGAAGATGACGCCCGACCCGGCGACCGCTACGCCAGCCGCCAACGGGAAGGCGAGCAGGAAGGGGGAAAGCAGGTAGGTCTGCAGGAGCGACATCGTCTGGTGGGTTGACAGGTACAGAGTTGACGACGCCGGGAGCAGAGGCGGGGTGAGGGTGGCGAGGACGATGATGAAGCTCTGAATATGTCGGAGAGCGAGGTCAGCAAGATGCTCAGTGGAAGATCATCGAGAACGGATGAGGGACGAACCAGGAGCGGGTCATCGGAAAAGACATGAGGCGACAGATGACGCGCTCCCCAGACGGCAGTGGTCATCAACTGATTGGATGAATAGACAGCATGAGTAGAAACTCGCTCTGAGGCACGTACGCTAAGACTCACAGCAGGCAGCGCGGCGAACCTCCAAAGGATGATCGACAGCACGACACCGAGAGTTTTCACGTCCTTGCCAGACCTGATCAATCGATGAGTCCAGTCAGCGGGAGATCAAGTTGAGCATGTCCAGCGAGAGCCAGATGCACTCACGCATCTCTGTGTCGCAGTCCTCCTCCGCCGCCCAAAAGCTCGGTCACAGCGTAGGCCGCTCCGAGCCACCCAACAGCCGTTCCGATCGTCCCACCGACGAGCCCACCAACCCTGACGCCACCAATCGCCTTTCCTCCAAACACAAACCGCTGGACGCCAGGGATGAGGGCGATCAAGAGAGCACCGACGGACGAAACGACGAGGGGGTTGATGTACGACCAGAGCCCGGTCTTCCCGTTCGTCTGGGAGGCGAGATCCAGGGGTGACGGAGTCGCAAAGTTGGGCACAATCGTCGATCCAGACGGCGAGGAGAGCAGCGGAGAGCGCTCGGACGGAGCGTGCTCGACGTCGTTGGTGTGCTTTGGCGGAGCGAGCGACGCGTCGGGCTGAGCGGGGTGGACGCTCTCGTCGTCGTCGATATCCGAGGCGACGGGGAGGTAGATTGGCTGATGGACCTTGGGAAGCAGCGGCGAGATGGCGACCCTGGAAGTGAGGGCACATGGTCGACATAAGCTGGCGGTGACAGGAAGAGCGACTCCAGAGATGGAGGTGCTCACCGGAGGACCTCGGAGACGAATGCGTTGAGGAGGATCATGTTTGACCCTCGCCTGACCATGTCGGACGTCAAGTCAATCTCGACCCTGAACAGGTGCTTAAGCACGCCGTCCGTCTGAGCCAGGCCGGCGAGGATGAGTAGAGGGAACGAGGTCAAGCTGCGAGCACGCGGTGGGAGAGGGAAGGTCAGCTCGACAGCGGGAGGACCGGCCCGCTGAGGCAGAGGCTGAGCTCGATGGGTGCTCACTTGTTGAACGAGAGCGTAGACACGATCCAGGCTGGCATGCCGAACAGTCTGAAGAAGACGAGGTACGAGACCGCAAGCGACAGCACATGGCTGATGGCGGTGAAGGCGAGCAGCGGCCAGTCTGACGGCGAGAACAGTCGACGGGAAAGTAGAACCATCAGTCTCGCTCTGCGGCGGAACGCGACACATCCGAGGGTGACTCACACGAGAGGATTGACTTGATGGATGTCTCTGATGCGACGATGGTGAGCACGAGGGCAGGCAGGAGGACGGTGGATGCGATCCGACGGAGGGCCTGCATGCGGTCATCAGCGCAGAGCTCACGATCAGCATCCATCAGAGGCCCTGCTCCAGGCTACTGATGGCAGAGACTTACCAGGGCTGTCTCGCTGCCTGCAAAGACGCGTGTACCAGATGCGATGTACCCCACGAGAAGGATGAGGACGGCAGCGAGTGTCGCCTGTGTCCGACAAGGAAGGAAAACGGCCCCGAGCGAGGTCAGCCTTCCGTTGGGCCCGCCTCGCCTCTGCAGTCAAGAACAGCAGAGCCAATTGCACTCACCTGAGCGGACCCGTAGACGACGGAGAGATAGGACTGGGGTTCGTACTCCATCTTGGAAACGGTGGATGGGCGTTGGGAGGCTCCCTTCAGTCCACCGCGTGTGGCTCCGAGAGCGCTGAGCTGAGCATCGACGGTCAGCGCCGAGGCAGTCCTGCTCGCCTCTTTGCGTCGAGCAAAATAGTGCAAACTGACCGCAGCGAGCAGGAGAGGAACCTGAATGCTAGTGCTCGATTAAAAAGGCCAATGCATCCAGGCTTGAAGCCAGTTTTCCGAGTAACCCTGGCCAGCTGTCGGACGCGGGCTGAGCGTCCGTTTTCATGGAGGTGTCTCTTCTCTGCTCCTCTTGTCACCTTGACGACGCCCGGAAGCAAGGCATCCTCGCTCGGTGTCGATGGTTCCTCCTCGTGGTGCTATCTGATCTGATTCGCGTCCTTGGCAGCGTGTGTTGTCTCGTAACCGGGGTTTTTCGAATCCTCGAACGAGGGGTCAGCCAATCGCGTCCATCCTCGACCCCTCCGTCCTCGGGAGCTCGGCCGCACGTATGGCCTCCAAGCCTGCGAGAGAGCAAAGCTCACCCTTCTGAAGCTCACCTCCAACCATCCACCATCGGCAGATCAGCTTGTCACAGATGTCGCCCACGCAGAAGGACGAGGGCGTCCCGGAAGAGGCTCAGCGCTTCATGGGCTTCAAGGTCCGACGTCGGCCAGCCAACTTTGCCCAAGGCAGGGAGGTGCCGCAGAAGCAGGCAAACGTCCTGAACCAGCTCTTCTACTCGTGGATCACTCCCATCACACTCGTGAGTCTGAGACAAGGTCTGTGCCAGGAGCGCAAGCAGCGGGACTGAGCTCACGACCGAGCTCACCCGAACGAAGGACGGAGCTGACCGCCTTCCTTTCCCTCGTTCGCTCTCAGGTCGGCTACTCTCGACCCATACAGATCGATGACGTCTGGACCCTCCCCGACGAGCTCAAGGCGGACGTCCTTGGGACCGCTGTGGAGCGTCAGTTCTACGCTCGGTGTCCCCCGTCCAAGCGCCCCCTTTATCTGCGCGACCCGCACCAGGCCTCCCAATCGTCAGAGGAGGACGACGACGACTTCGACAAGAAGAACGAAAGCGATCTCGAGCTCGGCAAAGTCTCACTGAAACGGGCGACCGTACTCGGGAGCTCGCGGCCCATCTCGGCGAGCGAGGACGAGGGCAAGGCCGGCAAGCTCAAGAGCTCGACCAACGCAAAGCCAGAAAGCGAGAAGTCACTCCCTTCCGCAGAAGAGGACGGCAAGATTTACAACCAGTCATTACTCCGGGCTATCAACCAGGTCGTCTTTTGGAGGTGAGTGCCCGTCGCCTTCCTTTGCAGCTGCAGACTCGAGACTGACGCCATCCATCCATCCATCGCCTGTCCTCAGATACTGGTCAGCGGGTGTCTTTGGCCTGATCGGATTCACGCTCAACACCGTCTCTCCGCTGGTCACCAAGAAGCTAATCGCCTACATCCAAGCCTCGTACGCGTACGCGCACGGAACGTCGGACGTCGTGCCTCCGCCCATCGGCCACGGCATCGGACTCTGCTTCGCTCTCTGGAGTATGCAGCAACTCGCGAGCTTGTTTCTCACCCACTTTTTCAGTCGGTCTCTTGTCGTCGGGTAAGTCACGGCTCTTTGCTCTGGTCGTCCAGCTGAAGTTCACCTCCACCCGGTTGCGTTCTTCGGCCTTGCAGGTTCCAGGCGCGGACGATGCTCATCTCCATCATCTCGCGGAAGTCCTTGCGGCTGTCGGGCGAGTCAAGAACGAAGCACACAAACGGACAACTCGTGACGCATATCTCGGCCGACGCGTCCTTTTTCGACTGGGCCGCTCTGCTTTCACAGTACGCCCTTCCCCTCTCTTTCCCGCTCGCGGACCGGTCCGACCTGACGACTCTTCGTCCTCTTCCTCAGCGAGATGTGGCTTCAGCCCATTCAGATCACCGTCGGTCTGGTCATCCTCATCGTCCTGCTCGGTCCGTCCGCGCTCGTCGGGTTTGCCGTGCTCGTGTTTGGGATCCCGCTCCAGGGATGGCTGCTCTCGCTGCTCATCGGCACTCGTCAAGCCCAGCTTAAGATCACCGACCAGCGAGTCAGACTGCTCCAGGAGGTGCTCCAAGGAATCAGGGTCATCAGTGCGTCTTTCATCACCTGTACGGGCCGCTGCCTTTGCGCCGAAACTGATCTATCTTCGCGCCCGTCCTGACAGAGCTGATGGCCTACGAGCGCTACTTTGGAAGCCGTATCACCGAGTATCGACGTCAGGAGCTCAAGCTGCTTCTTCGGAACTGTCTCGCTCGAGGTCAGCCCGACCTGCTCTTCTGACCCGTCTGTATCCGATCTGATTTCCTTCTCGTTCTCTGTGCAGCCTTCATGGTAGCGACCATGTCGCTGGTGCCCGTGATCGCAGCCGTCCGTACGTACAGGCTGTCGGGTCTTCAGCGTCGGACTCGCACGTGGATCTGACGTCGATCCACCCCACCGTCCCCCAGTGTCGTTCATCACGTACGCCCTGTCAGGGCACGATCTTTCCCCGCCTGTCATCTTCGCCGCCCTTTCCGCCTTCAACAATATCCGCTTCCCTTTGGTCGTCGTAAGTCGTCCGCACCTGTGGTGTCAACTCAAACAGAGCTCGAGCTGACTCTCGATCTGCTCGCTGCCTTTGATGGTCCAGCTTCCTCTCGCACTACAAATGTCGTCCGACGCGTACGTCGCCCTTGTCCGGATCTCCAAGATCATGCTCGCCCAGGAGATCGACAACCCCGTCCCAGTCATCCCCAACGCGCCCTTCGCCATCTCCGCTCACGCAGCAGACTACGCGTGGGAGTCAGCCGAAGCGATCGGCTCGAGCGCTGCCGCCACTGGGACGATGGGACGAGACCGCAACGCGGGAAAAACGAAGCGTGCAGAGAAGAAGGCGGCCAAGGAGGCTGCGAAGAAGGAGAGGGAGGAGGGGACCGACGGACAGGTCACGGAGACGCCCACACCGGCCGAACCTGCAGCGCCGTTCCAGCTCAAGGACATCAACATTGACATCACGAGGGGCGCCTTCGTCGTCGTATGCGGTCGAGTTGGAAGTGGGAAGAGCTCGCTCGTTCAGGCTCTGATCGGAGAGATGAAGATGACCAGAGGAGACGCCTACCTCGGAGGATCGACGTCGTACTGCGAGTCCTCTTGATCTCGGAGATTGTCTGCCAGCAATTCTGCTCTGACAGTTGTTGTTTGTTCTGTGCGGCTACAGTCCCTCAAGCGCCGTGGGTACAGAACGCCACGCTTCGGGACAACATCACCTTTGGCGACCCCGACGTTGACGAGGCGCGCTTTGACGAGGCTGTGAGAGCCTGTGCGCTCGAGCCAGACATCGCGATGCGTCAGTCCTCGCTGGTTTCCCCTTCGTCTTTGCTCATTGTACTGATCATCCACTGGCCGCATCAGTCACTCACGGGCTCGAAACCGAGATTGGCGAACGCGGGATCAACCTCAGTGGAGGACAAAAGGCCCGGGTCTGTCTCGCTCGAGCCGTCTACGCTGACCGAGACATCTGCGTACTGGACGACCCGCTCTCGGCCGTCGATGCGCACGTGTCCAAGACGCTGGTCGAGTGCTTCACGACCGGCCCTCTCGCCAAGAAGACGCGTGTGCTTGTGACCCATCATCTCGAGGTGCTTCCCCAAGCGGATCTCATCATCACCATGCTCGACGGCAGAGTCGCAGAGATTGGATCGTACGCCGAGCTGATGGCTGCCGAGGGCGCACTCTCCAAGCTCGTCCAGGAGCACGTCTCGGAGTCTCGCCACGCGGGCGAAGAGACCGCGGATACCATCAACGCCGACGAGGAGATCGAGCTCAAAGAGGAGAAGATCGCGGACGAGCGTATCACACACGACGAGGCCTCCGAGTCCGAGAAGGACACCAAGAAGGCGTCGACGACCGCGGAGGGCGCACTGACGATGGCGGAGGAGAGGGAGACAGGCGCAGTGGTGAGTCATCTCCATCAGGACATGACCCTCTCAGAGCTGACCGATTGCTTCTCACTACTGCTTTCCTAGACATGGGCCGTCTATGGCAGCTACATCACTTCGATGGGTGGGCTTTGGAAGATGCCTGTCTTCTTCACCGCGCTCATCCTCGCGCAGGCCGCCAATGTGGGCACAACCATCCTTCTGGGTGAGTGGTCCGTCTCCATGGAACCGCTCTTGATGTCAGTGGCTGACGATACATCTATACTGATGCCTGGGTATCACAGGGAAATGGTCAGAGTCCAGCACACCTGGTGCGGGCATTCCAGGGTGGACGAGAGCAGACTGTGCGTGCCACTTCGAGCTTTCCCCGCCCTCTCCATGACGCTGACTCCAGTCCACCTTTTTACCTCGCAGATATGGGCCTCTACGCGGGCCTCGGCTTTGCTTACTCCCTCTTCCAATTCTGCGGATCGTTCCTCCTCTTCCTCTCTGGAGTCAAAGCCTCCTACCACCTCTTCAACAAGTCCCTCGCCGGCGTCATCCGCAGCCCAACCGGCTGGCACGACCAGACACCCATCGGACGCATCATCAGCAGACTGTCCAAGGACATCACCGTCATGGACGACCAGCTGCCGATGCAGTGGAACGAGCTCATCACCATGGGACTCAACGTGTTTGGGACCGTCGCCCTCGTGTTCTACTCGTTCCCGTACCTCGGCCTCATCTTCATCCCGCTCTTTGCGCTGTACTATACGGCGGCGTGCTTCTATCGGGCGAGCTCAAGAGAGGTCAAGCGGGTCGACTCGACGGTACGTGCCTCACCCTCGCGTTTGATGAAAGCTTCGCTGACCCGCTTGGACTGCCGTCTCTCAGATGCGATCGTTCGTGTACGCCTCTTTCAGCGAGATGCTCTCTGGCATGGCCTCAGTTCGAGCCTATAAGGCTGAGGCTCGCTTCGTCAAGAAGGTCCGTTGCACTTTATCTTCCTGTGCGCTCAGCTGGCGGGCTGACCCCCGCTTTCGCCCTGCACTCCATCACCTTCCAGACGGAAGACGCGCTCGATGTTCAGAACCGAGCCTACTTTGTCACCATCTTCTTGCAGTGCTGGCTCATAATGCGGTGAGTCCAGACTCAGTCTTCTCCAGACGGCCCTCGTCGCAGGCTAGACGAGGAGCTGATTGTTTGACCTCACATCCACAGACTCGACATCCTCTCCAACGTCCTGATCCTCGGCATCTCGCTCTTTGGAGTCGGCTTCCGAGAGACGGTCTCGCCCAGCAAGCTCGGCGTTGTCTTAACGTGCGTACCATCTTTCCTTTGCGGATTCCCGGCTGCGCGGAGGCTGACCTTTCCCCTCCCTCCCGCCCCAGCTACTCCCTCTCCCTCACCTTGATCTTCGGCAGACTCGTCAACGTCTTCGCAGAGGTAGAGATGTCAATGAACCAGGTCGAGCGCGTTATCCACTATACAGACCTCCAACCGGAAGCGGCGACGAACACGAAGGACGACCCGCCGGCGGACTGGCCACAACGAGGGGAGATCGAGTTCAAGGACGTCGTGATGCGATACCGAGAGGAGCTCCCGCCTGTCCTCAAGGGTACGAGCTTCACCATCGAAGCTGGCGAAAAAGTTGGGATCGTTGGACGTACAGTAAGCAGACTTTCGGCAACCCATCTCTGCCCTCACCTTCGCTGACCTCCTCCGTCCCCCTCTCCCGGCTGACAGGGAGCCGGTAAATCGTCCCTTCTCCAAGCTCTTTTCCGGATTGTCGAGCTCTCGTCTGGCTCCATCTCTATCGACGGCGTCACCCTCGCGTCTATCGGACTCGACCCGATCCGACAAAAGCTCGGCATCGTGCCTCAAGACCCACTCCTCTGGTCTGGCAAGGTCCGCGACAACCTCGACCCAGAGAACACGCACACCGATGTCGAGCTCATCTCGGCTCTCAGGCGATGCAACCTCGTCGCGGCTGATGACGCAACGGCCGAGGTCAAGGCGAGGCTGGCAAAGTTTGAGTTGGAGGCAATCGTCCAGGTTCGTCCACATGTGTCTCCCATCCTCCTCCCTGTGTACGACCACTAACTGTCGGCTTCTGATTCGTATCGATCCTACAGGACGAAGGATCCAACTTCTCCGCCGGCGAACGCCAACTGATGGCCCTCGCCCGCGTCGTCGTCCGCAACTCCCGGATCATCGTCCTCGACGAGGCCACCTCCTCCGTCGACGTCGAGACCGACCAACTCATCCAGGAAACCATCCGCAACGAGTTCACCGACCAGACGCTCGTTACGATCGCCCACCGATTGTCGACGATCTCGTTCTACGACCGGGTCATCGTGATGGACGCGGGGGCGGTACTGGAGATTGGACCGCCGTTGGAGCTGTTCGACCAGGCGAACTCTTCGTTCCGATCGAGTACGTCCTGCTCGAATTCTGAGACGCCCCGGACGAGGACTGACCCTGATGCTCGGTTCTCAGTGTGCGACAAGGCGTCCCTCTCCCGCGAGGACATCGTCCGTATCCGTGGATAGATGTAGAGCGGCTGTCGTTTCCCATCCCATCCTCATCTCTGTTCTCTGCTCGTGCTCTGCTTCTCTTCTGCTCTTATCCATGACGACCAACTATCCAGACTCGGACGTGTTCGCACTTGATCTGCTCTCTTCGTCGACTATGTCAGATGCGTCCACTCCGTCCCCGTGTTCTCCGCATTTTCTAGCAAGTTCGAGGTCAGCAAGCCGGCGATGCAGGTGCAACGCCTTAGCTCATGATTCTACCAGAAAGATATTTGACACAGCCATGAGACATCTCGACCCAGCAAACAGGCCCGTCCTAAAAGAACAAGCACAGATCCAAACAACACAGACCCGCTAGCAGACCACCACACAACCCAACTCCCGCCCCAGCTCCGGCTCCCATCCCTCGGTTCTGGTCGTACGGCTGTTGGACATAGATCGGCTGAGGATGAGGCTGGTAGCCTGTATACCGGCAGGAGAGGACATGGACAGACGACGTCAGCTTCCTCTGCTGAGCTCAGCTCGGGCCACCTCATCCCCTTCGCCGCCGTCGCTCTGGCTTGACACATCGGACTGACCATACTGCCCCTGCTGCTGTGGCTGTCCGTTCCACTGTCCCTGACCTTGCCCTTGAGGCCCACCCCACTGCTGACCCTGTGGAGGGCCGTAGTAGCCACCCTGCTGGCCGTTTGCACCCCACTGACCCCCCGGCGCGCCCTGTTGGCCGTTGTAGTCGTACTGCGGATGCTGAGATGGATACGGCTTCGACTGGTCATAGGTACTTTGAGGCTGTTGGGGGTAGGAGTTGTTGTTTTGGTTGTAGTTGTTGTGCTCGCTCGGCGGGGCAGGGTACGAAGGGGGGCTGTGGAGGAGGAGAGGAATGTGGTGAGCTCGGGTCTGGCCGACGATGGCCAGGAAGAGGGAGAGCTAGCGGGACTGACTTGTTGTTCGTGTTGGGATTCGATAGCTGGGGGTTGTTGTTCATCGTGACGGGACTATCGATTGGTGCGGACGAAGAGGATGATGTGGTTCGAGGATAAGAGAGGCGAGAGAGAAAGAAAGCGACGCAGAAGTCCGGCAACCGCGGTCTCGGACCCAAATTCGGCATCCGACAGCTCGGTCGGTCTGCCACCAGATGCCGCCTCCTCGCTCACCATCACTGAGCACAGCTTGTGTGGATATGCATATGATCTCTACAACAAAGTCGTCAGCTCGTCCCAGTAAACCTTCTCCTCCCCACCTCGGTCCCCGTTAACAGCCTTGCCGACCGCATCGACCAGCCGCTCGCCCTCGGCACTCCCGGTGCCAGCAGCTCGAACAGCAAGCCAAGCAACGTCGAGAGCCAAACGGCGGACCTTTTGGGAGCCGACCTTGGTCCATGGCCCAGGGAGCTCGCCGCGAGATGCATGGTGGAGGTTGAAGTACGGCGGCAAGGAGGGCAGGATGAGGGTCGTGTGCAGGACAGGAGAGGTCAGAAGGAGATGGTGCAGGAGATGTAGGATTGTCTGCATTCGATGGGATGTATGTCCGTCAGCTCCAGCGACAGCGGACCAGCAGAGGTGATGTTGACTGACCTCGGATGCGGCAAGGTCCTTCGTGCCCAGCTCCCAGAGCGTCTTCGGCAGCGACTGGTAGAACCTTTCAAGCTTCGGCTTGAGAGTGGCCAGAGGTGAAGGTGCAGCGAGTCGGAACGGTCCAGTGTACAGAGGCAGCGTCTCGAGCTGGAGATCAAAGCAGAACAAAAGTCAGACCTGCTGCGATCGGTAGTCGCACGACAGATTCTACACTGATGACTCACTAGGCAGAGACGACCGATGAACTCGACGCCGATCTTTCTAACCACACTGTCGCTCCCGACTCGGTTCAGATGGTCCAGCAGGGCGCCAGCGACGGTGTGGGGAACCGACACTTCGGGTTCCGGAGGTGGAGCACCAAGCGCAGCTTCGGAGGCCTTGACCTTGGGCGCAGGTGAAGGTGGTGGTTGGTTGAGGAGAGACCAGACAGTCGGGAGGAGGGAGATGTAGGTCGCGGGAGGAAGCGGCTGGCCGAGCGGATTGGACGAGGTGATGTTCTCCCCCTTGAGCAAGCCGGCGACCCATGTCGCGACCTGCGCAACGAGCTTCTTCTCGTTTCCGTTGGCCATCCCCTTGCGCATCTTCTCGTAGCAGTCCTCAAGCGCTTTCGCGCGTTCCGGTGGGTTGGACGCTTTTGTCCGAGGAGGGAGAGACGCCTGAGTGAGAGCGACCTGGGCGACCAGCGAGGAGAAGGAGAGCGACAGGGAAAGAAGAAGAGCTTCGGACTGCAGGCAGAAAGACAACAAGCAGTCAGTGCGGATCTGGACTCTGTAGGTCATCTAGGGCGACTGACCTTGACGTCACGTTGCTGGAAGGTTGACGAGTTGAAGGGGAAGTAGACGGCCATGTGACCTAGCAGACTCCGGAGGGAAGTCTTGACGGTGGACAGCATCGGTTTCGGCTGGGGCAGGAGGTGGGTACAAAGTCAGCTGACAGTCTCAACGATCACAAGAAAGTAGACGAAGACTCACAATCTCGGACGCGTCTCGAAGGACTGTCCTGCCGAGGGTGCCGACGAGCTCTCCAACGACAGCCACCAGCTCCAGGTTGACGTCTGCGCGGGCGATCGTGGTCGCGTTCCCGGCGGGGGAGAAGGCGGTCGGCGCAGTGTCGAGGAACGTCGACACCAGTAAAGGGTGGATGGTGAGGTAAAGCTTCGCCGCCTCCATGCCTAGCTTGCCTCCAGCGTTTCCGCCCTCGTCCGCCTCGGACGCCTTTCCGCCTCCGAGCCCAAAGTCTCCAAGCTCCCAGCCTCCACCTCCGCCGCTCATCAGCCAATCGTTCATTGGGGGCACATACGGCTTCTTGCCCTTCAGCAGGGTCTCGAACTCGGAGTACGAAGCCGCGGTCGAGAAGGACGGGGCGAGGAACCATGTCGGCGAGGTGATCGTCGGTGAGAGAGCCGTGGAAAGAAAGAAGGCGAACGTGCGAAGGACGATGAGCTTTGACTGATGGAGAAATAGAGAGGCAAAGGCGGAATCAGTTCCACCGCATTGCAAGGAGAGAGGATCCAGGACGGCAGACGTACGGCTGGCTTGAGAGTTGTCGAGCTGGACGTGCTCTGAGACGTCGAAGCTGTCAAAGTGATGGAAGTCAGCCCGTCCTGTATAGCCGTACATGTGAAGGACTCGATGTTGCAGACTGACCTGCTCCTCCTCCACCGAGACCGAGCACACCCATGAGGCCCTCTCCGACTCGAACGCCCATGCCTCGTCCACCCTCGATGCCCCAGCCATCGACGCACTCCTTCGGACACACGTTCATGATGACGCTCAGGATCTTGACGGCGTCGATTCGGATCTCGGGGAAGATGTGGCACAGTGCGGACGACGTGTGCAGCAAGAGCAGCGGCAGATGAGGCGTGAGGGTGCCGAGAGGGATTGTCGGGAGGAGGAAGGCGGTGAATGTGTGCAGGGCCGCTCGGACGGTGGTGTCCTAGGTAACCAGGAGAGAGCCGGGGCGTGAGCATCTGTAGATTGGTATATCGTTCGGCGTTGCAAGCTCACTTCGTCAGGGAGGCATTTCACGATGATGGACACGATGGACGTGAGCTCCTTTGTCCGCAGGTGAGGATGTTCAGAAAGCAACTCCTTGAGTCCGATGAGCGCATCTGACCAGGAGGAGATACAGCAGAAGTGAGCAGGAGCGGGTCGTAGCAGGCGGGACGGGGACGAGGAGCGACTCACCCTTTCGGATGCCTCCGTTGTAGTGCTTTGACTGGACGACCAGATCCTCAAAACTCAAGTTCCTCTTGGTTGTGGGAATGGACGAGTCCTTGTCGACCGAAATAGTCTGCGTCGGCAGGACGATGGCTACAGATGGGGCAAGCAGTCGGGTAGGTCAGCTCAGCTCAGTCCAGAGGGTTGAGCTCGGGTTGCTTCGAGCTCATCCGTTCGCGAGGCAGACCAGGACTCACATCGTGCCTTGTACGAAGTGTCGGTGGCATTATCGTTGACCTGCTTGCCCTTGCCGAGCTTGACCTTGGACTTCTGCTCGCCGTCAGAAGGAATGGGTTCAGCGGGTCAGCTTCAGCGTTCAGGCGTCGGACGCGAAACACTGGGTCACAGCCATCCCTGCTCCACCTCTAGGCCTCTGGAGATGGAGTGGGATACGTACCGAGAAGTCCTGAACCTTGTCCCTCTTTGCTTTGGTCGTCTTTGGCATCTTTCTCGGCTGCCTGGGTGCTGGTCGTTGAGCTCACCCGGCCGTCGAGAATTCGAAATCGGCTCGAGCTCAACATCGACTCCCCTTGCTGCGCAGGCTCATCTGATACAACATGATGGCAGACACGCTCCTGGCTATAGTACAGGAGATGGAGCTCTAGCTGGGGTGCGTTTGCCGTCTCGGCAAAGGTGTCGGGTCCAGACATGAGACGGGGCTGCTGCTCCGGAGAAGACCTGGCTCGAGACGAGCTCACCACCATCGACCACCCTGCCTGCCGGTCGCCGAAATGCCCTTCGCCGTAACTCGTCTCAGTGTCAAACCGATCGATCGCGGACTCGGATCCGACCCGGTTACCGTGTCTTGACGCGGTCAGTCGACACAGCGTGGACGGCCTCCGAGCGGGTTGAGTCACGTCCGGCCTCAGCATCGGCTCCGCCCTACAAGAGCCGCTCGGTAACATCCCTTATGTCAACCTTTAACAACCACCCCACCCACTCATCCAAGCTCTTTATGGTCAGACGAATCCAAACCTCTGCAAAGTACGGCCTGTTTTCATCCTCTGCCGAGGGCTAAAGGTTGATGGAGATGCACGAGCTCAAGCTGACCTAGCCCGGTGCCTTCTTCTCCCTTGTGCTCTCCAGAAAGCGCAAGCGTAAGTCGGTGGATCTGCGTCTCATTCCCTTCCGTCGCTGACCTGGGGCCTGTGCTTGCGTCGATTCAGTCCAAATTCAGGAGGAACGAGCGATCAAGAAGGGTCTCCCGCTCCCCCACCCGGACATCGACTCGACGCGTACAAACTCGCGCTACATCAAGGGAACGACTAAATCGCCCCACCCACCCACGGCTGCTAGAGCATCACTCGCATCAAAGTTCATCGACCTCTCGCCAGACTTCATCCAACAGTCGAGGACGACCTCCCTTACCGACGCCCTGCCTCGCCCTTTGCCGTCCGGCAGCGGGTCGTTCCCGCGCGAATGGCTCGATTGCGGGAAGGGCAAGGCGCCCTTGCGCGTCCCGACGAGGCCCGACTGGACGTACGAGATGACCAAGGCCGAGGTCGAGGCCAACGAGGAGGCCGCTCACGCAAAGTGGCTCGGCGAGTGCCACGCGATCGTCGACGAGTGGAAGCAGGAGGGCGATGACCAGGAAGCAGCAGGATCGAGCGAGCTAGTTCATCTCGCCTGGCCAAGATCCGCCAGTGAGTTCAGTCGGCGTCCGAGTGCGAAACCTTGGCTCATCACTCTGCCTTTTCCTATCCTCAGCTTTCTGGGAGACCAATCTCCAGGTTTGGAGACAGCTCTGGAGAACTACCGAGATGGTCAGTCTCTTAAGACGTATGTCACCTATCTTGTATCCGCGCTGATCTCGATTCCTTGATCCAGTCCTCCATCATTCTCGTCCTGCTCGACATTCGCTGCCCACCGTTGCACTTCCCGCCCTCGCTTCAGCACTACATCGCCTCCCTCCAGCCGCAGAAGCAGGTCATCCTCATTCTCACCAAGTGCGACCTCGTGCCAATGTCTACCAAGAATGCGTGGGTCGGATGGTGTAAACAGGAGTGGGGAGCCAAGCACGGTTGGGAGGTCGTCGAGACTAAGTCGTTCCGCGAGAAAGATTGGGAGCAAGGTCAGTCAAAGTGTTACACTCGACGGACTGGAGGATCCAGCTGATCACCTCTCACTGTGATCAGGCACACGAGGAGTCCGACGCTCGCACATCCCGCCGGCATCGCTGGACGCGCTACTCTCTGCCCTCGAGAGAGCTCATAGACGGCTCCTCCGAATCTCGCCCGAGAAGGCCAGTCATCCCGAGCAGACGGCTCGGTCACCGGCTGCGATCCGCTCTTGCGTGGACTGGGATGCTCTTCGTCGCGGGCAGGCCGGCGATGCGCTGGACGAGTCTAGCGACGAAGGCGAGATGCAAGCGCCCGGACGCTCGTCCTTGCCTGTCCACGCGTCTGGAGCCGACTCTCAACCAGACTCTCTGAGCATTGGTCTCATAGGGTGAGTAAGCATCCAAGTCTCCTTAAGTCATCTTGTGCGCGATACTGACGAGTTTATGTTCTGATGGTTCAGCCAACCGAACGTCGGCAAGTCATCTCTCCTCAACGCCCTTGTCGGCTCGTCTAAGGTGCGCGCGTCAAAGACGCCAGGGAAGACGAAGCACTTCCAGACAATCTTCTGGTCACCCGAGGTCCGACTCTGCGACACGCCTGGACTCATCTTCCCCTCGTTTACGACGTACGAGCTTCAAGCCATCTCGACCATCCTGCCTATCGCCCACATCCCGGCCATCCCGGCTGTCATCCGCCTCGCTGGGTGCTTGATGCCGCTCGAGAAGATCCTGGATCTGCCGAAAGTGGTCGATCCCGAGGAAGTCGAGCGGGAGCGGAGGAAGACGTATCGGGCGGGGACGACGCGAGAAGAGAGCAGCGTGAGGGTCGAACGGTGGACGACAGGGGAGATCCTCGAAGGCTGGGCAGTGGAAAGAGGATTCAGTGCGTCAATCATCCACCGAAAACTCTTGATGCGGACGCTTGAAGCTGATTGTCCATCTGCTCTGTTCGTCTGACAGTGACCGCTCAAGCAGGCCGACCCGACATCAACCGAGCCGGGAACCAGAGTCAGCCCTTTCTTCTCTCCGGTTCCCTTACCCTCGGCCTTTTGGCTGATCTTCTGTTGACCTTTTTCCCATACAGTTCTCCGTCTCATCGCCGAAGGACAGATCCCGTGGTCCTTCCTGCCACCCTCATCCTCGCCACCCTCTGCCGACATCATTGTTTCCGAGCGAGGTATCTGGCTCGGATCAAGACCCGACAGACCGTACCTATCGCAACCCTCATCTGGAGTCGATTCGGCTAGCGCCTCGACTTCGCATGCGGCGGACAACTCAGACGAGTCGAGCGAGAACGGACGACCGGACAGCGTCGGCGCTGCTTTGGATGCGCTCGCTATCGAGGACCCCGACAGCGAAGAGGACGACGGCCGTGCTAGCTCATAGCTCTCGCATATGTATGTCTCTTCCTATGCACACATCACCCGCCTAGAGAGAACAGTGGCGAGTCAAAAACGGCCGAACCGGGCGCGCGTCCCGCCTCATCGCTCGGGAGCGAATCTCGACTCGACATCACCAGACCCTTCACCTGCGTCTTCCTTCCGCCCAACCGTCAACCCTCCATCCACCTCACCCACCCCAAAAGCTACGCTCCCCGCCTGGTCGACCACGAGTCAGCTTTGTTGGACATCGTCTCTTAGCAAAAGAAACACCGAGGCGCTGTCCAACAAAAGCTGGCGGTGGATGAGGCGGGGGCTGGCCTTCCCTGCACTCGCTGCGACCCTTCCTTCGATCGTTCAGAATCAGAACGGTGGACCTGCTGACCCTGCTTGGTGCGGCCTCTAATCACTTGTCCGGCTGACCCTCCCCCCTCTTCATCTCGGCGCTTCCAGCCTTCATCCCGTCTCTCCATCCAACCACATCCACCCAATCCATCCCAACCCGCCAGCGAGACACAACTCGACCCCAAAGACCGAAGTCCAGAAAAAAAGATACGATGTCCAACAAGATGACCGGCGATGAACCCTCGCGCATCCAGTCTACCCAGGTCGGTCCCGCCCTCCGTCCTGACGTTCCCCCTGCTCTTGTGCCTCTCTTCCGCGCTGGCTGATCTCCTTCTCCTCTCGCTCGACAAGAGATCGGCGGGGGCGACATGTCCTCCGGCGGTTTCGTCGCTCGAGCCCAGTCGGCTGGAGCGACCAACGATGCCGCTGGTGGTGGCGGAAGCGGAGGAGGGGGCGAGCAGGCGCAGGGTGGCGGGGGACAGGAGGGCGGAGGAGGTGGTGGAGACAAGAAGTAGGTCGATGTCTGAGAAGAGGAGTGTAAGATTAGGGACGACAGGGTTGGATCGCTGCGTCGGGTGTACGATCGTTTTTTTGCTCAACAAGCACGGTGAAGGAAAGACGTGCATACTAGGAAAAAAAACGAACGAAGCGACAGCTGAGCAAAAGAACAAGCAGAACGAACAAGCAGTGGGACGAACGCGTAAAGCAAGATAGACAGAGGGATGCAACGAGATAGCGAAGAGTGAGAACATAGCAGAACAGGAGCAAAGCGAAGCACCGGCCAACCCGCCGCCGAACTAGCAGACGAACCTCGTAAAGCTCACATCATCCACCAAGTTCTTCACCGTCCCGTCCGCCCCATCGCACTGGTAGCTAAACATCAGCTCCACCGTCTGATCCGCCTGCGCAAAGTAGAGGTACTGGTTCGGCCTGTACATCACCTCGGGCCTATCCGTCTCGGCCATGCAAGGCTGGCTCGCGTCCGTGCACGGTCGACCGGTCGAGACCTGCTGGTCGCCGATGAAGACGGCGAGGTTGCAGGCTGGGCCGGGACCCGGGTTGGAAGGGGGAGTGGCGATGCCGGAGTTCCAGGTGAGGAGGTAGGTGGTTTGGGCGCAGACGGTGGTGGTTTGGGAGATGGAGGCGGAGCCGACGTTGGAGCCGGATTTGGTGACGGCGCTGGAGGGGGCAGAGGGTCGGAAAAGGGAGAGGTTAACAACTCTACTCTGCTCTGGGGTCGGAACGGAAGCGCTGTCAGGAGGAGCTCAACGCACAAAGCAGTAGGGGAAGAGCCCTCGGCGGATGAACCGACGTTGCTGTTGTCGAACGTGCTGGTGACGATGCCGGTTCGCATCATGGGCCAGGCGGAAGAGTTGTCGCCCTCAAAGTTGCCGTCCTGTAGATAAAGACCTCGCGTGAGCAGAACAGTGTGAAGAAGCGAGACGTGATCATGAGAACACGCGTACTGACCCTGACTTTCTCCCCACCGATCGGATCGGCGCAGACGGCGAGCGAGATTCTGCAGAGGGACAGATAGCACAAGTCAGTCAGTGGTCTCGGGCTACGATCACATGCGGCAGCAGAGAGACGTACTGTCTCTTCCTGGGCCCCTCTTTCGCTCGCCTGACGATATCCCTCGACCTGGCCTGTCGTCGCTGGTACGCCTTGGTGGCGTCGTTCTTGTTCTGGAGCGAAGATCGGGGTGAGCCAGCTCGGCTTGAGGCGGCGACGAGCTCGAGCGAAGCGATGGTGGCGAGAAGGAGGGTAAGAGAGAGCTGCATGTTGGTCGGTTGGGCGAAAGGTGGAAAGTGCGAGTGGAGTTGGCCGGTTGGCGAGAAGGGGTTCTCGATGTAGTGGTTGATGAGTGGTAGAAGATCAGGCGAACGCGGTCCTATTTGAGGATGGGGCATATGCCAGACCGACCAGCCTGGTTGCGCTGGTGTTGGCGAAGTTCTAGCGCCTCCGAGCGGCGGGTAGAGAGGGCGGGCAGACGTCGGAACGTCGAGCGAATAGGTTCGCACGGCGACCCTGCCGATCAAACGCGCAGCACTGCGAGACACGCGACGAAGCACTCGTGGCTGTCGAGGTACATGGGCACGTGTGTTCACCCGGGGGCACGGGGAGAGCTGTTGCAAGATCCGAAGAGAGCAGAAGCCTGAGGCCGAGGAGGAGGTGAGCTCACCTCGTCCGAGAGCTCAGATCCCTCAGGTAGAGAATGTCGGTATCCTTGAAGGGGTCCAGATAAGTCAGGTCGCTGCTATGACATCAGCATAGATGGGATAGCTTGATTGACCGAGCCTGGGATGATGCTGTTGGCGAGGGCATGCAGGATGGAAGAGAGGAAGCCCAACAGGTCAGCTGGAGCTCGTCTCCCTCTTCTTGCCCCTCGACCACGTCCCCGTCTTCGACACACATCCAACCCCTGCCCTCTTTACTCAACCATCCGAATCAGTCATCGGTCATGGACGCCATCCTCGCTCGACTCTCGCGGCTCGAGGCCGAGGCTCGGGACCAGAAGGCTACGAACGCCCGTCTCTCGTTTGAGAACGAAGCTCACAAGGCCGCCAACGTTCGCCTCTCGTCAGAGGTCAACAAACTCAGGACGACCGTCAGCGACCAGGATCGGGTGATTGCCGACCTCTCAAAGAGTTCTCTGCCCGAGGGTCATTGGGTCTGGGAGTCGATCGTTGGGGACCAAGGAGCGGCGGACGAGGACGAGTCGGCGAGGTTGGGAAGATGGGTCTGGTCTCTTGTGAGTCTCTAGCTTGTCACTCGCGACCCGACACCTCCATCGATCACAAATAACGACTCTTGGTCATGTCCATTCATCCGCAGGAAAAGTATCGCACCCCACCTCCGTCCGATGCGACTTCGGACGGGCCTAGTGCGTCGCTTGGGTCCCTTCCGGTCGAGCTGGTCACAACGATCTTCCACCACCTGCCCAAGTCAGAAACCAAAGCGTTCGAAGCAGTATGCTTTCGCTTTCTGGCGGTTACGTGGAACGCTATGGGACCAGGCCTCATGACCGCAGACAAGCTCGTGACGTACATCACCGCAAGGGTGAGGGCCGGCGCTGCTTCACCAGGCCTGTTCGTTGCGCTTTCTGACTTGATTTGTCGTCTGCTTCTTCCCCTCGGTACTTTCCATAGCTCCTTCCTCAGGGAGTGCGCAGTCCTCCCATCTCGGCCGTTCTGGATCGATCAAAGATCGTTGTCAACGGACACATCATCCTCACCCCCCAACTGTTCAACAGTATCGCCAATCTAAACGCTCTCACCACGCCCTCTCTTCGCTCTATACCAGTTCGAAAACTCACCCTCACAGAGATGGAGCTCAACGGGCCTCAACTCAGTACCTGGTTGACTCTCCTGCGGTTCCTGAACCCCGCCACTCTCGTCCTCAAGACCAGATCAACACGACTCAAAGCTCCTTCAGTCATCCGCGTCCCTCATCTCGCCGTCGAGTCTCTTCTGGGGTACTGGACACGCCTGGAGGTCGTCTACTGCCACGGCCCGCTCTCTGTCCCCATGAACGTCGGGGAGGATGCTTCGTTCGCCTTTACCGAGGTCTTGCTCCGGGCTCGACCAGAGAAGCGCGCGACCCGATTTGCACTTCTCAAGTCGGACATCGTCAGAAAAGTGAGGGATCCCCTCATGCCGGAACGCGATATCGAGCGGGTCCTGCGGGATGCGCAGACGAGGACGACATCGCTTCCCGTGGGCACCACCTTCGTTTTTGAGGCGATGGCTGTCAGTCACTGAGCGCACGACCGCCAAGGTGAGCGCATTGAGTTGACCAGTTCATACTGTACCAGCTCGCGAACATCTGCTCTGACCTGCCTCGCTCCTTCTTTCAGTTCCGCGCCGAGCCCATGGACCCTCTACTCTCCACGACCGATCCTATGACCTCTTTTGCTGCTCTCTGCCCACGCTCATCTAGCGTCCGGCTCGAGAAAGTGAAGTGATCACAACGCGACGCCATCGTAACGTCAGGGAGGAAAAGGGCATAAAGGGTCGTGTCGTTTAGAAGAAAGAATAGAGGCAAGCAGAAAAAGGAAGAAAAGGAAACAGAAGGCAGACGAGATGGAGACAAACGACTCGACCAAGGCTCGATCGCCCAAGAATGCCGGGCCTACGAGAAAGCAAGAAAGAAACGAGTGGAACAGATGATGGATGGGGATGGAAGAGCGGGAAGATGACTAACGGAAGTGGAAGAAAAGTGCAACTACGGAGACCGGGAAGACAAAAAGGAGCGGGTCCCTGACTCTATGCAGTCTCGGTCCTCGCCCTCTTCACACTCCCATCATCGTCGCTCCCCGTCAACCCAAGCCCAACGACCCTCCTCTCCACCTCGCCCTCTTCCGCCTCCTTCGGCATCCTCACCAGCCCAGCCGCCTCCTCCTGCGCCTCTCCCTTCCTCTTCCCGTTCCCGTTTCGCTCCGTCTCTGCGGTCTCCGTCCCCGTCCCCGTCCCTGTCTTGATCGCCCCGCTGGCCAAAGTTGGGAAGCCCATCCCTCGGAGACAGATGGCGCAGTGGCATCTCCTGAGCGGCTCCCAGGCAGAGTACCACGCCTCGTGGATCACGCTCAGCGTCGCCTGGCCGAGGACCGCATTCAGGGCGGGGATGCACGGGATCGGCTGGATCGGACGAGCGTTCGCGGCAGGGATGGGCATCGGCAGAGGAGGCAGAGGAGGAAGAGCCGGAGAAGGGGCGGCGGGTTGCGAGACGGGATGGGTCGATCCAGGGACGGTAGCTGACGGCAGAGCTGGGTTGGGAAGATGGACGATGCCTTGCTTTCTGGGCGAGGGTGGAGGTCCGGCATGAGCTGTGTTGGGCGGAGGCGAGGTCGACGAAGGTGGGGTCGAGACGGAGGGGACGGTCGTGGAGGGCGAAGGTGAATGCGACGAGACAGACTGCATCGGCGAAGGACCGTCCCTCGCTGGCTGCTGGTCGTTCTTGGGGGGCTTTGGACCGATGAAGGGGCTCTCGGACCTGTCGCGTCGCTCCTGTGACTGCTGCCGGTCCGGCCTGCTGCCGCTGCCGGCATCCGAAGGGGTCTCGACGCTGGTGGTGGAGCTGATGCTCGACCTCGTCGACGTGGACGCTCGTCTCGCCTCATGCTCCCTCATATCCGGCACGAGGTAGTCGAGTCCACCAGGGATCCAGCAGCCCGGCAGCCTGAGGAACTTGAGAATGTCGGCCGGCTGGTAGCTCGACGCGAGCTTGATTGGATCCCTGACCTGGCTGACGACGCGGACAATCTGCTCCATCGCCGGGTAGATGATCCCTCGGAGGGCAGACGCATAGACGTACTCTTGTCCCTCGAGGAGGGGCCCGCTCCGAGGGAGGAGCGAAGGCGCAGACCGCGACATGAACGGCATGTGCTTGCTGTTGCGTGTCGTTTGTCGGTCGTACGGACCGAGCGGCTGGGCGACGACAAACGAGTTCTCGAGCACGACCACGCTCGAGTTGCGGGCACGAGCGGCGTACAAGGCGAGGTGCTGCTCCCCGGGCGAGAGCCAGTAGCCGTTGACGACGCGCTCGTGCAGGCACGCGAGCAGGGCCATCTCGGCCACCTGGACAATCTCGGTGTGCGTGAGCGTCTCGTCCTCGTCTTCGTCCTCGTCAGACTCAAACTCGTCGTAGTCGTCCTTGTCGTCCTCGAGAGTCGACATGTCGTCCTCGTCGGCCTCCCCGCGGATCGCCCGACGGATGGCGGCGAGGTCGTTGGCGTCTCTGGGCCTCCTGGCCGGCTTTGCGAACCGACGACTCTCGAGTGCCTGCTCGAGGATGGCGCCAAACTTTGTGTTCTTGTTGAGCCAGTGTCGTTCGACGAGCTCCTCGACGGTCGAGACGGCATCTCCGTCCGCGCAGTACAGGTACTGGAACGCTGGCGCCCGCTCGACGTCGGGCATGGTGTCAAACGAGAGCCTGCGATAGCCCTTTTGGCGGAGCTCCTCATTGAGCGCTTCCAGCCTACATGGCCGACAGCTCATCGAGTCGTCGATCCCGAACCACTGCAGGAGGGAGGAAAAGGTGAGAGCGTCAGTCTCGAGGCGCAGCCGATGTCTGTGAGAGATGAACGCGACCTACATCAGCGTCCCCTTCACCTTCGTGCGCGAGCACGCATCGGCTCTTGTCCCTTGGTCCTGCGACGTTGGCAGCGAACGGTCCAAACAGGCATCGGTAGCAGAAGGCGTTCTTGTGGAACTTGCAGCACGGGATCCGCCCGACCATCGACGGCAGCCAGTCGACCGGCTTCCAGGTGTCTCGGTACCCGTTCGCGACACAGACGAGGCAGAGCGTCGTGAGCCAGCCCCGACACAACCGCTGCGTGACCTCGACTCCTTGCACGCGGTCGCCGTACACGTAGTAGGCGAGGATGTACCAGAACTCGTTGCGGTCCACTGCATCAACCGCAATTTTGGACCGTCAGCATACGACGAAAGCTTGCCGATGACATCTGCTAGATACGTGGGACTGACCTGCTCTTCGCCACGACCGTGCGACGAGTCTCAGCTGGAGGATCTCCCATCGAGACTGGAGGTAAGCCATCAAGTCGCGCTTGGGGTACCCACTCAACGTGACGTCGTCGTGGCGGACACCGTCAGGCATCTCGCTCTGTGCTTCTCGGAGGAGTTGATTCGCGACTAGGTCGATGATCCGGCTGGGCAAGCGTGCGGCGGCGGCGAGTCAGCTAAGCGTTGGACTTCGCCCTTTTCGATCCAGAGACAGAGACTCACTCGATGATCTCTACTGGGAGTGATGCTGCTCTCCATCCCTTCCCCTTCTTTGATCCGTTGCCTGTTCCTGAGCGTCGGGCGAGAGGATTCCTGCTCCGGCTTGGGAACGCGTCCGCCGCCCTGCTGCCTGACCCTCCTCCTCCTCCACCGCTCCCGCCTCCGCTTCCGCCGCCCGTAGAGGCGGCATGCCTTGACGCGTCGTTCGCTCGGTTGGCTCCTGTGAGGTCTGCGACGTCAATGTCGACTGCCGGCTCGTCGTCTCGCTCGTAGTCGACCTCGCCGATGACCTCGCCTCGGTCGTCGTACGCGACGTCGTCCTCTGCGCCGTCGTAGACCTGCATGTCGTCGTAGTCGTCTCGTCCTTCCGATCCCGAGCGAGGGAGGTCGTCTTCAATGTCTTGCAGCTCGTCTGGGTCGACGATGTCTCTGAGCGAGGCAGGGACGTCCTCGCGAGCGTGAGCTCGCTCTCTCGCGCCGCCGCCCTGGCCGTCCTCCTCGTCGAGGTCCTCTTGGGACACATCAGATCCAGACGAGAGGACCTCATCGTCTGCTTCCGAAAACGGGGGAGACGGAGGACCGGGTGCGTCTACCGGCTGAGGCAAGGACGGCATCGGCGGCAGGGAGGAGGGCATCAACGGAGGTGGGTGGGCGACCAGAAGGCGGGGAAGGGAGGCGAACTCGGGGGTCACGTTCGTCCGCTAGTGAGAACAGAGTTGACGGTGCTACCTCGATGGGTGCAAAGATGAGAGCAGTCTTGATCCGACTGCGACCATATGGGCAGGGTGAAGAGGACGGGGAGGGAGGGAGTGACCGGATGGGTCAGCTTCGATAGCAGAGCTCAACGATGACGACCCACCCTCGCCACCATGGCTCACACTGCCACAGCGCCCGGTGAGAGCACAGCAGGAAACGTGACGCGACATCGAGCTGTTCTGAGCTTGTCTCGAGCGTCTGCGAGCTCGCCAGGTGCCGCAGCACATGTGTGCCATCACGGGCGAGCTCGGGCACAGTCGAGGGAGGAAAACGAGGTCGCCTCACGAACCTCACTCACCTACAGTCCTCAAAGCAAGCTTGGTCCCGAGGCTCGCACAGCGGTGTGATGGGATATAGACGTCGCTGCTGATGCGAGCTGCTAACTGGGAAGAGGTGGAGAAGAGGAAGAGTTGTCGACCTGGATGATGGGTGGGATGAGCTTGAGCTCTCGACCGGCGCGTTCCCTCCTGATGTGGGGCCTCGGACAACAGGACAAATAGACCCATCGCTTCCAAGATGCAGGCCAGCTGCTTCTGTCTATCTATCCGAGTTACAGTACACAAGATGTCATACAAAGAGGCCAGCTCTGACTTCACGTCCACCTCGCTCCACCTCCTCCGTCAGACGGCCATGCTGGCAGGCTTGGCGAACCCGACCCGCTGCTGCTCGACATCAAAGATGGAGAACACGTTCCTGAGGAAGACATCGCCGACTATCGAGAATCGAGAGATGAAGCACATGTCAGCTCACGCACATAGTCTCGCACGTACAGACTGAGCGGGCCTAGACTCACCGAGCCAAGTCGTCTTGAGCGACGAAGACCATCCGACGATGCCTGAAACGAGACGAGACATCAGACTCAGCGCCAGCTCTTGCAACAAGGCAGGTGCAGAGAGTTGAAGGGGAGAAGCACTCACTCCCGACACAATCCGTGCTCCCCGGGCTGACCTTACCGAGACTGAGCGCGTCCACGGCGATGGTAAAGTCCTTGCCTCCAAAGCGAAGGGACATCTTAGGCGTCGCGTCGCAGGGAAACGTGTGGTAGCCTTTGAAGCTCGGACCTGCGAGGACGAGCAAGCGGAACAGGGGAGGGGGTTAGACGCTGAAATACAGGACACGCAAGCAAACAGGGAGCCAGACTGACCGTGTACGCCGCTGAGTTCGGACGAGCCTGGCACGGTAGCCCAGAGGGCGGCGACGTCGTCGAAGGACCCACTGAGAAAAGAAGTGGCTCGATCAGCACGGCTTCGACCAGCTAAAGATGTGAGGAGCCGACGTACTACAGGTAGGTAGTCCCGCTGCGCAAGAAGAAGGAAGAAGAAGAGCGTCAGACAGAGAGTAGCCGAGCCATCTGACGTAGATCCGAAAGAGATGCACTCACGTATCGATGACGGCGTCCTGACCCTTGACCTTGACGGCCGCCCCATTGACGGTCATCTGATCGAGCCCGACGGTCCAGTACGACTGCTTGGTCACCTTGGCGTATCTTCATCGCATCCCAAGAAGAAGATCTCATAGGTCAGCGTAAGAGCGGACGACGAAGCAAACCATAACCAAGAGAGGTCGACTCACGAGACGTTGCCGACATACTTGGACGGGTCGAGCCGTCCAAGGGTGAGCTCGCTGCCCTGAGGGGTAAGGTCGAAGGTAAAGAGCTTGTCCTCGAGCGCCATTTGCGAGAGGAGGTTGTCTGTCGATGTCGGAAGGGGCGACGGGTCAGATGAATGCGGCATATGCGATAGAGACGAGACAAGCAGACGCACGGAAGAACGGCGTCGCGCTGGACGACGACAGAGAGGGCCATCCGAGACCGAGGATGCTGCAACAAAGAAGAAGCACAGTGGTGGTCAGTAAGAGCGAAGCAGAAGAGGTGCATGCGGAGATGCTTACCCGTCCGCGGCAAAGTTGCTCATTGAGAACGAGTCGCTCATCGTCATGACGGGCGAGAGCGTCTGGTTGGACGCGTCAAAGCTGCCGACGTGAACCGTGTCCGAGAAGAGCGGGCCGGAAGTTTTGGATCCGTCGGCGTAGGTGATGGCGAACGGGGTCGACGAGTTGAGGAACGTCGAGGTCGACGATAGAGATGGGTCCAGCTGCGAAGGAAACAAGGAATCAGCATGGCCTATGCCAGAGACAAGAAAGGGTTAGCGACTGACTCTGTTGTGACCCGAGCAGCCCGTCCCGCCGCAGGAGGAGGATGGCACCCAGAGGTCCTGTGGAATGGTACGCTGGTCAGTACGATGCTCCCTCAGGCGACGTCTAGCAGGACAGAGTGCACTCACGGAGCTCCCAGTGTCAAAGACGACCGTGAAATTTTGGGGCGGTGTGCCGATCGAGATCTTGCCCATCCAGATGTCCTCGGCCATGTCGGTCAGCTGAACCTCGCCAAAGCCCTTGCCACCGCCCTGCGCATCCCTCGCGACCAGACCTCCGATCCCGCCCACAGCCAGAAGCGCACCGCCAGACGGTCCAGCATCGTTCGCCGAAAGACGACCGTACTTGCCCGCCGCACGGTTCCGATGGACGGTGAGCCCGTTGAGTGAGACCTCAAGCGAGTCGAGGCTCACGTCGAGAAGGGACGATGCCGGCGGAGGGAGAGGAGAGACTCGGCCGAGTGGGACGGTGATGCCGATGTGGGTGTGAGGGGGTTCAAAGACTTGTTCGGTGTCGGGCGTCGGGGCAGCAGCGGCAAGCGGCAGGCGAGTGGAAGCGAGGAGGAGTAGGGCCAGAGGGGTCATAGCGGATTGAGCTGAGGGCATGATGACTGAGCAGAGAGAGTCCTAGTCGTGATTGCGATGTACAGTCGGCCAGCCGATTTCAAGGGTCGTGAGAGGTACGTTGGTCGTGGCAAGGAAGGAGTGTGGGGTCGGACCGGCCGAGGTGCGTAAGGGAAGACGAGGAGGGGAAGAAGAAGGAAACGAGAAAGGAGACCTTGACGAGCTGATGGTTGACGTTGATCCAGCAGTCCGACCGACAGCGCAGAGTGTGCCGACGCGAGGCGGGTTGCTTGCTGGACGGATCCGAAGGGAGGTGGCGTTGATGAAACAGGCCAGGCCGGTCCACATCCAAATCGGCCACGCAACCTCGTCACAACCTCGACCGTCTCGGCGAGCGTCTGCAGATCTAGCACTCTGCATCGGACAAGCCAAGATTATCAGGTTGTCGGCCCGGTCCAACAACCTGCCCTTGTTTTCCTCCGACGAGTCTAGGCTCTAGAAGTAGCCGTCATGGCTAGCCTTGCCGGCTTCGACACTGAGAGCCGAAAGCGAGCTGTCGAGCTCGTCAATTTCTCCGCCACGCGAGACATATCCGGTCGTCCCAGGTCCGAAGGCAGATGGCGGAGGTCGGAACGGCTTGGACGCGAGGACAGCTCGCCCGGCCGGGATCCTGGCGAGGAGCGAAGAAAGCGGTGGTAAGGGTGAAAAGTAGACCTGCGTATCAAAGAGATTGGTATGTACGTCAGCTTCGGATAACCAGCGACACGAGGGAGATCACCGAAGTGGACGGACCTGGTCGTTGGCTTTCTCGTACGCCTTGAGGAACGCGTCCACGCTGTCGAGCGCATCCCCCAGTCTTCCCTTCCTCTCCTTCTTCTCCTCCTTGCTTCCCCCTCCGCCAAGCTTCTTGAAGAGTGATCCGCCGGACCCGGTCGCGCTCTTTGGCACGGTCCCGCCGGAGGAGGAGGAACTCCCGACGAGGGTCTTCTTCGCGTCTCTGAGCCAGACGATGGCCTCTCCGGTCCGCTCGCCTGCCCCGCTCTCTCCTGCATCGACACCGAGCCACTTGCGCGACATGGCCTCGGAGAAGTCGCGTCCTTCCTTGAGGTAGTTGATCAACGCAGGGAGGGGGTCATCCGTTTGCGTCGAACCGGATGACGACGACGACCGGATCAGAGTGAGGGACGACGTGTAGAGGGACAAGACTTGTAGGTAGAGCTTGGCGAGTAGCGATGGTGAGGGGTGACCTTTGCCTAGCGGAGGACCGGCGTGCGGGGTCGACGACAGTGACGGAGCGAGAAGCTTCCGGATAGAAAGCAGTTGGGCATCCGCGAGGAGCATCCTGCAGCAGTAAAACGAGATGTAACGATCTACGGTCAGCTGGGTGGATGGACTTGACAGCTGAACTCATCTTGCCTGCTCTTGGCACGCGACGCGACGGGAAGCTTGGACTTACTGGCTCAGTCCCATCACAAACGGTTTGCTTCCCTCGACTGGTCCTTTGCCCTTGCCTGACCCTCCCTTCTGCGCCCTCTCTCTCTCCCACTCTCCGACGACGTTCTCGCTCATGAACTCGCCCACGCCCGCCGCGCGACAGAGGAGATCGGCGGCTTGGCCGAGTCGCTCATCCTTCTTCTTGCGTTCGGTCGACGAGAGCGTCGGGTCGAGCTCGTACGACCGAGAGGCCGGGTTCGTGGTCGGATTGAGGGCGAGCAGGAGCGAGGTCGACAGGTTTGCGAGGGCGTACATGTAGGTGAGGAGGACGAACGTCTGCTCGGCGTGGAACGAGCTCAGCGTGAGCCGAGAGGGGTTCGGGAGCACAGAGTGCGTCAGAGTAGCTCTCCACGAGAACGCTGAAGGCAGATGGGATACATGGCAGTCAGCTCTCATCAGTCGAGAAAGGTGATTGACGTGTCTGTGCTCACGAGGGTCTGTTTGTAGGATGAGGTCGTCGATTCCGAGGCAGCGCACGATGGAGCTCAACATCGGAAGGTACGCCTCGACGGCCTGCAGACCATCCGTCAGAGGAAAGAATGAGTCAGATCACCATATCACTTGTGGTGCTAACTGCTGCGTGCTCACGTTTACGACTGCTCTTGCGTCCCTCTCTTGGTCGTCTGTCCTGCGCTCCTGCTTGAGGATCCCGCGCAGGCTCGCTCGCGTCGACGTCGCCTCGGACAGCCTCAACGCAAAGGTGTTGGTAGGGTCCGTCAGGAAGTCGGAGAAGGCTATCGAGCCCGTAGTCGGGATGGGGAACGCAAAAGTGGCCATCTCTGGCAGGGTGACGTTTGAGATGGGTCCACGGAGGACCGCTCGATTCGAGCTCACCCGTCTTTCCCTGCTGAGCTGCCTCGAACACCCACACGACCGCACCATACAAGCCCGTCATGCTCAGGATCCTTGGTCAGTCGACACTCCCAGCTTCTCCTTCGCCACCAAGCTGACGTTCACCTCTGCGCTGCCTCAGCTCTTCCCGGCTACACGCAGGTGAGCTCGCCCAAAACCGTCGGGCTCTTCCGACGCCTGCCGACAGCTCTGCTGACTCTTGCGTCCCGCTTGCAGAATGCGTACATCATGTCCAAGCGACTTGGAGCTCTCCGCAAAGGATGCGGCAAGGACGTAGAGTTTGGTAAGCTTTTCTCGTCGAGCTCAGGGTCATGCACAGACGCCTCGGGCTGAACAGGCCTCCACCCTCCCTCCGACGACAGTCTTCCTCGACGTGAGTAATCAGTCCCACTCGGCCCATCTCGCTCGATATATACTGACAACATTACTTATTGTTTTTAGCCTCCCCATATCGTCCTGAATCCTTCGTTCGGCGGCTCGCTTGCCGACTTTGACTCGACGGCGTCTTCCGCGACCGAGGAGCGTACGCCGGAGAACACGCCTCGCTCGTGGTGGGAGGCTGGGACCGAGGGAAAGAAGAGCGTCTACGTCGGCTTCGACGAAACGATGCAGTACCTCCGCAAGTATCTCGACGAGGACGAGAAGGGCTTTGACGTGAGTGTCCACGTCCGACTCGATCGCAGCCGGATAGGAGAGCGCTGACCTTTCTCTCCTATCTTCATCTATTTCTCAGGGTGTGTTCGGCTTCTCCCAAGGAGCCGGTATGGCCGCCATCCTTGCCACCTGCCTCGAGAAGCCGCACCTGCACCCCGCCTTTGCCGGATCATCCTTCAAGCCGTTCAATTGTAGGTCTATGACCACGGACTCAGCTCAGATCCACGACTGACTCATGTATTCCTCGCCTGTTTAGTCGCCATCTTTGCCGGCGGCTTCCTCCCTGTCGCCGACGAGCCTAACTTCAAGGGCTACTTCCCCATCGAGGAGACGCCCACCCTGCACATCATCGGCAAAGTCGACGTCATCATCGGAGAGGCTCGTTCTCGCGCGCTCGTAGACAACTGCTCGGACGCACGCGTAGAGGAACACGATGGAGGTCCGTCCATTCCCGCGTTTGGTTGGTCTCGCTGCATGCTGACTCTTCGGCCTTCCGTCTTCCACTTTTTCTTTGCAGGCCACTTTGTCCCCGCCAAGGCATCGTACAAGAACTTCCTCAAGGCATGGATCACCTCGTTTGAGGAGGGCGGTCTCCAAGGCGACGTCGAGCCTCCCAAGTCTGTCGTCTCCACGCCTCGCGAAGGCTCGCCTGCACCAGCCTCGTCCGGAGCCGCCACCCCCTCCCTTTAGACTCTCACGCTCTCGCGGATACAAGCATAGAACTATACATGGGTTGCAGCCCAGTCTGCTCAGTCCGAGCGATCTACCACCTTCCCATCTGCAAGCTTCAAGAACTTGCCCTCCTCTTCCTTCCAAGGTCTTTCCCCCTCCCAATGACCGACCCATACCACCGCTACCTTCCCGCCCAACTCCCTGAGCAAGCCCCGACACCGCTCGATCTGATCCATCTCCATGAACGCGAACGGCTCGTCGAGGATGATCAGCTCCTTCTTGCCCTCGCCGCCACCGAATCCTGTCCCGACGATCGCGCGAGCGAAAAGGAGCAGACTCTGCACCCCTGGAGGCAGCCCCGCAAACCGCGTCTTGTCCGCCCACCCAGGCTCATACTCGGGCAGCAACCGTCTCAGCACTCGCTGCACCTCCTCCTTCTGCTCCCCAACCAGGTTCCTCCTCGCAAAGATGCCTTCGAACCCTGTCCCGACCGCCTCGGCCACACTCATCCCTCCGCTCCTCGGGAAGGACTTGAAGATCTCCGGGGAGGTATGTCCCGTCATCTGCTGGAGCGTCGTGGTGGCGATCGACCGACGAGGTTGGGAGAACAGGGTGAGGGACGTAGCCGGGAGCGAGTAGGAGCGTGGGTGATCCCCGAGGAGAAGAGAGAGAAGGGTCGTCTTGCCGGAGCCGTTGTGGCCTTGGAGGTGGTAGCGTTCTCCGGTGCGGATGGACCAGGAGACGGAGTGCAGGACCTGAGGCGGACGCGCATGGGAGAGACGATGATCAGCGTGTGATGAGGAAGATGGGGGACTTGGAAGAGCGGAGTGGTGAGCGACTGACCTGCTTGTCTCCGTATGAGACGTTGACGTCCTCCATGCGGACGACCTCCTTGCCAGACCCTTCCGTTGCGGCCGAGGATGTTGTTGATTCTGGACCTGTCGACGCGTCCTCTTTGGCCTTTCTCAGCTTGTCCGCCCACCAGCCTTTCTCGTCGCCGTTCTTGCCGAACCTCAGCCCGGGTCCTGCGGTGGTGTCGGCAGTCGGCTGAACCTCGACGACGTCGGTGACCCAAGAGGGGAGATCTTCGCCTCCGCGAAGGATGAGGACGACGCGGGTCGCGTCGGCTCCGTTGGAACCGCTGGTGAGGTCGCCGAGGACTTTGCCGACCTCTTTGCGACCTTCTGGATCCAGGCCGGCAAAAGGCTCCTCGACACTGGAGACGGAGATGAGCGCGGCGACGCGTCCAGAATCAGCCTTGTTGGCTCCACGAGGTGAGGACGAGTCCGACTCACATGAGTAGCTTCGGCTTCTTCAACAACGCCAACGCCAACCTCGCCCTCCTCGTCTGTCCGTTACTCAGCCCCACAAACGGCACATCCAGCAGATGCTCGATCCCGACCAGTCTTGTCGCCCATCTCGCCTCTGTCTCTCCCTTCTTGCCGCCATGAAGCGGGTCCGGGTCGAGCAGCCAGAGGATCGTCTGAAGAAGCGTGAGGCGATCCGACTCTTGGAGCGAGTGGTAGCGGGCTGTGTAGTCTGAAAACTCGCCGGTCGGCGAGGGCGGGAGGGAGAAGGTGAGATGGTGGATCGGGTTGGGGACCGAGATGGAGGAGGAGGTGGTGCTAGGTGCGGAAGGCGTGGGCGAGTCTTGGGATGACGAGTAAAGGAATGGATGGCGGCCTGGTGGAGGAATCAGAGGTGCGACTCTGTGGTGGGAGAGCAACAGCTGCCCGAGCGACAGCAGTCCGAGAGGTGAGCTCGCGCGTCGCAGGGGATGCCCGATGGCCTGTCCGAGGCTCGTCCTAGCCAGTGATCAAGCATGCTTACGTCTATGAGGATCTGCCTGTCCTTACCTGCTCCTACGACTGCCCATCTCTTGTCGCCCTCGATCGTCCAGCCTTGTGTTGGCAGGGTGAGCAGCGGTTGAGGTTGACCTCCTCCGGTCCGGTGCGAGTTGCCGTACTGGAACACTGACGACCCCTTCGGCACGTTCAGCGTGGCGGACGGGCTGACATGCGAGGAGATATACCGTCTGGATGCGATCAGGCGAGGTGTGCTCCTTTTGAGGAGGGTCGAGATGGGCGTCATGGGCGGAATCAAGGGGAGCGCACGGTGAGCTCAACGGTTGCCTTCCAACGGCTTCGGTCACTCGGTCACTCGGTCCTTCGTCCACTGCGCTCACAACTCGTTGCGCCCTTGAGGACCAATCCGGCTATGAGCTTGAACCCGTCATGTCTAGGAATTGGCTCGCTTGAGACTGGGTGCCGTCTGGCATGCTGCTCTCCTCGCCTCCGCCGAACGTCTCTCCAGGGTTGGCATCCCTTCAACTGGCCCAGCCTGCGGACCCCCCGGTTTTGGGACAACCCCTTGACGGCGCATCCACGGGCAATGTCCGTACCCCTGGTTAACGTGGTATCTGATCGAGGACAGTCGAGGCGACCCCCCCTCCTCGCCCGAGGCTGCCCGGACGCCCGACCATCCCCCCNNNCCCCATCCTCCTCCTCCGATTCACCGCCGGCGCCGTCTTTCTTGTGTCCTCTTTGCCGCACGAGACTAGGTCGAATGCCTCCTCAATATTTCGGCCTCTGCACGTTCAGCAGTATTTTCCGGCAAACTCGTGACGGCCCCGTCCTAGCGTCGCGCCTCTACGCCCGCCCGCGGATGGATCGAGACGACCGCGGCCCTTCAACCTTGCGGCCTCGTTCCGCACTCAGGGTCCACCCCAGATCCTGGCTGCATCGCTTCTCGCAGGAGGCTGCATGCTACTATAAAGAGACATCTCGTGCCCGACCTTCACTTTTCGCTCAACATCCACCCTCGACAGACCTCAGCCCTCGCCCTCTCGTCTCGTTCCGACCTCCCCTTCCCCGGCCACACGTTCTCTTCCGATCATGCTCTCCAACAAGCTCGCTTTGTTCGCTGTCCTCGCCTTGATGGCTGGACTCGTCTCGGCCGCCCCTTCGTGTGAAGGAGGTCGAGTGAACAAGCGGTTCAACAAGGCCCGTAAGTCGCACATCCATTCTTCTGGCTGTCTTTGTCTGTCGCCCCAGATGACTGATCCACGCTCTCTTTCGGTATAGGTCTCGATTCTCGGCGTGACCACCACGGCGGCCCCGGCCGATACCATGGCGGCGGGCAGGGCGACAGCTCCAGTGCGTCCTCCGTTGCGTCAGACGCTGTCGCCGCCGCGACCTCCAACACGGAGGAGCAGGCCCAAGCTACGACCACCGCCAATACCGTTGCTTCGACTACTTCGGCCGCTGCTGCGTCCACGACTACCGCTGCGTCTACTGGATCAGGCGACGTCAAGACTGGAGGCGTGGCGACCTACTTCCTGCAGGGAGGAAACGCAGGAGGTAAGCCTTTCCTCGTCGGCTCTGTAACTTGGCGGCCTTGAGCTTGACTGACCGCTCGCGCTCTTATCTCTACGCTCTCAGCCTGCGGCACCGTCCACGCCGACTCTGACCTGATCGTCGCGATCCCGTACACGTACTGGGGCGACTCGGACTCGTCCGCATCGTCGTACTGCGGATCACAAATGATCGTCTCGGCAGCATCGGTGAGTCTATGGTCATACTCTGAATCCAGCACTAGAAAGGCAGGTCTGACATGCATCCTCCCTGCGCTTCGCCGCCCTCTTAGACTGGCCAATCCGTTACCGTCACGGTCGCCGACCTCTGCCCGTCGTGCATCGGGTCCAACTCTGTCCGTCTCTCTCCATCCTCCACCTTCAACCAGACACGGGGGTTGACCTGTTTAAAACTTGCTCTTGTCCCTGTTCAGATTGATCTCTCCGTCGGAGCGATCTCTGCGCTCGCCGGGTCAACGGACTACGCCCAGGAGGGACAGTACGACGTCACCTGGCAGTGGGCCTAGGCTCCGCAGGCCAGATGAAGGCGTACCCGGGACTGATATCGATACGCGAAGAAAGGGAGAGGTTGATCCTCTCGGCTCGATTCGAGGCTCCTCCTGGTTTGGGGATCTCGATAGATATGCCTCTTCTTATTGTCTTAGAGGCGTGAGCTGTTGAATGGCTTGCGACTTCTGCTCTTGCTTGCACTTGCAGACTTTGGCCTGCTGAACGAAAGACGGGGCCTCGGTCTTCCCCTGTCGCTGTCAGCCGGAGTGCTTGAGCTCGCGTGTTCTGACTCGACTTGACCTTGACTTGCTCCTGACTTTGAACGCCCACCATCATGTCACCTCCGCCTCCTCCACGCGCCTATCTGCCTCTTCATGCACCTCATTCGGACCTCTGCCTGACGGACTACCTGCCGACGGACGCGCCCCAGATGTCGCGCATCCTGAGTGATCCCAAGGTCGCGTTCAACCTCGTCGGCCCGCCTTACCCGCTTGCCATCGCTGATGCAGAGTGGTGGATGAACGGTCGACAAGACAGGATCGACAAGGGAGAGGAAGTAGCTGGGTTCTTGGGTAGGTGCGAGGTCGTCTAGCTCCACAGGCGAATAAATCGAGACGGGATGAAGGGATGGACGAGTTGAGCTCGAGCTCACCCGACTTGTGCGTTTCCCCTTTCTCTTCTCAAGCGATCCGCCCGATCAAGAGCTTTCTCAAGGACGAGGCACCTACCTTCATCGGCACCATCTCCCTCGGCTCGGATCCGTTCTACAACGAGCCTGACCTCAACATTCGGGCTGAAAAGGTCGCGGCCAACCTTCGGCTCAAGGCGGACGGGGGCAAGCGATGGTCGCTGGGGTTCTATCTCGATCCGAGTTGGGGTGGGAGGGGGATCATGACTGTCAGTATGATCTGCACAGTGCCAAAATGGGACTGTTGGGGGTTGAGTTGGTTCTGGGTCGACAAGGACTGGGCGCAGCTTGGGCGAGAATCAGACGTGACTGACCTTCATGCTCTCTCTTTCTCTCGCGTACCCTATCAGACGGCCACTCAAACCTACCTCGAGGACCACATCATCCCTACACACCATATCCCTCGTTCCTCGATCCGCTCGTCCGCCTTCACGGACAATGTAGCCTCCTTGTTCGTTCCCGACCACTTCTCTTCCCCCGCATGTCAACCCAAAGTCCCCCAACCTGACGTTCGACCCTGCCCCTTGTTCCGACCGTTCAGAAAAGTTCACAGATCCTCCAAGTTTCACCTTCTCTCCCTCGTTCGGTCAGACAACACCGAGCCGAACGCGAAAGGTCGGACCAACTTTGATCAGTACCTCATGGCGTACGAGAAGAGTGAAGGGGAAGAAGGGCCGAAGTGGGAGGATACGGAGTGGCATCAAAGAGCATAGCATGCATGAATGAAGAACAAACAGATGCAATGGGTGAGGGCGGAGGCAAAAAGAGAAAGTCGACGGACGCGTTGAGCTCGAGTGAGCTCGACTGGGTGAGGTTGGAGGCAAGCTACGACCTTGCCTATGGATGGCAGATGACTCTGCCGAGCTCGGTACTGGGTAGCATACACGTGCGCGCTGTGCTCATGTCAGATGAGACCGCCGGCTGTACCGAAGGGAGGGATGATCCTGGACTGGCATGGTCGAGCTCACCGTCTCAGTGAGCTCGACGTGTCTTCTTCCCTCTGGCCAACGTCCCTATCGCTCCCTACAGCTCTGCTCAGCACTGGCAGAGACTCATGACCTCAACTCCTATTGGACAGGACAGCCGATGTTCGAGCTGTCAAGACCTCACAGCATTCGGACGCAGCGCTCGTGGGTCCTCCGGCTGAGGTTGCTCTGGCGCTCTCCGACCTCCCTGCATCCCTCGGTCAACCCGGCCTTACCGACCCCGACTCTACTTGCTCTGATGGAGTCGCCGCAACTCGAACACCTCTCTGCGCTTTCGAGCAAGGACGGAACACCGCGTCGTGACTACCGAGCGTCGTCAGCTGTCCTGCACAGAGCCCGCCAGCTCGTCCGCCCAGGGATGGCTTCGGACCCGCCGGCTGCAGAGCCGCTCCGCGGCTTGGGTCACCCAGGTGGACGCCTCTCACCCGTCCCAGCCCACCTGCTTGCCTCCTGACCTGCAACGCCCACCATGTCTTGTGCGACTCTTCTCCCGTTCGACCTTCTGCACGCGATCATCGGATATGGCGAAAGGGACAACCTCCGCGCATGGTCACTCGTCTCGTGGGAGTGCTTCGCGACCGCAGGACGACTCCTCAGCTCGACGATCGAGGTCCCACCGGTGGAGACCAAGTACAAGGAGTTCTTTAGGAAGATGGTGAGTTCGATCTCATTATGTTCTCTGCTGTGGCCTCGACGAGGAGATGCACCAAGCTGACCTCTCGCTCGCTCGGCCATCTCGGCCTCGCAGACAGCCGACGCTCTCTCCTCCCCTCCCCTCCTCCCCCAAATCGCCCACATCCTATCCCTCCCTCACTCCCTCACCCATCTAACCCTCCACCTCCCCTACGCTTCCCTCCCACTCCCTGCCCTCCCATCCAACCTCATCGAAACCCCACATCCACTCGCTTCGCTCACGCTCATCCTCCCGGAACACGCCCCTTCGCTCTCCACCTCGCACGCTCCCCTCCTCGCCCTCTTCGCGCCGAGGAGGCTAGTGGTGCAACCATCGAAGAAAGGCGCCGAAGGGTTGTTCAACTTTGTTGTCCAGTCTGGGGCACACGAGGTGGTGTCGGATTGGGTGTCCGATGGAGGACCGACGAGGCAGGTGGTGATGCGGAGGTGTAACTTGCTCTCGGACCCGCCGTTTCCGAATCGCAAGGGGAGCGCGGTCTTCTTTGCCAGCTCGGGGGAAGAGGGAGAGGAGGCGGAGGTGGTCTGGGATCTGCGGGGTGTGTCGTTCGGGCGGAACTTCTTTGATTACTTTGTTGGGGTGAGGGAGGGCGAGGGGTCGATTGGTGGGGGTGGAAGCGGTGGAAGGAGGACGGTCGTTGTTGAGGATGAGGAGAGGAAGGGGCGGATGATGAGGGGGATGGAGAGGAAGCCGCCGGGGGGTAAGGTAGCGGTGGAGGTGGGAGAGGTGGAGTGAGGAAGCACTTCGTCTGGGCTACGCTTTGCATTGCGCGATTTCCGTCATCGTTTTCGAAAAGAAAAAAAAGCATCACATCTTCAGGAGAGCGAGAATCAGAGTTAGAGACTATCGACCGGCGACGAATACCATCTTCCAGCCGTTCTGCAGTCGGGCTGCCTTGGCCAGTGCGTCCTCGATACATCCAGGGTCAACGTCTTGAGCCTCGGTCTCGTCGCAGCCGTCCCCGTCTGAATCCCTTTCCAGAGTGAACCAGAGGCTTCCGCCGTTGCCATGGTCGCCAGGCTTGAACAACTTTGTCAAAGCGAACGTAGCGCTCCGGTGGCGATCGGTGTGAGTGATGAGCATGGGCACCGAGCGACGGCCGTAACAGGTGATGAAGTTCAGACGGTTCCAGGAGGCAACGAGCGGATCAAATACCGTTTCGGAGAGGATGCTGACCGTGGTGGGTGCGACGAGAAAGCTACTTGAGCTTTCGAGATTGAAGTTGACCGGGTTGAGGAATCGAAGGAGAGGCACCCAGTGCTCGAGCTGGTCGCCGTACTTGTCCACGCCGATGAGTCCCAGAACCTGAACGTCTACCGTCGGACAGCAATCTACAAAGGTTTCGAAGTTCTCCCAGGTCCGGCGGGTGCGCGCGGTGTGCTTGATGCGGCCCGAGAGCCCGATCGTGTGCGGATCAAGGGCGGAAGCGATGCGAGCACTGCGAGAGAGGGTCGCCCCAGGAAGTGGAATCTGCAAGAGAGGCGGCGGCGAAGAGGTACGGCACGAGAAGGAGTAGGTCAGTACACGTTCGTGCAGCCCGCTCAGGTCGAGTTGGCATGCGCTCACTCTTGACTCGAGGAAGATCATAAGTTGGTCCGACCTCATCCAAACCTTGTCCCAGTCGACTGAAGTCATCAGAAGCAGGTTGTAGCAGACCCGGCCAAGATGTCTCTTCTCATGTTGAGGGAGGAGGTCGACGATCATCCTGATCAGCTCGAGAGGGAGCTCGACCAGCGAGGCCGGGCGACCCCGCGATGCGACGCGTGTCGTCGCCACTGCAGCGTCCATCTCCTATGATAGAGAGAGGGATAAAGGTTGGATCATCGTATCGCCGAGCAACGATCGAAGCGACGACGGACGGAGGCAGAGGGACACTCACGCGCGACCAGACCCATCTTCCCGACGTTGGCTCGTCCACTCCGCTCGGCTTCCAAAGCCAGTAGCCGTCCGGTAGCGCGTTCTTGCCGATCTCCGTCAACGTCCGACTCTGCGTAACATAGAAACTCCTGAGCTCTCTGACCTCTGTCGAGAGGCGTGCGTTCTCGGACGAGAGACGAGCGATCGTGCTCTTCTGCTCCTTCGCCTCGTCCTCGAGCTGCGAGAGTCGAGCGAGGATGGCGTCCATGACCGACAGCTGACTCTGATGGTCGAAGGAAGTGCGCGAGGGATGGATGTGTGTGGAGGACGGTGATGTGGTCGAGGGCAGGAAGAGGCGGACTCGTGAGCTCGAGCTCACCTCTTTTCGCTCTTTTGCGAGCTCACGACGAACTACGACCCAGCCCCGCTTCCGCATCCCTCACCGCTCATGATTCCGACGGGCATCACGATTTGATATCAGGTATCTTATGATGACGGAGCACCATCATCCAGCGGCGGTACATGGGACAGCTTGACGCTTTCGAATCGAGGACGTCAACACTCCACAGATAGCGAGCGCAACCCTCGCCCGCCTTCCGGACCCCTCTCTCGCACATTCGAGTTCGGCGGAGCTGGCCCTTTCTGTCGGAGTTGTTGAATAGCTCAGAGGCGCACACGGATGACAGGGAAGGCGAGCTGGCGAGGTGGGGAAGGTGACCTCCAACGCCCACCATCGCTTTTGCCTCACCGCCCCCGATGCCCGTCACCGCTGAGAAGTTTGGAAAAGTGGTCGGCCTCAAGACGGATGGATCGGTCGTCGAAGCTTGGAGGAGCCCTGTTGAGCAGCTTGAGGACGCCGCCCAGCTTATTATCCAGGTGAGAAACGGCTCCAAAGATGCCGTCTCATGTGCGATGCGCTGACGATGCCGTCAATCTACCCTTACCAGGACGTGGACGCCAGTTACAGCTCTGAGCAGCACCACTCGTATCTCGTACGCTCCAACCTTCGGGACCTCCGTGACTGCGTGCATTTCGAGTCAAAGTCAACTTACCTTTCTCGCGGCGGTTCCAGGAGGAATTTATCAGCCTCTTCTACCTTTCGCTCGTCAAGTCGACCGTAGAGATCAAGCCGACACCGGAAATTGGCTTCAACCTGATGCTTTGGTGCTCGACAGCCTACTTCGCCATGGCCTGCCTTTTCATCCGACGACATCCGGAGCACATGATCGGCTACTACGTTATCCTAGCTGAGCAGCTGATGGTACAAGAGGGTCGAGTCGGTACATCCCACGTGCGTCCCCGACCCGGAACTTTCCAGAATCCGAGTCTGGTTTGGTCTGACGTGCTAAAATGACTCTACCTCTGACCACCGACCAGGGCAACTCCCTTCTCGTCGCCAAGCTAGCTAGGACCTTCTTCATGCTCGACCTCAAGCTCAAGATCTATCTCCCCGCGCACGTCGACTTTCCTCCGCTCCCTCCCTCCGAGTGGAACGCCCTCCGAAGCCTCGCACGCCGATTTGAGAGCAGCCCAAAGCTGTCTGGCTTTCGCACATCGGACGGCCCGAACTCCGTTCGCAGTGCCGAGCAGCGGTTCCTTCTTACCGCGGCCACAGTCAAGCCGCTGATCAAGGCCGAGCGAGAGACGCACATCGTCGCGGGGATTTGTGCCACGGGCCTGGCTTGCGAGCTTGCGGTCAGAGCCCAAAGACGCGAGGATAAAGAAGACGTTCCAAGCTCGTGTGAGATCACTGGAGCTCTGCTGGTATGCGCTAGAGTGAGTCTCGTTTTCTACAAGCCCCCGCTTTCTGTCTTCCGGACTGACCCTTGCGATCTGGCCTTCGTCGACAACAGTGCAAGACCGTCAAGTACTGCTCCAAGAAGCACCAGCGGGCAGACTGGAAGCGACATCTGAAGGTCTGCTTCCCGCCGACGTGGTAGTCACACTCGATATTATGCCTCCCTCCCTTTTTCTTGCAACGTACCAGATGAAAGTGTCGTCACATCTCGTCGTCATCATCGTACACAGCCCCACCTCCACTCCGCTACTCCTCATCCGACTCGATATCCTCCGCGCTATTCTCCCTCTCCTCCCTCCTTTTCTCGACCCTCCTCCTGTCCGCTTCCGCACGCCGTTTCAGATCGGGGTCCGCCTGTACCATGCACACGCAAGATAAATCTAGTCAGCTCCTCCGCGGACTGAAGGAGAGAAGACCAAGGGAGAAAGATGGGCAAGGGAGGGGTAGGACGCGCCTTGAGTTTTGGAACGGACAGCTTCGCGTTGCACCCGGACGTGGGACACGTAGCGGGACCTTTGGAGAGGTAGTCGACAATCGCGGCGTGCTCAAAGGAGTGGGGACAGACGGTCCTGCGTAAAGGAAATTCGTAGGGGAGACGAGTCGAAGCGAGATGAAGAGAGAGGAAGATGGGTCGGGTCAGTGACTCGCCTCCGCGCCGAGACGGAAAGAGAGAGAGAGAGAGAGAGAGAGAGAGAGAGAGAGAGAGAGAGAGAGAGAGAGAGGGAAAGGAAGTGATAGGACGAACGAGGTCCAAGGATCCTCCATCGTCTTCAACGTGATCGGACACTTGAAGGAGGTGACGACACCACCGAGCTCGACGTCCGAGTCAGAGTCGGACGCGTCGGCGGCGGTCCCGTTGGCGGTGGCGGAGGCGGAAGCGGAGCCGTTGGTGGGTTGAGTGCGCTCGTCTGTCAGAAGTAGGTAGGAGCAAGATCAGCCAGAGGAAGAGGGAGAAGAGGGGGAAGGGCCGGGAGATAGAAGCGCACCTTTCGCGAATAGAGTGGAGAGGAGGGGCATCGGTTCGCCGGTCCCGCGTGATTCCTAGACCGCATGGAAGGGGAGTCGGATGCATGTCGTGTCAGACTTACATGAGCGATCGCCATAGGCGAGTAGAAAGAGACGCGACTGACCCAGACACGATCTCGGAACGAGTGATAGCGCGGATGTCGTGAGTCTGTGCGGTCGGAATGGAGGAGTGGCATCAGCGTTGTATGCGAGCATGACGACTGCGACTGTGATGCTCACACTTTGCCTTGTCCGACTTTGCTTTATACTGTTGCTCCTTCTCCTCGCATCCGTTGCGGTAGACCCCTTGCACGTCCGTCTGCGATGGCGGAACGGAGAGGCGTGGTCAGTCACCCGTCGTACTCATCCTACGTCGGGAGACGAAGGACGCTTTCTCAGGAAGATGGTGAACCGGATGACTGACGATTTCGTTTCCGTCCTCGAGCAGGTCCTTGTAGATCTTGTCGAGCTGTTGTGCCCTGATCTCGATCATGGCGAGCTCGTCGAGGCAGGCCCGGAAGGATGAGTCGATCGAGTTGAACAGTTCCTGGTTCGCAACAAGGTGACGAGAGACGGGCAAGTGAGCCCATCTGTGTGTACGACGCTGGTAGCGGGGCAGAGGCCGAGACAGGCCGGGTGGCGAGCGAGTGGAGGAGGAGCTCTGGACTGACCTCGTCCTCCATCATCCCTGCGTCCGACAGACTGACGGCCGTCGCCTGCAGATTCGCCATGCTGTTCTCCACCTTCTCTCGCGCAGCGTCGAACCCTTTGACCAGCGGCTTGAGCTACAAAGGGGACGAAGCAGATCCAGCGGCGAGAGGACAGACACGAGGGTGAGCTCGCTCGTCCAGCTCGACGGTGCGTCAAGCTTGCATTGCGTTCTACTGACCTTTGTGAGCAAAGCCCTGTCCCCTGTGATGGCCCTGTCCTCGAACGTGTCTACTGTGAGCCCCCTCTCTGCCGCTGTCGGTATCGGCTTCTCGTCCTCGTCCTCTGCTTCAGCGTCCTGCTGGACCGGACGTGCGCGAGAGCCGGAAGGACGCGACGGGCCAGCCTCGGCCTCGCCTTCGCCGTCTGCTGGGGATCCAATCTGCGAGAGGACTGAGGTCAGAGTAGGCGAGCTGGTGAGTAAGCGGGAGAGGTACTGACTACGCGCGATCTCTTGGACATGGCTATGCGAGCAGAGGTGGCGAGGTGAGGGATGGTGGTGAGCTCGCGCGTTTGGAAATGCGAGCTCACCCTGATCCCTCTGCTGTGGCGACTTCGACTCGAGTACTCTGTCTGGTGCAGCGATCACTCAACGATGATCATCCGGTATGCACAGTTTAGACATTGAAGTAGAGATTCCCTATGCGAGAGGTGAGGTCGTCCGCAGTCCATGTTGAACTCACCGGCCTGATGCCTCTCTCTCGCTGATCTCCTCTGGCGAGCTCGCTCCAACCGTCGACCTCGCTTGCTCTCGCCTCTCCAACCCAGCTCCAGTCGCTCTAGGTGCGCGCTCTGAGGATGTCTGCGCCTGCTCCTCCGTCGTCTGGTCGGAAACCCAAGGAGCCCAAGGAGCTGATCAAGGAGAATGCGCTGCCCAACTACGTGAGCGACCCTCTCCTTTGGCACGTCTGCACAACCTGTTCCGCCCTCGCAGCGCTGACTGTCGTCGTTTTATGTAGCAACTGGGTGACTTGCTGGGCAAGGGAGCTTCTGGACAGGTCTTCCGTGAGTCGGGTCGCTTGGGACAGCACCCAGACCGGCTGGTCGTGTCGAGTCGAGCTCACCGTTGACCCTTCCGTGCTTGATCCCAGGCGCCCTCAACTTCACCAACGGGGAGACCGTCGCGGTCAAGCAGGTCCAGCTCACCAACATACCCAAGTCTGAGCTCGGAGACATCATGGTCAGTCTGCGCTCGTCCCGAACGAGGTGTCACAGGCGAGCTGATGAGCTCGGTCCGCGTGCTTCCCTCCCCCCGGCTCAGTCCGAGATCCACCTGCTCAAGAACTTAAAGGTCAGTACACGTCAGACCAGCGGGCCCATGGTTGACTCAACCAGAGCTGACCGTTCTTCCTGCTCAGCATCCCAACATTGTCAAGTACACCGGGTTCGTAAAGACAAAAGAGTTCCTGTACATCATCCTCGAGTGAGTCGCGACTGCCCTCTTCCTTCGTCTCGTCGCCTCGAGCTCACTTGAGACTTCTCGCGCAGATACTGCGAAAACGGCTCTCTCCACGCGATCTGCAAGCGGTTCGGCAAGTTTCCGGAGAACCTCGTCGCCGTCTACATCTCGCAGGTCAGTCCAGCGTCTCTTCCCATCCTGTGGTAGGCCTAAGCTAACTCGTCGCGAGGCTGTTTGCAGGTTCTGGATGGACTGCAGTACCTCCACGAGCAAGGAGTGATCCATCGCGACATCAAGGGCGCCAACATCCTCACCAACAAGGACGGCCGCGTCAAACTCGCAGACTTTGGGGTCGCCACCACCGGAGGAGTCAACGACCTCGCAGTCGTGGGCAGTCCGTACTGGAGTGAGTCGTGACCTCGTTCTTTGTGTCGCAAGTCGCATGTACTGATCGCTCGCGTTGCCCTATCCTTTCTCAGTGGCGCCTGAGGTGATCGAACAGGCAGGGGCGAGTACGGCGTCCGACATTTGGTCAGCTCTTCTCGGGTACCCACACTGCAAAGGATGGGTGTGCTGACGACCTTCTTGGTCTTCGTTACTGCAGGAGTGTCGGCTGCGTTGTGATTGAGCTCCTGGAGGGCAAGCCGCCGTATCATGCGCTCGAGCCGATGCAGGCTCTCTTTCGGATCGTTCAGGACGACACCCCGCCTATACCGCCGGGAGCATCCGACGTCAGCACCACACGCTCCAGATTGGTACTCTGGCTCAACATACGACTGATCATACTCGTCTCTCGCTCTTGACCGCGCAGATCGTCAAGGACTTCCTGCTCACCTGCTTCCAGAAGGACCCGAACCTGCGCGTGTCGGCCAAGAAGCTGATGAAGCACCCTTGGATGGTCGCCGCACGGCGGCAAATGACCAATTCGAGGGAGGCCAACAGTGCATCGACCTCCGAGGAAGGGGTCTCGCGCGGCGGAAGCAGACGTGGGCGACCTCAACCCGAACCGACTTCCGAGCCGAAGAGTCGCGCCGAGGCTGCTCCCCCACCGCTTGGGAGCCACGACGAGCAGATCCAGCGGGTCCAGGAATGGAACGAGAAGCTCGTCAAGACGTCATGTGAGTATCACACCAACCGTGCCGCCGCTCATCGAAGCCAGGACACCACGCTGACGATTGACGCTGCTCGCGTTCGGTCTCCGCAGATGCGGCTATGGCTTCGTCCTCGTCCTCACACGGCGCTCGAGATGGCACGACGTCCTCGGATCTGCCTAACCGCCGGCCGTCGTCCGGCTACGGGCCGACTCACTTCCCGCCACTGCACCCGTCGGCTCCTCTCGGTCTGGGTCCATCCCTGACGCCAACGACGTCTCTCACGGACGCTCTCTCGGCGGCTACCAAGTCTGTGTCTCCGATTGCGACGGCTGTGTTGCCGGTGACGAGCAAGGCGGTCGACCAGGCTGCGTTGATGCGCAAGATGGAGGAGAGCCAGGAGTTCAGCGACAACTGGGACGACGACTTTGCAGAGGGCATCAGTCTCACAAAGCTAAACGGTAAGCAGATCAATCGCGCCGTCCGACGGATCACTAACTTGAAGCTGACGCTCATCCGCATCTCCTACTTTGATCGACTCGCTAGGTCGCGAAGGGATGACCGACGCGGACAAGGCTCAGAAGGATGACGACGAGGAGCCCCAGGACGAGCCCGAGCACTGGAACATGAAGACAATCATGCCGACGAGAAGCCCGTCCCTCAACGGAAACGCCGCGCTTCCTTCGCTCATTCCGCCCAAGCCGACTGGATCTTTCGCGGTCGAGGACTGGTCAGACATGATGGACGAGGGGGATGACGACCTCGGCCTCACCTCAAAGGTCGCTCAACTCTCCATCTCGAACCGGAAGGGACTCTTCCACCCGAACGACATCAAGTCGCTCGGCTTCTCGACCGGCCTGCCCACTGGCGGAGTCGTTCCCATCCGATCCTCGTCCAACCCACTTTCTTCTTCATCCTCCTCGTCTCGGTCGCCCCGACTGGAGCTGCACGTCCGACAACCGTCCCAGCCGGTCTTGCAGACGACGCCGTCCACCCCGCCGGTCTCGCACCAGTTCTCGTCCCTCCGCCTAGCGCGCACGCCGTCCGACTCGCCGACCAATCTCGGTCTTGGTCTGGCGCTCGAGAGTCCAAAGGGGACGCAGAGCCGCGATCGGAGGATGATGAGTGGCAGGGAGATGGACGGGGACCGGTTGTCGGCTGGATCCGAGAGCGGAAGCGGAGGACGGACTATGGAGAGCGATCTGAGGAAGTACTCTGAGGGTGCAGAGAACTACGAGGACGTGTTCGGCAAGGGTCACGGTCAGTCGGCTTCTCCTTCGACAGAGCTTCCTAAAATTCGGTGGTTGCTGACTGAATCCTGGTACTTCCCACCTCAGGCAAGAATGCGAGCGACTCGTCGACGTTGCAGCTGAACACGAAGCTGTCGAATCGATCCTGGCTCGGAGACAACGATGACGAGGTTGACCCCTTCGCAGAGGTCAGTCACACGATTGGCTACTCGGATAGCACAGCAGGCAGACAGTCCTGACCGCCCTCTTCCGTCAATCTCATCTTCTCAGATCGAGGAGACGTACGAGGACGACGCCGACCTCGAGACCAACCTGCTTCGAGAGGAGCACGCGCGGCTGGCCGCGACGATCGCGAGCCTTGTCGATGAGCTTCAACCGTCTGCGCCAGACTTTGCACTCGGAGACGCCTGCGACCAGATCGTGAGTCGGATCTCTCCCTACATCGTCATGCTCCTCAGACCTGACCCAACGCGCTTGCTGTCGTTCGCAGCTCAACATCATCACCGACGTGCCCGAGATGCAGGCCCAGCTGGTGTCGTGCCACGGGATGCTCGCCATCCTCGAGATCCTCGAGACCAAGCCGTCGAAGCAGGTCATCCTCCGCATGCTTAGGATCATCAACATCGTCAGTGCCCGCCCGCCACTGCTGAGCCAGTCACGAGATCCGTCGCTGACCTTGCGCTTGCCCTCTTGGCCGACCAGATCAACGTCCAGGACGTCAGCTGCCTCGAGTCGTTCTGTCTCATCGGAGGGATCCCAATCGTCATCTCCTTGTGAGTCACAGTCAAGTCTTGAAGTACCACTCAACACTAACCGCCTCACGGCAATTCTTCCTCCGTCCAGTACGTCCAAAAAGTACTCGACCGAGTGCCGGCTCGAGGCGGCCATCTTTATCTCTGCGCTGTGCAACTCGTCGGTGCAGACGCTTCAGATGTTTATCAGCTGTCGCGGACTCAAGGTGCTCGTCGAGCTCTTGGACGAGGACTGTAGGTCACCTCGACGTTTCTTGGTCCGTCGGTCATGTCTGACCTCATATGCTCTTCTTTGTCCACCAGACTCGCAACACCGCGACCTCGTCGTCGCCGCCCTCGGCGGGATCGGTTCCGTTTTCCGTCTCCAAGGCCCGACCCCCCGCAAAGACTTCTGCCGCATGTTCGCCCGCGAAGGGATCGAGGACCCGCTCTCGACCGCCCTCCTCAACATCACCGCCGACCGAACCGAGGGAGGCACGGACGCAAAGATCCAGATCCTGGCCGTCTTCCTCATCTTCTGCCAGGCCTCCCAGAAGGATAGCCGCGTCCGGGAGGCGCTGGCGAACAGGAGGATCATCCGGAGGGTGCTCAACACGTGCAGCTCGCTCGAGCCGGCGTTGCTGGTGGTCTTGCTGAAAAGTGTGTACCATCTGAGTACGACGGCGAGCACGTTAGAGGTGTTGCAGAACGCGAACGCGATCGAGATCGTCACGGACGTGCTGGCGGACAACATCTCGGGGCCGCATTCGACGGAAATCTCGAACCATGTACGTCCACTCAGGCTCGCTGTCGCGGTAGACGTGCGCTGACGAATTTTTCTCTTTACGTTGAAGATCCTGCAAACGCTCTACAAGCTGTGCTGGCTCAACAAATCTCGGCAAGAAGAAGCCGCTCAAGCTGGGCTGATCCCGCTCCTAACCAAGATCATCCAGGCCTCATCACCGCTCAAGCAGTTCGCAGTCCCGTGAGTAGGACAATCAAACTTCGTTCGCACTCGGACCTACGTCCTGACCGCGTTCGTCTTTTTTTCGCGCTGCGCAGGATCCTGCTCGACCTGGCCAACGCGGGGAAGACGACCCGCAATCTGCTGTGGAAGAAGCAGGTCCTACCGAGTGAGTGCCATGGAGACATCCGACTCTGCACATCTAATTTGTAACATCCGTTGACCTCGCTTGTCCCACTTTGCGAGACAGTCTATCTCGACCTTGTAAGCGAGACAGGCTACTGGCAGGGTCAGGCGCTCGAGGCCGTTTCGATCTGGTGTGTCGTCGTCTCTCTTCACCTTGATTCCTGACAGTCTTGCTGACCTGGTCTCGTCTATATCATTTGTCAGGCTCCAAGAAGAGACCTCCCGCGTCGAGGAGGTCCTCGAGGAAGACTCGTCCGCCACCCATCTCCTCAAATGCTTTGTCGGCGCCAAAGCCGGGTTCGAGAAGATCCTCGACGTTCGTCCCGTCATCGACCCTTATCCTTGCCTTCGTTCCACACCTACTGACCTCCACCCTTCCCCACATCGTCCTTCTCACAGCCCTTCCTCAAGATTCTTCGTACCTCCTCTGTCGTCGCCCTCGCCCTCTCGAAACCCGTCTTCTTCCGCCGGCTCGTCGAGCGTCTCACAAAGATGTCCAAGCCGCACGTCCGTCTGGCTCTCCTCAGGATTACTCGGACGGTTACCGAGTTGCACCCCGACCGGGCAGTGATCGCGGAGAAGTATGGCTTGTTCGACATCGTCGAGCGACTCAGTCGACAGGACGGGGCGATCCTCGTGCAGGGACTCGCCTTGGAGATCTTACCGTTAGTCCCGTCTATTCCCTCCTCCTCTGCATCCGCTTACCAGTCGGCTGACAACTACCGCATCTTTGTTCCTCGCGGTTAGTACCCTCCGCCCCCCTCCCTCTTCTCGCCGCCCCGCCCCTCCCCCAGCACCATCCACACCTTCGACCATTCTCCCTCGCAAACCCATCCGGCGTGCAACCTCCGAAACGACCGTCGCCTCCGTCGCGTCCGCACCCCTTCCACGCTCGCCTTCGGTTCTCGGCCCTCCCCTCCCTCGCTCCCCGAGCACCAAGCGCAAACCGTCCCGCGCCCAACTTTCGGGCATCCAGTGGACCGAGGACGCGAACGGGGTGGTGCAGAGGGCGCCGAGCTCCGCCGGGTCGAGTCTGCTTTCGAGGAGGCCGTAAATAAGCGTTCCGACCCAATCCTTTTCTCGTCCCTTTCTCTCTTCTCCGTACCGGTCACGGCTCGGCTCGTTTCGTTCCGCTGCTTCTTTTGCTTTCTGCTTTTGCTCTTGCTGCTGTACCTCGCTCCATATCCGGAACCGCACCTTTACCCTCGCTCGTTTACCCTTGCTTCTACCCGATATCCCTTTTCTGGCTTGCCCTGTCGCGCACGCAACACGACGCGATCCACATGTCCATCCGAAGTCCGATCGTGCCGCCATCATGTCCTGACAAGAGCTTGATGTTCAGGAGCTGAAGAACATCCCCAGTCCTCTCCCCCCCTTCCTGACAGCCTTCAAGAGCACATACTCGATGCACTCCTCGTCGACCCCTTCGTCTTCCTCCTCCTTCTCTTCGCCCGGATCTCGTCCAAGCGTGATCTTGAAAGTCCCAGTCGTGCTCAGCCGCCTCAACACCTGTCCGAGCGCGAGCGTTCCCTCGAGCGGATCATCCCTCTTCTGGTCGTCGTCGTGTCGATCAAGCAACGGCACCGAGTTCCGTCCGTAGCAGCTCACACTCCTCAGATGCGTCCACGACCCCAGAAGCGGCTCGACGCATCGTTGCGGGACGCGGAGGACCGTCGGCAGGTCGTCATCGTCCTCCTCGACGGCAGAGCTCTGTAGGGTGAATTTGACCGGGTTCAAAAAGCGGAGAAGCGGAAGCCAATGCTCCAACTGATTCGGGTAGCCGTCCACATCTTCGAGCCGAAGGTGCTCGAGTGCGACCCTCGGGTGGGGGCGGTCGCGCTGAGCCAGGTCGGTGAGCTTCGATCGGATAAAAAGAGTGCGTGGTTTGGACTTGATGCGACCGGCGAGGCTGATCTGGACGGGGTCGAGAGCTGAAGTGACTCGAGGGATGCGGGCTAGTGTCTGTCCGGCCTGGGGGATCTATAGACGTATCGAACGTGGAAGAAAGAAAGCAGAGTCAACGCAGCTTTCCCGGCCGTGACGCAGGAACGAATGCGCGACAGTCGACCCACCCTTGGACCGAGATAGAGCAACAGCTCGTCCGCGGTCATGTCTACTTCTCTCCAATCGATGGAGGAGGACAGGGTATGGAGAAGTTGGGAACAGACCGCGCCAAGGACTCGCTCCTGTCCGGACGGCAGGACGTCGGCGATGAGTTGGAGGAGCTCGACAGGGAGCGTGAGGAGCGATGCCGGGAGTCCTCGAGAGGGAGACGTTGGCCTTGCACGTGCAGCATCGATTTGCCTTTCCTGTGTTCGCGCGGCCAAGACCCGAGTTGGTCAGCTGATTGTAAGAGAGCGGCGCGGCGAGGGAGCCAGGTGGACACAGACACTCACGCGCGACCAGACCCATCTTCCCGAACCGGTTGACTCCCAGATCCAGTGTCCTTCCGGAAGAGCACCGACAGAGATCTCGATCATGGTCCTTTCCTGTTCAACGGAAGCGCTCCTGAGCTCTGCGACCTCTGACGAGAGGCGAGCGTTGTCGGAAGACAGGTGGACGAGGGCGGCCTGGTGAGCTTCGTCTTGGGCGACGAGCCTGACGTTCGTGGCTGTGAGCTCGCGGGTCTGATCCTCGAGCTGCGAGAGACGAGCGAGGATGGCGTCCATGACTGGCTTGCCTCGGACGAACAAAGAGACGCTGATGACGGCAGCGGATGGGTGTCGAGCGATGGTGGGCGTTCGACCTCACCTCGCCTCCAAGCTCACCTCTCCTCCCTGGTCTCCCCCCCGCTTTGCCTCCGCCCTCTGACCTCGGCGGCGGAGATGAAGGCTCACCCTCCGACCCACTCAAGGTTCCGTTCTCTGTTTTGACTCGCTCGGAAGCGAAAACGAGGCGGAGCGGAAGCGGAAGGGGAAAACAGACTCTCGCTCTCTCCCCACTGGGGGGGCATGCAAAGGCGGGGAAGCGCGACGAGAGGAAGGCAGGCGAGGCTCGAGAAAGACAACAGGGGTGACCCTCCTTTGCTCGCAGGAAGCGATGCAAGATCTGCTTGGGTCAGGTCACGAGTCGAACAACTGGTGGAACACCAGAGTTGATTAGATTTGCCATCTCGACTTGAGGCGACCAGGCAGGAGAGCGGGTCTCTGTTCGTGCCGAGTTGTCGGCTGCGGGGCGGCTTCTCGTCCCCAGCCCAGGCCAGGGCCCAGCTGGCGCTCCTTCTTTTGCTCGCGGCTTGCCCCCAACCACCCCATCAGCTCGGTTGCTCGCTCGCTCGGCTTTCTCCTTCTCTTTCCCTTCTCTCTCTTTCCCTTTCTCCTTCGTCGTCGAGTCTGGCTAGCTCGTCCCTGTAGCGTCGTCCCATCGCGCCATCGCCTCTGTCTGGGATGTCGTCCTCCCTAGTGCAATCGTATGCGTTCGTGACCCTGCTGTCCTCGCAGGCGTACCTGTGCGTTCAACTGCTCTCACACTTTCCTTGCTCCCTGTTCACTCACGCCTCTCTTACCCATGCTGATCGTCCCTCTGCTGTGGTTGATTTGCCTGCAGTCCTGGTGCGCTCGTGCTCGCGCACGCCTTGCGAGCTCTGCACCCCAAGCACTCGTCCCCGATCCCGTTCAAGCTCGTCTGCCTCGTCACTCCCGAGACGGTCGACGCCCGGGCGATCAAGCAGCTCAGGGACGTGTGGGACCTCGTCGTCGGGGTCGAGGTGCTCGAGTGCCCCGGCCAGGAAGCTGGGTTGGATCTCCTCGGTCAGTCCGTTCCGGAGCTTCGTTCCCTCCTCGCTCGTTCATCTGTGAGCTCGCCAGACAGACGAACATACCCAGACGAGCTTCAGCTTGCGGTCGCGCACGGACCCTAGCTGGGGCTCAGGAGTGGGGATGGTAAATCGGGCCTGAGAGTGCTCTTGTGTTGCTCTGGACGGTCGTCCGTCGTTCTCGGGTGGCCATCTCCGTCTCGGCGCAGTGTAGACGAAACGGTCAAGCTGACCTCGTCGTCCTCCTTCCTCTTGCTCCGCCCTTTCTTCCCAAATAGGCCGACCTGACCTGGCTACGGTCCTCACCAAGCTGCATGTCTTCCGCCTGGCCCCATTCACAAAGGTCATCTTCCTCGACGCGGACGTGCTCCCTCTCCGAGCTCTGTCCCATCTGTTTGCGCTCCCTCATCCGTCAGTGTCCGCCTGCGTCTTTCGAAATTCAGTCCTGGGGCTATGAGCTGACCGTCGTTGTTCTGTCTTCGATCTGTGATGCCAGGTTCTCCGCTGCTCCGGATACTGGATGGCCGGACTGCTTCAACTCGGGCGTGATGGTCCTCGAGCCGTCCGAGGCGACATTCGAGGGCCTCCGCGAGATGATGCTCGCTGGCAAAGGCCAGAAGGGAGGGGGGTCGTTCGACGGAGGAGATCAAGGGTGAGTCTTTCGCTCGTGGTGTCTGTCTGGACCGGTCTCAGGAGGGCAAACGAGCTCACGTCGTGCTTCGCTTCTTGTCTGGACAGGATCCTGAACCAGTACTTCAACGGCGAGGACGGTCGACCAGAGTGGAACAGGATCAGCTTCACGTACGTCCACCATCTAATCTGCTAGATCTGAGGCACGTGCTGATAGTGGGCTTGTCTCTCCAGGTACAACACCACCCCGACAGCTGCCTACACGTACGCGCCAGCCTACTCGCACTATGGACCAACCATCTCGTGTGTCCACTTTATCGGCGCCAACAAGCCTTGGTCGTCGCTGTCGTACCGAGCGTCGCGACCTGCTCCGTCCGAGAACCTGCCGTTCGACTACCAGTCGCTCGTCGACCGCTGGTTTGGCGTGTACGACAAGTACGTCCGACCCTCGGTCGAGGGAGCAAAGAGGTTCGAGGTCCCCGCCAACGTCGCCGCCTGGGAGGCTCCTCGCTCCAAGATTGCTTCGCTCGGCCTCGAGGAGCTCAAGAAGGTCGCCACCCAGGGTTGGGCCCAGGGCGCAACCCAGGCGGGAGGATACACCAGCCTGCCGCTCGACGGCCGGATTGACCTCATGCGACCTCGGCTGGCCTCGCCAGAGTCGACAACATCGACGCTCTCGGACGTGACGGAGGTGGCTCCTGAGGCTGCGACCAAGGTCATTTCCCCTCAGCCGATTCACCCGAGCGGAGCGGCCTACTTTGCGCAGTGGGACCCGGCGAGGGGACCTCCGCCGAAAGGGGAGGGACGGCAGTACTACCAGATGCAGGAGCCGATGGACTCAAAGTACGGCAACACGTGGGACGCGACTGAGCAGGAGAAGAAGGCGGCGGAGAAGCGGTGGAGGGAGGGAGGCCAGGGCGGTCAGGCTGTTTGGGAGGTGCCGAAGGAGCTCAGGGACGGAAGGTGCGCAGACATCTTGATCTTACTCGACCGCCTCATTCGTGCTGACGCGCTTCGCTGTTTCGTTTCCAGGTACAACGTGACGAGTCAACAGCAGGACTCGTCGCTCGTCGGCAAGGTCTTCCCTTGGGAGTCGCGCCACCGCAAGACGGCCTCGCGAGTCTTCCCAAAGGGAGACTCGCCTCCACCAGCGAACCAGCCGACCTCGCCAGACGAGCAGCCTCGACCGACCCACCAGCGCCAGTTCTCTCAGCAGCCGTACCACGCCCCTCCTCCGCCCGCCAACTTCCACCAGGCGATGAAGTCGTACTCGAACGCGTGGGACGCCGTCCCGGCGATCCAGAAGTACGTCACGAGGCTGAGCGAGCCTCCTCGGTCGGGTCCAAGCGCGGGTGGACACGAGGGGAACAAGACGCCTCCCGGTGGACGAGGGCGACGGGACGATCGATCTGCCGGCGTAGGAGGACGCAAGGAGCCTAGCCGGGACGGCGCGGACGGAGACGACGAGGATGAGGAGAGCGAAGAGAGTGAGCCTCGCTTGGAGCACGACGCGAGGGGACTTCCCAAGCGACGGGACGACCGCGGAGGAGGAGGAGGGTCATCCACTGGCTCCCGAGGGACCAGCCGAGGCGGGCGAGGCGGAGGAGGAGGCGCGAGCGATCATTCTTCCTCTGCCGGGGGCAACCGCGGATCATCCTCGCACTCGTCTACTCAGCACGGCAACCCGTCCTCCTCCCACTTCAGCAACGCCTCTGCTCAAACCGACCCCGCCGCCTCTACCTTCGACGCTGGGACGCAGTACGAGTCCGGCTCCGAGGCCTCCATCACCTCGGGCTCGTCGACGCCCACCAACTCGTCCCAGGAGAGGGAGCGGACCTCGTTGCACTCGCCAAGGGATCAACGCCCGCCTGCAGGGACGGCGCACTCGTTGGTGCCTGTCCCGCCGCTGAGGAGCGTCGGACCGCCCAGTCCGCAGGAGGAGATGGCCAGTCTCAAACGGTACAACTTTGAGGGCGCCGCCGCTGCCACAAAGAAGGCGACTCCGACCGCGCCGGATCTGGCGCACACGAGGCAGGAGAGCACAGAGACAATCACGAGTGTGGGGACAAGTGCGGGACTGGTGACGCCGCCGACTGAGTCGGCGCCGAGGCTCGGAGGAGGAGGAGCAGCGGCACCAAAGGGGAGGAGCTGGGACTCGAAGCGGGACGTGGACGCGTTCAGGACGGAGACGGTCAGTGTGCTGCAGAGGTTCATGCGAGATGCGCAGGAGCAGAGGGAGGGGTCGCAGGCGCAGTAGTCCTGGTGCATCTCTCTTTCTCTCTCGTGCTTCTCGAGTTGGATGGACGCTTTTCTTTCTCGTTCGGTCTCTCTTTTCTCTCTTTCCCGGTCTACTTAGTACCTTCTCTCTACTCGCATACCCCTCTGCTCTTTTCTCTCTGCATACTCACTAGATTCCCGCTTGCGCTTCTTCTTCTTGCCTCGTTGAGCTGCTCCCATACACGTGCGTCTGCTCGGCTGGGGTTTCATCACTTGGTGCTTCTGCTGTCTCTGTTCTTTTTGCGCTACATATGCAGTCTTTCATCTCTGCATCTTGTAAGGCAAGGACAAGCGAGAGCGGAGACAGACCAGACAGGGAAGCATGGAGCAGCGGAGGCAAATGCGAGGTTCGAAATCGAGGAGCTCCTGCCGGTTCGCCAGCTGACGTCGAACGTCGAACCATCACCATCGCTCAAACCGTCACCATCGCTCGATCGTGCTTCCTCACTTATGTCGCCTGTTGAAGACGCCTACCCTACTCCGGAAGAGTTCGGAAGAGACCTTGGACTCTCGGCGGACGGTCGAGCTTGCAGGATCACCCTCCCTCACGAGAAAGTGAGCGACCTCGTCGCCAACGTCCTCAGCGTGAGTGCTCTCCATCGATCCCATGTCACGGTCCCATTTTTGCTCACTCTCACATCGGCTTGTGTTCCACAGCACTTTTCGGTGGAAGAAGGGTACGACGAGAAGTTTCGACCGTACATCGTCAGTCCCGCGTTTCATCTGACGTCAGCTACCGCGATGTTGTGCGCGTAGCTTCGGCTCTTACCGTGTTCGCTTTTTCCTTGGCTTCTGTGCGACAAACAGGAGAAGTTCAACAGCCTCTATCTTCCGTCCCTGATCGCTTCCGTCTTCTCGCCACAATCGGAGACGCTTGAACCTGTGCTCTTGGAGCTTGCTCTATGGGCGCTCGTCCAAAACTCCGAATCAATCTTTGTGCCCCGGTTCGTCCGGGAGCAGGGCGGGAAGATGCTTGACTTTTGGAACCGTCTGCTCGAGCATCTGAACCGAAAATCAGTCGGTCTAGCCAGAAGAGTCCGTGCCCTTCCTTTTGCCTGTTCTCATTACGAGGCCGAGACTGACACAGATGTTTGGCCTTCAAAAACTTTAGCAGGCATCGGACACAAACACAGAACGAACACTTTCCGACAACGCCCTTCTTGCAGGCCTTCAGTCGCTTGACAGACTGGCTCTTCTTCTAATCCTTCATCTCGACCGTACCGACTCGGACGTGATCTGGCACGCTATGACAAGAACCTCTTTGGCCTTCGACCCGTCCTCCATCCAACTCCGAACCCCTCCCATCGGCAAAGTCGACCTTGACCCTCTTCCCTCCGTCCAAACCGAGATCGGTAAATCCCTTCGCGCGGTATGCGAGATTCTGGGCTGCGAGACGCCGTGTCTGATCATGGCTGCCTCTCCAGCCGCGGCTCACGGGGCTGCTTCGGAAACTCTCCAAGCCGAGATAGAGAGTGCGCAGGAGCTGCTCAAGAAGAGGGACGAGCCCTTGGTCTGGCGAGACTGTCAAGCCAGGGTGGGAATGGACCCAACGGATAGAGAAAGAGACTGTGTGGATCCAAGCAGGACGAGAGTCGGACGGCACTGCGCATGGCTCGTTTGCCCGCGCGTGAGTGTGAACCTTTTTGGAAACATGTTCATATACTCCCGCTGTAAAACCCTGACTGACCTATTGATACGTGCTCAGTGCCGGGCAGTCAGGTACTGTGGTATGAGCACGTTCTGCTCTGGTTGTGAGTGCCTGACGTCGATGGTCGTGCTGAAGCGCTTACTGTTGCCGTTGCGTCGCGTCATCCGCTGAGCCATGCGTTCCCTTTCTTGTCAGCACACCACTCCGATGACACCGAGAGGCACGAGAAGGTCTGCTTCAAGCCAACCTGGTGACCACCGCCGGCCTTTTCCTCTCGTCTGCGATCCCATGTCACTTCCCTCCTCCGCCCTTCAGCCTCCTCCACCCTGCACGGATAGGCTTAGCAAGTGTAGCAAGAAAACAGATACATGCGATCTCTGTGTGAGCGTGCGTGCGTAAGATGCAATGGTGACGAGAGTGGGAGACGGAAACAAAGAACTAGGCGACGACCACCTTTGCTGCGTGCACCGCGTACTCCTGCAAGGCGAGTCGGGGGTGAAAGGTCAGCGTCCCTCCTCGTACAACTCGACACCCCCGTTCTGGCCCCTTCCTTTGGACTCACCTTGTTGATCAAATGACTCGTCTTCTCAATCAACCCCAGCATCTCTCCCAGCCTTCCACTCCACTCGCCCAACACGTCCCCGCTCTCCTTCTTCTTCCTAAAGTCGACCACGCCCGCCGGTCGATCGATCCGCGCGTAGACGGTGCCCTCGACGACGAGCTTCGAGAGCGTCTGCTCGGTTCGATCGGAGGGAAGGTCGAGGAGGGACGAGAGGCGGGGGAGGGTGATGCGCGTGTAGTAGAGGGCGATCGTGCGGATGTTCTGCGTACGGGCGAAGGAAACCATAGTCAGCCACGCGAGCGAGCGAAAGAGAGAGCGAGAAAGAGAGGTCGACTGACGTGCTCGATGACCCTCTTGTGCAGCTCCTCCCACCTCTTGTCCCCCTTTCCATCTCCCCCGGCCGCAAACACGCTGCTGTTGCGCATCGTCTCCCCGTAGAGCGCGCCCATTGAGCTCCACCTCATGAGCTCCTTGACGGTGAAGCTCTTGACGAGATCGTGATGGAGCGCGAGCTTCTCAATCTCTGGCTTGAGGGCGAGCTTGTGGACCATGTCCGACTGCTCGTTGTCGTGCGGGGCGAGGACGACAAAGTACGTGATCTGCTCGAGCACCCCCTGCGCTCGTCTCTCGTCCTTCTTGACCTCCTCGGTGTCGTACACCTCTTGATACGCCTTGCACGCGTCCAAGAACGCGTCCTCCTCGAGCGCGAGCGCAATGATGAGCTCGTAGTACCGGAGCTTGAGATCCGAGTTGCCGTCCTCCTTGAGGTATCCGCGGTTGATCTTTCGTCCTCCGACCCGGACGCGGTTCCAGTTCTGGCGCTGGGACTCGAGTCGCATCTGGTCGAGGATGAACTCTGTCTTTTCGCGCTTCTCCATGGACGAGTAGGTCTCGACCTGGAGGTCAGACAGCAGGTCGGCCGCCCGGTCGAGGTGGTCCTTGGACGTGACCGGCTCGGCCTTCGCGTCCTCGGCCTGCTCCTTGGACGACTTGTTGGCGGACGAGGTAGAGGCTGAAGGGTACCATAGCGAAGAAGGACGAGCCGGTCAGCGTGAGCGACAGCTAGCACGACGAGGAAGCCGTGGGCCGACGTGAGCTCGCCGGACATACCCTCTGGTGTGGGTGCGGGTGCAGTCTCGGCCAGCTTCTCGTGGTGGCGGGAGAGCAGTGTTGTAAGGCGAGCTCTTGGGAGCTCAAGGTAGATCTGCAGGCGACAGGCAGGGCGTGACGACGATAACCAACGAAGGAACGGAGTGGTGAGCTCGGGCTTCACTCCTCCCCGCTCTCGAGCTCCCTCGAGCTCGATCTTTGACGTACCTTGCCCTCTGTGACAGTCCTCAATGTCTCGAGCAGCTCCAACCACTCCTTCTGCTGTCCGTTCTTTTCCTTGATCTCTGCGAGGAAGGCCATGGTGGTGTCGATCATCTTGACGACCGCCTCCTTGAGCTGGCCATGGCGCTTGGCGAGCAACACCACAGACGAGTTAAGAACGGGCAAGTTCGAGGCACGGTAGGCGAGCGTAGGAATCAGAACGAGAATCTTGGAGGTTGACGAGAGATCGGCGGCCTGTGAGCAGACATTGCGAACGAAGGGACCAGGGGGAGGCGAGATGTGAGCAAGCTGACGGTCGAGGGTCGTTCTTTCCCTCCTTGGACGAGCGGCAGACCGACACGTACGTTTCGGGTCAGCTTCTCGAGAGCGAGCAGCTTGTCAATCGCATCCTGTAGACGACCAGACTGGAGACAGCAAACACGAGGAGGAAGCGAGAGGCGAGCAGTCAGCCGACCGAGGCACGAGCGAGGTGAGCTTCCACGCCGACGTCAACCAGACCCCGCGGACGGACCTCTGCAATCTGCGTCGCTTCAGGAACGAGCGCGTCCACCTCGGACGAGTAGTCCTTCTCTTGCTTGCGTGGTACTTCAGGCGCCATGACAAGGGGAAGGGTGAGGAAAGAAAGGAAGGGGAGGGGAAGGGATGGAGGTGATGGTGGGTTTGGGTCGACCGGTCGACGGCTGTCTCCTCGAACGTCCCTTCCCACCCTGATGCTCTCGCAACAACTCTCCTCGTGCTCAGATGACGGAGGACCAGACACGTGGGTCGTCACAGTTCATCATCAAGATGTAGATCAGAAAACAAGAAAAAAAACTGCGCATGTCATATAATCTCGTCCCTCATCCCCCCACCGGCCCTCATCTGACCCACCACCACACCACCAAAGAGAGCCACAAAGGCGCCAACCAGCATACCGCCCCTCCGACATCCATGAGCCCGCCTCCCGCTCTCCACCCGACCTCGATCGTCTCGTGCTTCCCGTCGAACCGTCCGTCCTGATAGAAACCGTCCATCAACGCGTCCTTCTCTCGCCACACGCCCGTCAACCACTCCCCGAATCGTCGTTTCTGAGCTGCCTCTTGCTCGTCCGTGCCCGTTTCAATCCCGCGAGCCTTGCCAGACGCGTCCGTCGCGGTCTTCTCGAGCACCTCTCCTGAGTCGTACATCCTCAGGTGGATGTGAACCGCCGGGGGAGGGACCGACCGATGAAAGATCGAAAACAGGTTGTAGTACTCCTGGGCGTAGCCTGCCGGAGGCACTCCCGGGTAGCCGATCGTGCAGTCGAGGAGGGGCAGGTCTCCACCCTGCGAGGAGGCAGAGGTGGCGGGCATCGATGGGAGGAGCGTCGAGAGGATGGTGTACAGCCCGAGGGAGCGCGGGAGGAGGAGGTTCTTGGTGTCGGCCTACATACGAGATTTCCAGAGATGGGAGAGAAGGAGCGAGAGAAAAATGAGTCAGCGTGCTAAACGGGATGATCAGGGGCGAGAAAAGGATGGGATGGAACCGGAACGCACGATGCCCTCCCTCTGCGCCCACTTGATGCTCTTGGGTCGCTCGTCATCCGACCCGATCGTTCCCTCCGGGAAGATCATGATCCACACCGGCTGGGTCGTCCGAGTCGCCACTCGGCCCAACCTCTGCAGATGGAGCGAGAGCGGACGCTGGTCGAGCGCCCACGATCTACACACACACACATGGGAGGAAAGCGCGTCAGCCGTCTGGTCGATAGGTAGAGAATAAGCGGAGGAAGAGTTGCAACTGACCGGGAGAGGAAGATAAAGTCGTACAGCTGCATGCCCCATCCGATGAGGGGGATCCATCTGCAACGGCGAACAACGGGACAGATACGCGACACGTCAGCGGCCTGAGCACCCCTCCGGTCGACCGAGCTCGTACTTACTTGAGCGACTTCTTGAGCAGGATATAGATCCCGTCGGATGTGTTTGCGTAAAAGGCGAGGATCCAGAGGTACATCCAGTCCGAGTAGGCCTGCATGTCAATTCCATCTCCTCTTGGTCAGCGTGTCTCACGGCTCTTCTTAGGATCGAGACAGAGACTGGACTGACCTGATGGTTCCCCATCACCACCGCCCTCCTTGGCAGGTTGACTCTCTTGACCATCCCTTGCGGATCCCGCTCGACGAGCGTGTCGAGGTCGACGCCCTCCCCCGCGGTGAGCACGAGTTTCGTCGGTCCAAACAGGACCGACATCAGGATCAGCAGGCGCACGAACGCCTGCTTCGTGTAGAGCAGGAGCGAGGTGTAGGCGGGTGCGGCGGGTGGGAACAGGGAGAGCGGCCAGACTGGACGAGGGCGAGCCAGAGCGAGGAGAACGAGGATGGGCAGTCAGCTCGAGCTCGCCGCAGAGGGGTGCAGACAAAAGGAAGGACAGAACGCACAGATGAGCTGCGTGAGGTTGATCGAGATGATGCCTAGGTTGAAGACGAGCGGGAAGAGGATGTACTTTAGAAGCGAGGGGAGGAGGAGGGAGGGGCAGGGAGGGAGACGACGTCAGCCTCCGACTGCTCTTCCCCTCGCTGCTGACTTTTACGACCGACCGACCGAGAACCATGGCGAGTTGGCAGACGGACGGTCCTTGATCGGAACCGCGTAGGGAGGCTTGCGAGTCGACATGGCAAGTGGGTGAGTGCGTGGACGACGGGAAGGAAGGAGGGAGGAGAGGGGGACGGTGAGCTCGCACGACCTCCTCCTCCGGCCTGGGTCGCGCGCAGGCCGAGCCTAGAGTGACTCACCGGGAAGGGGAGCGACACAAAGCATCAACACTTGATTGCTTTCCTTGACCTCAATCGCAAACAGACACATACGACTCCATCATGGTCCGACCAGGTCCCATCGCCGTTGTAGGCAAACGTCCATCTTCTCGGTCAGGGCCGGAGCTCTCCGAGCAGCGCCGTGGACGTTGCACTCCAGAGGGTCCATTGTGTACGAGGTGACGATCCGCAAAATCATCTCGATCCGCTCTGAGCTCATCTGACAACAGAGCAGCTCCGGGATGGAGGTGGGTCAGAGAGAGAATGAGTGGAGATGGGCTCCCCATCTCATCCGTTCCGTTCTCTCTGCGAGCTTTTTCCGAGGGATTCAAAGTCTACTCCGTTTCTCATCGACTGCGCTCTGCGACCAAGATGTACTCGACTCGTATCGGCTTGAAAAGATGATGGTTGCAGTCGAAAGCCGCAGGCGCTGGCTGGTCGCCTTGGCTCTGACGTTGCGCCCAACGCTCACCTCGCCCCCCCTCCTCGCCTGCCCTTCCCCCTCCGCTTCCCTCTCTCTGGCTCGGCCCGCCCGCTCTCATCATCATGCGGCCCGCCACTCCTGGCACAATTCTCACCCTGGGCGCGACCGTGTGCTTTGCTTTGGCTTCGTTCTGCGTTCCGATGCTCAAGTCGCTCTACTTTCTCAAGGCCAACCTCAGCTCGACCGCCTTCACGGGCGAGCTCACCCTCGGCACGCTCGGCTACTGTCTGCTCCAGAACGGAGCGACCACGTGCTCAAGTCCGAGTGTCGGGTACAACCTCGGTGCGTAACTCATCTGACAGGGACGGATGGGTCAGATAGCGGGCAGAGGACGACGAGAGGGAGGGACGAGGGAGGGGGCTGGACAGCTTTCGGGGCCGCTTCCGACCTCGAGCTCACCTCGCTTCCTTCCTTCGTTCATCCATGCTTGCGTGCGTACAGACCTGAACGCGATCCTCAACATCACCCAGGTTCAGATACCAGCGGTAGCAGCCAAGTGGATCACGTACGCGCTCGTCCTCCACATTGTCGGTCAGTCCTGTCCTGTTCGAGCTCACCTCCCTCTCGGGGGGAAGCGGGCTCAACCGGGTCTCCCCTTCCTTCCCATCCACACAGCTGACGCTGACTTCTGGATTCGATGGTGGTCATAGCTCTGGGGTTGTCGGCGGGTGCGTTTGTGTTGGGTCTGATGGCTCACTGCCAGGAGTTTGCGATGGGCTGCTTCTCTTCGTGCTTTGCGTCGCTCGCAGCCGCCATCGGTCAGTGACAGACCCCCTCTCGCCTCGAATCCCGTCTCCTCCTCGCCTGCCTGTCCGCTCCTCCGCTCGACCACAGAGCTGACTTTCACGTCTCCCTGCCCTTCCTCTGTCGTAGCTCTGATCGCCTTCATCTTTGACATTGTCCTGTTTGTGCTCGTCCGCACGCGCATCAATGCACTTCCCGGTGGGTCGGCCTCGCTCGGTCCCGCCGTGTGGATCACCCTCGCAGGCTGGATCCTCCTCTGCCTCTCGGGATGCGCGTTCGGATGCGGGCGTCGATGCATCTCGTCTCGTGGCCCGCGCAACGCAGACGGCGGCCGAGGGGAGCGCGCAAAGATGGATTACGGGTACGCGGAGGAGGCGAGGATCGAGGCGATCCGGGCAGAGGAGGAGAGGAAGGCGAGGCAGGCCCACGGAGGAGCAAGCAACCATCTCCCTGGCTTCCAGCCGTACGAGACGCAGCCTCTCACAGGCGGCAACAAGCAGCCGGACCAGTGGCTCGACGAGGAGGACGACGTCGGCACGCAGAACAACCACGCGTACAGGGATCAGCCTCAGCAGCAGCAGCAGTCGGGCTTCCCAACTCGACAGGGGAGCGACGCGTCGAGTTTCGCTCGAGGGGGGTACGCCGCCGGTGTCGGAGCAGGCGCGGCGGCGATGGGAATGGGTATGGCTCGTCGTCCATCCGACCCAAACGCGAACGCATACGGAGGAGGACCTTACCGACCCGACCCGCGTCGCCAGCCGAGCGACCAGTACTACGCCGGCGGACAGTCGACCCCGGGAGGATACCCGCCCGTTCAGACCAGCGGCGACACGGGCTACTACCACGACCCTCACTCGGTCGACTACTCGCACCAGAACACCGGCTATCCCCCTCAGCAGCAGGACCCGAACTACAACAATCAACAGCAGCCGTCTCGCTCGCCACAGCAGACTTACGCCCAGCAGGACCCGCAGCAGTCCCAGTCGTACCTCGACCCCTACGGCGGCGCTCCCATCCCCCACTCTGCCTCATCCCACTCGCACGTCGCAGGGCCGAACGTTGTCGGTGGGGCGGGAGGGCACTACGGCCAACAGCCGACCTCTCCTCAGCAGCGGTACATGTCCCCCAGCAACTCGTACGGCCACGGCGGGGACCCTCGGCAGGCGATGCAGAACAACTTTGTCTCCCCGCCGCCTCAGGGACCGAACGCGTCCGGGTCGGCTTCGGACCCCTACGCCGCGTACGATGCCTACGACTCCTCGCCCGCACCTCCCTCGCCGCAGACAAACGTGTACGCGCCGAGTCCGCAGAGATTGCCGGGGACACAGCACCCACCGAGTCTCACGCCCGGCTTCGGAGGGTCTGGACACGGACACGAGCCGAGTGGCGCAAGCTCAGTGTACTACGATGCCAATCAGGCGAGCGGGAGTGGTGGGCCGGCTGCTGGAGGTTCAGGAGGAGGAGGAGGAGGGGTGGTCGAACCTCCGAGCTACGAGTTGAGCTCGTTGGCGCCAGGGCAGAACGACGTGCGGAGTGGAGGGGGAGGCGGGCAGGGCTACCCGAGGGAGAAGGGTGGCTACCAGCCGAGTACGCCAGGGCGGTAGAGGGTTCATGAGCAAAGGAGGGGAAAGGGGGCTACGTCGTCATGTGGGCGCAGGAAAGGCGGAGGGATGGGAGTGTGGCCGGGAAGAGACAGACATCCCTTTCGTGCTGTCTCTGTCCTGGCTATCATGCCACCTAGCCAACTCATCTCTAGTTTCTCTTTCCTTCCCTCTGACCCTCTTCACTCTGCTCCCTGCCCTCCAACGTTCTTGCCTACTGTCTCTTGCTCTATCTCTTCCTTCCATCCTCTTGTACGACCCCTCCGCATTGCTCAACCTTCACGCCTCTTGGACTCAGTCATCTATCTTTATGCTTCATGAGAACTAACCACCTATAGCGTGCTATGGACTGTGTACCCTCTTGACTCTCTGTGTCTAAGCTGGGTGGTAGCGCAAAGTCAGTGACCCTCGATGGACTGGGCCATAACCCTCAGCTCAAAATGCGAAATTTGCAGAGCTGAAAAGACAGGACTAGAGCTGAAGAGAAGGAGAAGAAGGGAAAGAGAGAGGAGAAAGGAATGGAAGAAAAAAGAAGGAGAAAAAGGGGAGAAAGGAGGGCAAAAGGGTTGGAAACTCAAAGTGCTCCCCTGCCTCTGAAACTTGGCCAAAATGGCTGAAATTTGGCATGGAGGGTGCTGAGAGCGTTCCAGAGCCATAGAGGGGAAAATTATAACAATCTGCTGCGTTTTTATATCTGCTACGGTTGCAAAAATGATTGGATCACATGGGTTTTTGGACCAGCATATAGGTGAGAAGGAGGGGAAGAAAAGGGGAAAAGGGAAAAGGGAAGAGGAAGAAGGAAGGGGAAGAAGGGGAAAGAAGAGAAAGAAAAGAGAGAGAAGGGGAGAGAGAAGAAGGGGGAGGAAGCAGGGGAGAGTCAGGATCTGGGGGAGAGCATGGGAAGTGGAAGGGGAAGGGTGAACCTTTCCTGGGGCCCAACAATGTTCACAGCCTTTGCCACGCACAAACTCAAGGCGAGTTCCTTGGGTTCATATGGGCTGATCTTGTCCCTTTAAAGAGAGGTCCTGTAAGCTCACTGCAAACGGTTAGCTAGCTCAAAGACCTTGCTAGCAAAATTAAAGCTCACTTACAAAAATCGG
>BTPH01000147.1:0-35662 GCA_036245725.1 Mrakia hoshinonis
GAAATGAGGTGGAGGGACGGTCGCGATGGCAACCAAGCCTCCCTCCCTGGAGCGAGATTGGACGAGTGGTGAGCTCCACTGCCGTGCGCTCTTCTCGCAAAACGGAGAAGAACACCAAGACGGATGTGCTAGCACAGGCGTCTCGCCACTGGACGTCACCAAGCGAGATACGTACATCTCATGGCGGATGGTGGACGGACGCCAACCCTCCACCCACGCTCTCCCCGCGCGGGGCGCAGGCGGGTGAGGCGGTGCTCACGTGCCTCCCGCGTCCGTCTCCCCAAGCTCGCTCCTTTGTGTCTCTACTTCAAGCAGATAGGGAAAGATGATCTCGCGTAAAGAGCAAAGAGCACGAGAGCGACTTGACAGCGCCGTACGTGCCGTCGGGCAGGGCAGATATGGAGGCATCGGAACAAGTAGATAAAGCTACAGGAAGGTGAGCGAAAAGTCCGTCTGAGATACACGAGTGTCCAGAGGCTAAGATTAACACAGCGAAGAGCGAAACTATCCACAGCTAAACTAAAATGTCCGGTCGTAACCTAAAAAGTGTCCGTCCCATCTGAGCGAGAGCGTCCAAACCCGATTTCGGGTCGCCTAGTAGTACGACTCGGTCCACCTCTGGTTGTTGTTGTTGTTCCCACACTGCCACGTCTGAGCCTGTCGTCCGTTGTTGAGCGATCCGTCGGTCAGATCGAGGCACTGTCCCTTGCCCTCGACGGCGAAGCGGAGGTCGTCGGTTCGGTACCACTGCTGGGCGGGGAGGTTGTCGTAGCACGTCCAGATCTTGAGTCCGACGCCGTTGCCGGGGTTGGAGCCGGCATCGAGGCAGAAGTCTGTGAGAGAAGAGAGGGAAGAGCGGAAGCAAAGCGGGGTCAGTATGGGACGACAGGAGGAAGGCGAAGGGGGGAAGCAGGGATATGGGGGTAGGGATAGAACAAAGGGGAGATGGGACTGACTGGTTCCTTTGACCCTGATCTTGGTCGAGGCTTGGTTCCACTCGAACGCCTGGGCAGGGGTTCCGTTGCAGTCGTAGATCTGGACCGGCGTTCCATTGGCGAACTTGGCTCCCTGAACATCGAGACACTTTCCACCGTTGCCGTTCGGGTTGATCCTTCGTCCCTGGGTCACGGGAGGTGGGACGGGCGTGGTGACCACGGGTGGGGCGACAGACGTAGTAGTGACGACAGGGCAGTTGCCGGTGTTGAGTCCGGGGCAGATACCGTCCGAGACGTCGTCGTTGAAGTAGTTCTTGAGGAGGGAGCCGGTAGAGTCGTACTGCGGGACGACGGCGGAACGAGGGTCAGCGGTGAAGAGACGCGAAAGTAGACACGATGAGTAATGACGAAAGAGAGAATGCGTGCTCACGTAGCATCGGAAAGCGGTGATCTCCCTTCCAGGTCCCGGTCCGTAGCGAAGGTAGTTGCACTGGACCCCGTTCTGGCCGAGCTGGACGTCGTATCGATTGTTCCCGTTGCAGGCAGTCAGATCGGGGCAGAAGATTGCTCGCTGTCAGAGAAGGTGAGGAGGGAAGGGAGGGTCGTCAGCCCAACGTTTGGTGGAGGTGACACACAGCGCAGCGATCGGTCCCGAAGCGGAACTCACAGTCTGGAGGGGAGACGCCCCGACGAGCATCGCAGCCGTCGCAGCGACCATGAGTGCGGTGGTGAACATCTTGGAGTGCAGAGCGGTTGGTGTGTGATGGGCTGAGGTATGAGTAGTGAAGGAGGGAAGGTGGGTGACAGTGGGTGAGTCTGCCTCAACATCTTCCGGGCTGGTTTTATACCTTTTCGGGCGCGCTGACGGTGTCCTGATCCACGTGTGGACCGGAAGCAGACCAGCCAGGGTCAGCTGAGGCCGAGTCGACGGCCTGGGAGCCGAAGAAGCGATGTGGCGTTTCGAGGTCGAGGTCGAGGTCGAGGTCGAAGTTGGCTGTGGCCTCGCTCGTTCGTGCAAGACAAGTCTGCAAAGAACAGCAAGGGAGGTTGGGACGTCAGGCTACATCACTCATGAGTCCAACAAGCTAGTGTTACTTCAGCTCACCAGGAAATAGCACGAGCGAGCAGACGGCGAGGAGGAAGCGATGGGCGGCGAGGTCAGAAGGTCGAGCTTTGGTTGGCTGCGCCGACGCCAGCCGCCGGATGCGCCGGATCCTTCTCGCGATGGGCGGTCCTGTCACGCCGGTGATGATGAGGTAGCCGTAGATTGATCATGATATTGCTTCGTGGATATGCGCTCGCATCTAGTAGAAAGGAAAAGGAAAGAGAAGAGAAGGACTCGCTCGCTCAGAACTGAAGGGAGGGACACAAGGGTCAGCGTTGGTCACTAGCAAGAGGTACAGTCGGAGCTGAACGTACCCTGGAGAGATCTCGTCCAAAGATACCTCGCTTGACCTGGATGAAGGCAAGGGAGCAAACGCAAACGAAAGAGGGGGAGCCGAAGGCACATCAGCGCTCCATCGCTTCGAAGGACAGCCTTGATCGAGTGCGCCACCACCTTCCCAAACTGGGATAAAGTGGGCGAATCGATTCATCTGGGCCTGGACTCACCCAGTCAACCATGAGCAGCGCACGTGTTCGGAACGAGGTTTGCTGCAGGCGACAAGAGGAGATGGCGGGCGTAAGCGAGCAAGGGCAAGCAGAAGACAGGTCAGTTGCAGTTTCTCGAGACGCATCCTCTCCTGAGGCGAGTTGATGAAAACAGGAGAGCCGGACGTACCTCGGACCAGTAGATGGACCTCCAAGCGTACATGGCGATCAGCCCACCGGCGAACGATCCGACTCCATCCAGGTCGAACGCCGCTCCTGCCGATCCGAGCGAGGCGAGCGATCCGAGGTGAAGGTATCGGAACGGCTTGTAGTACAGCTCGTCGTTGTTGATTGAGATGTCGTTGTTGGCGAGGTTGACGGCCGCTCCGGTGAGGGCGTTGAACTTCTTTGCGAGGTAGACACCCTGCTGGTTCGCGACCTGCGCGGTGGGAGGGAGGGTCGTGATCTTGTTCGAAATCTTGAGGAACATCTCGGCGATCTCGTTAAGACCAAGGAGACCGTCCTTGTCGGTGTCGTAGTCGTCAAAGATCTGCTTGATCTCGGAGAACTGCGACTCGGCGAGGGGGAATCGCTTCTTGATCGCCTTTGCCATCTGCTCCCACTCGGCGTAGTCGATCCGGTTGTCCTTGTTCGAGTCGGCATCGTCGAAGAGCTCGAGCAGGTGGTTGACGAGTCCGGTCTCGATCGTGCTCGCGTCTCCGATGGCGTAGATGGTGCCCTGCGGTGCGCCCGTGACTCGGAGGTGGTTGTCAACCTCGACAGCCTTCTTGTGGAACTGGTTCGGCAGCTTCTGCACCACTCGCTGGACGAAGCTGCATCACGACAAGAGTGAGAAGAGGATGTCAGCAACCTGCTCGAGGGTTCGAGGCCGACGGATCGACAGAAGGGACGTACGGGTTCATGGCAATTCCAGTCGACCAGAGCGTGAACCCAGACGGGATCTCACGCAGCTCAGGCTTCGCGTCCGGGTCCTTGGGGTTCTTGACCGAGACAGTCACAGAGTCCTCTGATACCTTGTTGACACGAGCGTCTGAGCAAGCAATCAACAGAGGGGATCAGCAAAGGTCGGAGCCACATTTTCCGTCCTTCTTTAGTTCGCTTTCCGACTCACTGGTGACGACATTGATCTCGCTCCTCCTGAATCGCTCCTCGGCGTACTCCGAAATCTTCTCAGAGTACGTGTTCCTGTAGGAGCAGAGGGCAGAGTCGTCAACGAGGCGACGAAAAAAACAAAGCAAAAGCGGGGAGCAGCACTTACAAGATATGGTCCCTCGACTGCACGATGTGCACGCTCATCTGGCTTCGGAGCAGCTTGGGGAAGTACTGCAGCCCGTCCTCGTTCATCAAGTCCACCAGCTCCGCCGCAAACTCGACTCCCGTCGGTCCTCCACCGCACACGACGAACGACAGCAACCGCTTCCTCATCTCCTCTGTCGTCGTCGGCAGCGACGCCAACTCGAGGTTGTCCATGATCCTCCTGCGGATCGCCTGCGCGTCAGGGATCGTCTTGAGCTGGAAGCAATGCTCCAGTCCCGGCACTCCATGCGTGTTGGACGACGATCCAACGGCAATCACCAGCTTGTCGTACGGGACGTAGATCCTGTCTCCTCCGGCTGTCTCGATCTCGACGAGCTGGGCGTCCATCTCGAGGTCGACGGCCTTGGCCTGGACAAAGTGGCCGTGCACTCGGGCGAGCGTTCGACGGAGGGGCTCGACGAGGGAGCGGGCCTCGACGGTTCCGACTGTTGCTGAGGGGAGCAAGGGAGTGAAGAGCGAGTAGTTTTGAGGGGCAATGACGGTGACGTGGTAGTCTCCCTGGTGGAGCTGCTTGAGCAGACCGACAGCCTGGACGACCGACGATGAACGATGCAAGCGAAGGTCAGCGCCGCCCTCATATCTGATCCTGCCCTCCTCGAAGCATAGGAAACAGTACTCACCCCCCATCCTCCTCCAACGATGACCAGCCTAGGCTTCCCACCCTCCTGCTCCATCCTCTCTCCTCCGGGTCCGCCTGCGACCCCCTTTGACCGTCCCCACATGCCCTCCGACCCGGCCTCGAGGTCCTCGATCGACCTCTCGAGGATGGGCAGGTTCTTGGGTCCTCCCTTGCCAGGCTTGAGCGCCAGAGGGTGCACAGGCACACGCTCGACGTGCTGAGAAAAGAACGGACGAGGAGGACAGGTCAGCTTCTGGTGAGCTCGCGCGTGTTGCCGATCATGCGCTCCGTTCCGTCTGGCTGAACTCTCGAGAGCCTTTCGCACGAGAAGATCAAGTGGGCAGAAGGGGGCGCACCTGTGTTCCGTACGTGCTCGCGTCATGCAACAGCAGGACTCCGGTCAAGACCGTGAGTCCGAGGATGGAGCTGAAGCACAACCTGGTGACGATCCTCAACACCGGACTCCTGCTCCAGATCCCACGCGGGTCCTTGTCCCCACCCGGAGGCGGCGGAGGAGGTGAAGGTGCGCCTCCCGAGGGTGTACCAGCTCGCTCGAGCGAGGGCGGTGCGTTCGGGTCGACGGGCGGAGGAGGGGACGAGGGCGAGGGGTGGAGGGCGTTGGCGGTGGCTTCCTTGACCGCTCGCTTGGTCGACGAGACGAGAGGGAAGAGATAAGGGGTGGAGAAGGAGCGGGTGGAGGGAGAGGGCCGGGCGAGACGGAGCAGGCGGGCGGGAGTGGCGCGAGGGAGCATCTGAGGGTGATGGAGCAGAGAGGACGAGCAGGGGGAGCGAAAGGTCAGAGCTGAACAGTGGTGACGGACAAGGGCGACCCATCGAGTCTTCATCGGAGAAAACGATCCGGCGAGTTGAGCAAGGTGTCTGGAGGGTAGCGTGCTACTACTATGAAAGCCCTGCACGGCTTGAAGAGCTTATGCGCGAAGAGCAGTAGGAAGGGAGGACGAGGGCAGAATCGTTGATGACGTCCCCCGCCAGTCGTCCGCCTCTCCTGGCCTCTTCCCTGCTCGTCGCACACATGGTCTCATAGAAAGGGCTTGGAACTCACCGATACCGAGCCGAGCTGAGTGCGACCTGAGAGAGAGAGAGAGAGAGATGAGCTGAAGGAAAGGGCTGAGGTGGTCGAGCTGACTGTTGAAGGACGCGAATAGGCGGTCAGCTCTGCTTGTTCGACCTTCTCCTGCCGATGGACCGCGCAGACGGACGAGAGCGACCACGCATCCTCGACGATCAGGGCGGGTCGACGTCGTGCAAGCGAGGAAGGAGAGCAAAGAGGTGGAGTGGTCAAGAAGACCTTGCTACGTCGCGCCGCTAATCTGATCAGATTGCGCTGGCAGAGCTAGACCAACAGACACGGGCCAAGGAACCAAGACGCGTCCGGACGATCGGCACAGTGGAAGGCACTCACGTTTCTGATCAAGGGTGTAAAGAGGTACTGCTCTCGAGTAAAGTCGGTGGGGTCTAGAAAGGTAGATGGTGCTGAGCTCAGACCAAGGCTCTGAGCCAGCCAGAAAACTCGGTCACGTCCTGTGAGAGGTCGCTGTGCGTGCGGCATCCCGTCGGCCCCGCCTCCGCAATGCATCGGCCGAGAGTGCTTGCTCCCTCCAGCCGGCGGCATCCCTTACTCTCCCCCGAAATGAGCGAAATGAAGGATGGATGAGATAAGCAAATTTGGGAAAGGGTACGAAGCCAGTCGTACGGCAAGAGAGCGAGCAAGATAGAGCAAGGTGAGGTGGCGACGAGGAAGCAAAGGAGCGGGGTGGCTGATTGTGATAGGTCGACGAGGGAGAGGGGTTGTGGGAAATCGAAGAGATGAGTAAAGGAAGGGAGTGTCCGGGGTGTCGTTTGGAAGGAGAAAAGGGGAAGAAAGTGAAAGCAGAAAAAAGAGAAAGGTCGTGACGAGGAGAAAGGAGAACACGAGCGAAGCAAGACGAGAAGACTGCCCGCTTTAAAATCTCCTTGACCCAACCCCAGCAACAGAGTACGGATCCCCACTTCCTCCTCCTCCTCCTCCTCCCTGGTCCCACCCTCCAGTCGCCGGTCCTCTGGCCACCTCCCCCATCGGAATCGCCGCTCCCTCTCCTCCACCCAACGCGTTCCCTGCCCCCGTACTCCTGCTCCTCCCCAATGCACCCACTCCCGCCTGACTGTGCGGCTGCTCGTCCTCGTCGTAGCCACCGTTGTACGCGTACCCTCCGTGTCCACCATCGCTGTAGCCTCCGCCACCAGCACCTGCGCCGGCGTACTGCTGGGCGCCGTACGCGTCGTAGCCGTCTTGAGGAGCGTAGCCGCCTTGGTCGTAGTAGTTGTTGGCGGGTTGCTGGGGAGGGTAGGAGGCGTACATGTCGGAGGTGTCGGAGTGTGCGCCGGACGAGAGGGGTGGGCGAGAATGGGCACCGGCAGAGGAGGCGTCGTTAGGGCCGTCTTCGCCGTCACTGTCTTCCCCGTCGAGTGCGTTCGTGCTGAAAGATACGAGAGTCGGGCCAGCGCGCGTTAGCTTAGTGTATCGATTGGCTGCGAACACGTGAAGAGGGCGACATACCGAAGACCAGCTCCACCAGTCGGACGAGCAGGAAGGGCAACTCCGCCCATCTCGTCCGCCTCACCGTGCTTGTTGAGCTCAGGCCTGTCGTAAGACAGGCGTTGACAGTAGAAAATGTCAGCTGTCGCTCGTGCCTGCTGCATCGAAGGCTCTGGCCGAACTCACCACCTGATGGCATCATCCCCCTCGTCGTCAAACCCGCTGAACCTCTTGCTCGTCAGCCTGAACACGAGGAACAGTCCACCTGCGAGGGCTGCTACCCCAGCGACGACACTGATCCCGATGATGGCTCCCGTCGAGAGGCCGGATGACTTCTTCTCCTCGCTCGCAGAGCTCGTCGAGGACGCGGCCGTCTTGGTGTTGGAGAGAGTCTGGATGACAGTGACCACCTGGCCGGCCGAGTTGGTCCTTGCGGCGGCAGTAGTGGAGCTGTCGGGCGATCAGAAACGAGCGCATGCAAGGGTGCGGAGATCAGCAGGCTGGCAAGGTATGGTGACAACGAGGGGCCAGCGGAACGGGCGAGAGAGGACGTACGTCTCTGCTGCTGTGCTAGTCTCTGCTGCTGCTGATGAGGTGGCCGCAGCGGATGATGTTGGTGGTGCTGAGGAGGACGCGACGGTCGAGGAAACGGCCGACGAGGAGGGTATCGCCGAGGACACGCTCGCGGACGAGCTCACCACAGCCGAGGACGAGACGACAGCAGAAGACGTCGGTGTCGCCTGAGACAACAGACAGAAGATCAGACGGGGTCAGCTGCCAGTATCGAAAAAGCTGAGGTGACGAGCAAGGGTGTGGATGCTGCTGTGACAGGGTGACTTGTCGAGGGGCGGAGGAGGGAGGACGAGGTCAAGGTGGCTCCCCTGTCCGCCCTTGTTTGCGAGCCGGTCCTCCCAGAGCTCCAGACCTCCAGACTAGTCCGGCGGCGAGGATGCTCGAGCGATGCACTCTAGGTCGAGAGCGAGATTGTCACCTCTCCCGTTTGCCCGCTCGAGAGGCCGAGCGAGGCGTGTGGCCGCAGCTCTCGCTAGGCCTGGACCCCCTTCCCTCTCGTCCGCCCGACCTCGTCCTCTGGCTCCTACTGAGCCACAAAAGATATGCACGCCCACAGCTGCAGACAGCTCCAAGAGAGCCGTCCTTCCTCCAGAACCGTTTCGGGGGCGAGAGGTGTTGCGAGCTCGCCCTCGCAGCCCTGCCTCCCTTTCACCAAACAGCGCTAGCCTCGTCCAGCCAGACCGTCCAGACTCACCGAGCTGACAGGCGTCGAAGAGGTGGCAGCCGCAATGCTGCTTGTTGCCGCAGCAGACGAAGAAGAAGTCTCGGCAGTGGTGGTCGTCGCGGGCTCTTGGAGGATGGGGATCTGGGCCGAGGCGAGGACGGCCAGGGAGAGGACGAGCGCAGGGGCGAGGAGGGAGGGAGCGCGCATCGTGTCGGCGCGGACGAGAGAGACGGGTGGGAAGAGGGAAAGTGAAAGAGTGTGGGGTCCAAGAGGATAGAGAGTTGTCGAGACGGAAGAGAAAGAGAGGAAGAGGAGGGGAAGGAAGGAAAGTGTCGAGGTCGAGTCGTGGTTGAGGCGAGGCTCGACTTTGGGGTCGGCCGGCCAGGCGGTGCGGGGAAGAAAGCAAAGCCACGAGATCGAGACGGAATGAGGGTGCAGGCTTGATCTTTCACTCTCGTGGGTCAACTCGGAGCAAAAGTTATGGCCTGTCAGATATTGATACAGTGATACGCGCGCCCAGGCTACATTAAGCTAGCGAAGAGTCCATGGAGGGGCAGCGAGAAAGAAGAAAAGCACAGGTACGTGTACGTTTTGACGGGATGGAGATGTGCGAGCGAGTGGATGGAATGGTGCAGTCAAGGCAGAAAGGAAGAGCTAAGCAAGGTAGGAAGGGTGTAAGGCATGTTCTAGATGAGGTGCAGAGTGCGAAGGGGATGTGTGGGGCGCGTCAAGCGCGAGCATGCGAAGTCTAAGGTATGGGGCGGGCTGAGTGGCAGAAACGAAGCAGACGAGAAGGAGGCGCTCTACATGAGAGTAAAGAGCGCGTACGAGGCCATCGATCCAGCGAGGACCGCCACCGTGACCGCGGCCGACGAAGGCGACGAGGTGAGGCTCGATCCGGAGGTGCCGGACGCTCCCGGCGACGAGGTGGTGGTGGTCGAGTTGTCGGGTGTGCCAGACTTGGTCGTGCTTCCGTCAGCGAGGGAAGCGAATCCGACCTGAGAGCCCGAGGTAGTGCCCGAGTACTTGTAGATGCTATAGACGTTCTTGAGGAACGTCGACCCGACGATCCACGAGATGGACGACTGCGAGCCGAGATCGTTTCCGTAGATGCCTCCGAGGCACATGGACGTTCCTCGCGAGATCTGTCCAATGTTCATGTCGGCGTCGCTGATCGTGTACGAGACACCGCCGTAGTTGAGCGCAATCTGAACGAAGAAGCGGCAGACGCATCAGCTCCTGGTCCAACAAAGCCAACTCTCAGACTCGCAGACAGAGTGCGACTTACCTCAGGCGTGCTCGAGCAAGGAAATTGGTAGTAGCCCTGGTAGCCCTGAACCTGGACCGCCTCGGCTCCGCTGATGGCGCCGTAGATGCGAGCGGCCGTCTCTGTCGGCACCGAGATGAGGGTGGTTCCAGTATCGATCGCCGACTCGGGGAAACCTGATGACGATGACGAGCCGAGACCAAAGATGTTCTGCTCCTTGGTTGTGACGTTGATGTTGATCGACTGTCCGTTGACGGTCAGGCCGAGCGTCGGAATCTGCCAGTACAGTTGCTTTGTGACGGGCACGTAGTTGATGTTGCCAGTGTACAGCGACGTGTCGAGCGTTCCAAACGAGACGGTTCCTCCCTGCTCCTCGACAGCGGTCGCGCCAGAGACGCCACGGAACCGAGCGAGCTTGAAGGCGAACAGGTCGGACGACCACGACGACGAGACCGACACCCACCACGGCGGCGACTGGGTCTGAGCGAGTTCCGTGAAGCCGAGTCCCATCAGACCACTGATCGGCGCAGAGATGAGACCAGAGTCGGTTTGTGTGACGACAGCTGTGTACACGAAGCACAAAGGTCAGCACCAGCGATCGAAAGAGGGGCGAGCGGCTCGAGCGAGGCAGCTGGACTGACCAAACTTCTGTCCCGTCACGGTGGCACCCCCGAGTGCGACGCTCTCTGATGCGACGTATCCCGATGCGTCTCCTGAGCCGTACGAGATCTGGAACGCGGTCGACTGGTTGGAGAACGTGCTGGATGCTGAGGGGTCGTACTTTGTGATGCCAGTGCACGCTGTGATGTCACACTCGGTTCCGGCGACCCAGAGGTCTGATGACCCGGTGTCAAGGATGAGATCGAACTGTCAAAGAAGTCGTGGAAGGGGGTCAGGACAGAGGTTGCGGCGTGGAGCAGGCTAGGCGGACGAGAGCGCACCTTCTGAGCCGGTGTTCCTACGCTGACCTCGCCAGAGTAAGACGCGTCCAGGTTCTCGTTTTGCAGACTGTCGAGAGCATGTACAAAGGAGCACGAGTCAGCTCGAATCCGAGAGGCGTCAGGTTCACGTCGATGACCGAGCTGCGAGAAGTGCTCGCACAGCCAGAGCTGACCGACCGAGACTCGGCCACCCGTCCGACGCAGAAATGCCTCCATATTTGTCAAGCAGATGCGTATGCCATCTCAAGAGTGAGGACCAGCGCGTTGACGCGTGCAGCAGCTGTACGGGAGGAGGGCCGAGCTCGATGAGCTGACGACCCACCCACGTCGGCCCTGTCCTCCCCCTTGGCAGACAGGCAGCTTCTGTTCGACAGCTCCTCCCCTCCTGCCGGAATAGCTGACGCGTTCCCAGCGAACGTATCACGCCTGCTGAGTCTGTGCGAAGGTGCCTGCCTCACGAGAGCACAAGTCGAGACGCCAAGCAGCTCCCATAGCCCCCTTTCACTCGCTCACTCGCTCGTCACCGCCGTGGCCAAAGTGGTGGAAGCTCAACTCACGTAATCGTCGTATCCCTGCGATACAACTCGCGCTTGGTCTCCTCGCTCCCATAGCGGCGATCGACCTTTCTGCGCTCACGGACGACCCAGTCGGAGAGGTCTCCTTCGCGACGGCCGTGGGCAGTGTGGGCGAGAGAGACGGTCGCGCTCCGCGTTGAGGGTGGAGACGGAGCGGCGTGTATCGAGGACGAGAGAAGAAGCAAAGGGAGGAGGAGAGCGGAGGACATGATGCTGATAGAGGAAGGAGGGAGAGGGTGGGGTAAGGGTGGGTGGCGGTTTGGGTGGGGCCAGGGAAAGAAAGAGGAAAGAGGAGAGGAAGCTGAGCTCAGTCCGCGGTCGGTCGCAATGACGATTGGCAGTCAGACCGACCTCCGGCGCCGACGGGCTCGGAGCGCGTGCCGCCGCAGATTTGGTAAATGGAGCAATGTCTATAACTTGCTCTCCGGAGTGGAGCGAAAGCCCACCCGAGCGTGTCTGAGCGCTTTGTTGTCTTTTCAGGAGGCAGGGGTACGTGAAAGCCACCGGCAGAGCAGGCGATCGACGCGTCCAGGCTTCAAGGGGTCGGCGGAAGGTGCTCTGCATGTTTCAAGGGTACGAGGGAAGGAAAGAGGCAAGGAAAGGCGGTCTCCCTCTCTTGATATCTCATGGTCATGATATAGCATCACGGCAGGGATGCCGTGCTTCCGGACTACATCTCCTGCCACTCGAACGAGCCGACGAGCGCTGTCCGACTCGGGAGCTTGCCCGGGTTCGGCGACAAGATCGTAAACTTCTCGCGCGTGATGTCGACAGCGGTACTGGGTGGAAGAGATAAGGACCAGGACATCAGCAAAGGTCTTTCCTGCCAGACTGACACCATACGTGTGCACTCACATGACCACGAAGCCAGCGATCTCGCTCTTTGCCAGCTCCTCTCCGACCTCTCCCTCAACGGTCTCGCCTTGAACGACCATGTTGTCCTCGGTCTTGACACCTGCGCTCGCAACGTCCAGAGGGGCCGTGCTGTTGGGCTTGACGTCCTCGCCGGTTGCGTTAGCGGCTGTCGGGACCGACGCTGGTACGCGTACGAGTGCGAGGACGGCATTGAGCAGCTTGGACTCGTGTGCGGGCGCAGTCGGGTCGACCTTGACCAGCTGCATGTCCGAGATGGTCCGCGACGCGCCGATCGGGAGCGCAGAAGACGGTGCGATGTACTCTGTGGAGACGCACAAGCAGATCAGTGCCAACCGCAGCCCGAGGGATGGACACGGCAACTTACCTTCCCCGACTCGGAAGATGGCAAGATCCTTGAATTTGATGACGGTCGAGTGAGGCGAGAGGTCCATTGGGTTCATGGCCGAGTTGCCAGGAAGGGCGGTCAGCGTGGCAGGCGAAGGAGGCTCGCCGTAGAAGTACGATCGGATCTGGAGCGCTTGTGCACGCGAGCGAGAAGCTGCATCATGATCGACGACCTGTAAAGAGGCGGACGGGAGACGGAAGACGATGCGTCAGACGACGGAGTAGTCAGAACCTGACGACAAGACTGGGACGTACCCCACCCGACTTTGGCAGCTTGACGACCTTGGTCCTGGACGACGGTCCTCCGAACATGCGCTGCATCTCCATGTGAAGCTTCTCATGACCGACAATGACGAGCACGTTGACTGAGGACGTGGACAGGACGACGACATCAGACCGAGCCGAGCAAAGTCGAACACCGCACTCGGACCTGGGCGCCAACTCACTCTTGAACGCATCCACTGCTTCCCTGACGAAGCCATACTTTCCCTGCTGTCCAGCGTCGGCTCCCTCTCGTCCGAGTGTAGGCTCGACGAACCGGCCGTTGGTGTCGATGATGAGGCCTGCGCTCGCCCTCACACGGTCATCCTTCCGCTTCTTTTCCCACGCGTCGGCCATGTCTCCGACCAGCGTCTGCCATAGCCGAGTTCGTCCCGGCTGACCGGGTGCAGGGTGTCCGTACCACCAGAGCAGAGGCGTCAAGGTTGACGCAAGTGAGGGTGGCGGTCCAGTCGGCAGAGGCGCGCCGAGCGAGTGGGCTGGTGAGGACAGGACCGAGGGATGGATGTGAGGAGTGAGCGAGAGCGTGCCGGGAGGAGAGGTCGGACTCTGCAGAGATCAAGACAAAAGAGCCAAGGTCAGCAAGGGCACAGAGCTGGACACGCGGAGACTAAAGATCGAACGCTAGGGCGTACTTCTGATGGATCAAGGTTGACGAGCACCGGTCTCCAGTCCCTTCCTGCTCTCGTCGTCCAGTTGATGAGCGTCTTGACGACTGTGCTCTTACCGCTCCCTTCAGGTCCGAGGACCATCACCCTGGGTGCGTCGTTCTCAAAGTCGAGCGCGTCCCCAAACTCCTGCTCGGCCGAAAGCGTCCTCGTCCGTTCCGACGGCGGGAGGGCTGCCATCCTCTGGGACCGCTTCTGCTGGTACCGATGGGACCGTAGACGGTGCGACTCGAGAGCGAGATGGAGGTTGGACAATGCCGGGAGGTTGGTTTCGGTGGAGACGTACTCGGTTGACGGGCTTCCTGCGACGTAGAGGAGGGGAAACAAGAAGGGAAGGGCACGAGTCAGACAGACCGTTCAACTTGACGAGAGGTGCCTCTATGTGTGGTGTTCGGGACGACCCGACACGGTAGTGAGAAGTCGACAGCTGCATGCGGGGGGCAGGGTCAGCTCCTAGCTCCCCGTCGGTTACCTCGGCAACTCGAGCTAGCTTTCTCGACAACAACACGAGAGCAGAGAAGTTGCGATCGGTTTGGAAAGGACATCCCGCGCTGAGAAGGACATAGGATCGACAACGAGAGCAGACGACGAGGAGGGCGAGGGCAAGGACTCATCTCGAGCTGACAGCCTTCCCACGAGAACACGGCAGCCTTGCACTCGGCGAGAAAGTGGTACCATCGATTCGGGGCGAGCTCAGCACCATACACCTCGGCAAGACCCCGAGTGAGCTACAGACACGGTGTCAAGCAAAGGGACAGGCGGTCAGACGAGCTGAACTCGATGGATGGATGAGCTCGGACAGAGACGGACCTTGATGGCGATGGCTTCCCCTTGCTCGAGCTCAAACCGATACTCGCTCTCTCGCTCAAGCGTCCAAGACTGGATGGATGGAGACACGACAGAACTGCTCATGACAAGAGAAGAGAAGGAGGACGGAGACTAGAGGGGTCGATGGTGGGTGGCAGCTTCCGAAACGAGAGCCGAAGCTCACCACGACCTCAGAACTTGACGACCATGCCTATGTCCACAGCCCTGGATCAAACGGAGACTACCATGATAGAGAACTAGCTGGCTTCTCCGTGACTTGAAGCAGCTCCGAGCACTGCAGAGTTTGATCAAAGAAGCTCGTCACGTAACCGCATGAGAGGCGCAACCAACGCATTTCTACCGCAGAGGCTCTGGATACATTTGCGCCAGGTACTAGCTAGCTCCTGGTACGTTCAGTCTGTCGGGCAGTTGCTGTAGCACGGATGCATATCCAGACGGGCTGCCGGGGACGCGTGGCGGAGGGCTCCCAAGAGAATTCCGCTCTCCGCTCCGTCCAGCCGTCGTCGGAGGTGGCCCTCCAACCATCGACAACCGCTCCGACTGCTGGGCACCCTCTACGCTCCTCTCGCACGCTCTGGTAGCTCCAGGACGCATACCACAACACACACGACCGTCCTTCCCAGGACTCGAAGCCTGCGCTCAACTCTGTCCGACTCGCCCGCTCGTCCGTTGAGCTCGGCTGTTCCTCCTCGGTTTCAATGATCATCCTTCCCAAGGTCCCCCACTCGCTTCGGTCCCTCACTCAGTCGTTTGCCCGGTCGCTCAACCCTTCCAGCTCTGCGTCCGCTCAACCGAGTGTCACGTTTGCGTCGCAGGGTTCGTCTGTCCATGTGATAGGCGGCGGAGGGCCTTTCACCCACAACTCGTCCCTCCTCGGAGGAGGAGCCCTTACACGCACAGGAGGGTCCAACACAGGCACAGGCGTAGGCTTTGAGAACTGGGCACCCTCGAGCGGTGGAGGCGGAGGGGCAGGCGCAGGGAGTCGGAACCCCGGGGCAGGCAGCTACGGAGGCTACACGGTGAGCTCGACGTCCATCCTCGCTTGAGCTCGATGTTGCTCGAGCTCCGGCCTAGGATCGCCCGACATGTGTCGACTCTTTGCTGATATCCTCTTGTCTATATTCCTGCAGGGTCACGCTCGTGCTCTGATCCAGTCGACGCCGTCTGCTGCGACGGATCCGACGTCGCTCCTGGACGACGACGACGCAGAGTTCCAGTCGGCCCTCTCGTCGCACAGGCTCAGGGTCAGACGCACAGGACCCACGACCGTCGTCACTCGACCAGACACGACCAAGCTCAAAAGTCAGAACGATGAGCAGCTCAGGATCGTCCGGCGCGAGTCGCTCCGTCTGCCAGAGGTCCAGAGGAGGCTCCGAAGCGCATTCACCCCGGCCTCGACCGTCAGGGAGCAGGTCCGCGTCGAGGACGAGACTCTCTCTCGCGTCCAGTCGCTCCCAGCGAGGATCGAGTCGCTAGACGAGGTTACGGTCGAGGCCGAGGACCAGGTCGTCGACCATCGGGGCAGACTCCGGCTCTCGGGCCTGGAGAGGAGGGAGCGAGGCAGATCCACGACGCCCTCGCCTCTCGTCTTCATCGGTCCATCCGCTTCCCTCGGACGCACGTCCGCCTCTTCGGCTGTCCTCTCGCCGTTGCGGCCAACCTCGTCCTCGGTCCGACGGTACTCGGCAAGCAGCGCAGAGGCTGCCTCTCCGTCCGCTCAGCACGACCCGTCAATAGACCACCTGCTCCTCTCTCCGCGTGGATCTCCGTCGACTCTCCCTCCAACGTCCTCGCTACCTCGCTCTCAGTCGGATGGGTTCTCGTCAGAACTTCCTCCGATGGACTCGCTCCTCCTCAGTCAGATTGAGGAGGCCGAGAGCGAGGAGTTCGCCTTCCAGCCCGAGCAACCGCTGCCACCATCAGACGAGGACGCCGAGTTCTCGTTCGACGATCTCCATTTCGAGTCTATCGGATCCAACAACGACGCCTCGTCAATAGCGCTGCCGACCTCGGAACCTTTGGACCTCGCATCCTCGTCGCGTGGAGTCTCGTCCCTCGACCTCGAACGTCGGACAGAGATCGAGGTGGCCTTGCAGACCCGAGACGTCGGCACCGTCATGCGTGCGGTCAAGAAGTACGCCAACCTCGAGGTCACCAAGCAGACCGAGGGGGGCATGTACATCCCCCAACAGACGACCGAGACGTACAACTACGCCCTCCGCGCCCTCGCGTCGGTCCGACCGCCTGGTGCGCCGGTGTTTGAGATCCTCGAGTCATACAGGCAGATGGTCAGGCGAAACATTGCCCCGGACGTGGAGACGTACTCGATCGTGATCCGTGTGCTCTGCGCGCGAGAGGTCGAGATCCAGGAGGCCTACGCGTTCGAGAAGGAGCTTCGTCGGCTGCCGATGTTGGCATCGCGAGCAAGGTCGTTCAGGACGCCTCCCAACCTGCTGCCGTTGCCGTCGCTGCACACATTCGTCAACACGCCCGACTTTTCGGCCCTCAAGGCGGAGAGGAACCTCGACCAGGCCATCAACCTCTTCACCGCCGCATCGTCGTTCCGCGTCATTTCGACCAACCCGTTCGCGATCGACGCGTACGATGCCCTCCTCAAGGCTTGCGCCAAGGCTGGTAGGGCTGAGGACGCGCTCAACGTGTTTGTCGACCTCGAGGCCAAGGCGAGCAAGGAGGGTGGCGAGCTGCAGACGACGTTCCAGACGTGGCAGTCGATGGTCGAGGTCTACGGAAGAAGCCAGGCCTTGGACGCAACGGAGGACGTGTTCGAGGAGTTTAGGGATGCCGAGGCGGATGGGCGGATCGTGCTTAGGGAGGCTCGTGCCAGGTGAGTTTGCGAAGCTGTCCCACAGCATGTATGGCTGTTCGGCTGACTAGATCTCGTTCGTTCTCAGGCACGTCGACACGGATCGTATCGCTGTCTGGAACGCGGTCGTCGAGGCCTACTTCCGGAACGAGAGCCCGACCAAGGCGATCGAAGTCGTCGAGACCTTGACGGACCCGTCCAAGACGGCCGTCGCTGTCGCTGGTCGTCTTCCTCTGCCGGCGATCCAGGCGTCGACTTTGACGGCTGTGATCCGAGGCTTCATCCAGACGGACGACCTCGACTCTGCCCTCAGCTGGTTCATGCGGATCGTGCCCGAGGGAGACGCTCCTCCTCCGACGGGCTTGCCCCCGCTCGAACCTCTCGCCTTTGTCTCGCTGCTCTCGATCGCGTCTCGGATTCGGGACCACGCCATGTACGACCTCGTCTTTGACCGATTCACTGCCCACCCGCCCAAAGGATACCACTTCCGACCTGTCGAACTCGCCGAGGCGATCCATCTGCATCTCGAGGCCGCCGACGTTGCCCTGACGCCGTCCGCGAACAAGAACAGCCACCTGGACCGGATCTTCCACTTTGTCGACCGATGCGACCAGCACGAACGGTCCACGTACCTGTACCCGCCCTCGATCGCGAGCTCGCTCCTTCGACTGCTGATCGAGCAGAACCGACCCGAAGTCGGAGAGGTGTACGTTCGGTCGCTGCGGTCGGGCCAGGAGAACCAGACGGATCCGCTGGCGGCCATCAAGTTCCACGCCTACTTTTTCGAGTCGGTCGTCCACTGGCTCACCACACCTGCAACTGTCTCCCTCGACCTGTCGATCGCCTCTCGCCTTCGCCTCATCCTCACGCTCGTCAAGGCTGCCAACAGCGTCGATGTCCCGACCGACCTCTCGACCGCGGAACTCGCCCCCAGGATCGTCCATCTGTACACCGAGGCCAAGAAGGAGGTCGCGGGTGACCTTCGCCTGCTTGGGTTGGAGGACTCGTTCGTGACGACTCTGATCCAGGCCGCCGGCATGCACGACCTCGCGCTCGTCCAGGAGGATGATTTCTCACAAGCGGTCGCGTCCACCACGCTCGTCAACGACTTTGTCCAGCTCCACCAAGCGACGGGCGAGAGCTTCAACGTCGACTGGACCTTTGCCGGCAAGACCATCGTCGCCACCCAAGGTGCCGACCAGGCGATCGAGATCCTCCGGCCGTTCGGAGAGGAGGTCCTCTACTCGTCCGGAGCCATCCCCCGTCCTCCGCCTGAGGCTCAGTCTCGCTTGAACCCTGCCGTCGCGTCCTTCGTTCCCGAGCAAGCCCCTCCTGCGTCCGATCCGGCTGTGTCCGAGTACGAGTCTACCGCCGTCTCGACTGCGGACGCGTCCGAGTATGATCAGTCGCAGACGTCTGTCGCCACCACGGATGCGACCTCGACCGCCGCCGTGTCCACGATGCCGCGGTTGATGTTTGATGCAGACCTCTCGGAGCTCGTCGACCTTCACGCCCGAGCGGTCAACAAGGTGTCTGCCCTCCAGAGCTATGAGGTCCTCAAGGACGGAGTAAGCCGAGGATACACGCCCTTCGTCCAGGTCCTTTCCCGACTGGTTGTCGCTCTCGGTCGGCTCAAGGACCAGGAGAAGGTGACCGAGGTCCTCGAGCTCGCCCACAATGTCTGCTACGCCGAACAGCTGGACGTCAAGGTCTGGTACGACCTCGAGACCAACGCCATCATCGCCTACGCCCACTGCGGAGACATCGACCGCGCAAACTTCCACCGGTTCAACGTCCTCCAGAACTCGGAGAGAGCGCCCAGGGCCGAGGCCTACGCGGCACTGATCAACGGATCCAAGGACACGACCGATGACGCTGCGATCGCGAGGGAGCTGTTCCAGGAGGCCATGACGCATCGCGTCAAGCCTACACTGTTCCTGTTCAACAGCGTCATCTCGGCCTTATCCAAGGCCAGGAAGGCTGAAGAGGCGCTCGCGCTCTACTACGAAATCCAGGGCGGATCGTACAAGTTCAGGGCAAACACAGTCACGTACGGAGCAGTCATCGTGAGTGGTCATCTCCTCCGTCGTGCGCATGGGTCGACTGCTGACGTTGTTTTCTCGATCTTGTGTAGAACGGATGCTGCCGAGTCGGAGACATTGACACCGCCACTCGTCTGTTCACCGAGATGGTCTCCCAGCCCGACTTCAAGCCTCGAGTTCCTCCCTACAAGTGCGTCACATAAGGTTTCCTCCCTTGGCCATCATCCTGCTCCTACTGACTCAGTCTTCCTATCTTTCTCACTCTACAGTACGATGATGCAATACTTCACCACCGCCCAGCCCGACCGGGAGCGCGTCCTCTTCTACTACGACGAGCTCGTCCGCGCCGGCGTTCAACCCTCCTCGCACACGTACAACCTCCTCATACTCGCCTACGGAACCATCGAACCCATCGACCTCGGCGCAATGGAAAAAGTCTTTGACACCCTCCGCAAGAAAGCCCGGAACGGCACCGCCGGAGTCGAGGGCCTCCACCTCGCAACCATCATCAACTGCTACGGCTCGGTCGCCCGGAACCTCCCCAAAGCCCTCGAGTCGTTCGACTCGATCGCGATCCGGTTCCCGAACCCTCGAGCTGGGTTCCCCAGCTTGCCGGATGCCGTCTGCTGGGAGGCCATCTTCAATGTCCTCCTCGTTCACAAGCGGTTCGATCTTCTGAGGCTGTACCAGCAGAAGATGGCCAAGGCTGGGACGCAGACGACGACGTACATCGAGAACGTGTTGATCAAGGCGTACGCGGCTGAGGGAGAGATTGAGAAGGCGAGGGAGGTGTTTTATGGGATGGAGAACCCGAGGATGGGGGTTGCTGCGCCCGGAGGGAGAGGCGAGGAGGGACATGGAGGGCAGGTCAAGGTGTATTTGCAGCCGTCGTCGTATGAGGCGATGATCAGGGCGGAGTTGGGTGCCGGGGAGAGGGAGAGGGCGGTGGAGTTGTGTAATATGATGGAAGGCAGGATGTGTGAGTCGCGGCCCTTCTTTCTCTCTCTCTTTTTTTGCCTCGTCTCCTTCGATGCTCGAGCTGACCTTCGGCCTGGTTTTCGTATGATCAGACCCTCTCTCGGTCACCTCCAAGATCCGTGGCATCCTCGGCGAGGCCGGATCGGTCTCCGACCCTGGCACCATCCATCCCGTCGTTCCTTCCGACCCTGCACCTGCTCCTATCGCTTTCTTCTCTGCTCAGGTCTAGATCAGCTTGTCCCCCTCATTCTCTGCTTCTCACTCTTCCTGTAGCTCATCACTTGCATAGCCCGTCCACACATACTCTCTCTGCTCTGTCTCCTAGCATCGCTCATCAGGTTTTTAGACCGACACACCACTCTGCTTCCTTCGTCGTACTGTCTTTGTTCCCCTTCCTTTTTCTCTTTCTAGTGCTTGTATTGCTTAGCCCAGTTTCGGTCATTTATCATGCTTTCACATACAACGGCCACGCCCCACTCGCACTCCGAAAGAACTCGCCTCAGAGCGCACCCAACGGATCCCCCCCTCCTCCTCCCATCCCGGTCCCTCCGCTCACCCCAACTCTCGCCAAACCCGACCCTTTCTGCGCTACGAACACACCTGGTCGTTCACCCACCAGTGGATCTCTCGAGCTCCTCTCCCGCACAACCCCGTCCCCTCCACCTCCTGCACCACCGCCAGCAAAGCGCGAGAACGGCCCCTGTCCCTCCTCACTTGCCCAGGAACTCCTCTGCGGGTATTGTGGCATCCCCCCTGCTCCTCCTGCGCCTGTTCCGGCTGTCTTCGCATCGAACGAGCTCGGCGTCCTGACCCAAGGTGGAGGCGGAGCCGCCTTCCCACTCGAGGTCCCGCTCGCGCTTGATTGGGTCTGATGCGACGCGAACCCGATCGCGTTCGGCGCTGGCGTTCTAGGGGATTGAGCTGGATGGGGAGAGCGGGACAGGCCTGCAGAGGGGATCTGAGGGTGTGTCGGAGCATGAGAGGAGAGATAGGCCGAGGGTGAGAAGGTCGGTGTTTGGGTGATTGAGGGTGACCGGCGCGAGGTGAGTGGAGGTGGTGGGGCTGGATGGGCTGCAGGTGGTGGAACGGGAGTTGTGGAGGTTGGTTGAAGCGGTGATGTGGCTGGGATGAACTTGGGATGTGAGGATGGCACGGGAGCGGGTGCTGGTGCCGGTGCAGATGGAGGTGGTGGAGGTGGTGGCGGTACCGGAGCGGCCGAGGCATAGGGGTACGGTGTGTGGGGCGACGGAGGTGGCGAGACAGAGTGCTCCGCCACCAGTACCTGAGGCTGAGACGGCGGAGGCGGAGGCAGTGATGGTGCAGGTGGTGCCGGCACTGTCTGCTCGACATGTCCCAGAATCTCCCTCGCATCAAAGACATGGCCAGGATCCCTCAACGCTTCCCTCACCTGCCTCAGCCCGCTCAGAGCCACCCCGATCGGTAGCCCACCTCCGACGCTCGGCCGTCTCGCCTCGTCCTCGGCTGTGGAAGGACGGACAGAGAGTTCGCGCTCGACTCCTTCGACGCAGCGGGCGACTACGACGGCCATCTGTTGCATGCTCGCCCGGAGAGAGAGGATCTCGGCTTCGAGCTCCTGGGTGGCACGCAGGGCGGCTTGTTGGTGCTGAGTCGAGCCGGTGAGAGACGTGTATGACGAGGTGGGCGAGAAAGAGGTCGGACGAGCGCCGTTGGCGGAGGGAGAGGTCGGGAAGTCCGGGAGGTTGTTCTGATCAGATGAGCGAAAGTGATGTCAGCCGACAGCCAGAGTGAGTCTTGGTTCTATGAGGACTCCGCTCACTCTGATCTCGGTGACTCTCGACAAGATTGCCTTGTCGATCCCGAGTGCCTGTCCACGCTCCAGCAACCCTTTGGCGACGTCGCCCAGGCCCAATCCAGCGATCCCCATCTGCATCTGAGCGATCCGACTGCCCGCTGTCGCAACGGGCGAGTTGAGTGGAGGAGGTCGCCTGCCTCTGGAGCCTCCGGGCGCACCTCGCCTACGCGTGTCCTCGTAGTCGTCTTCCTCGGGTGGTGGCGGCTTGGCAGAGATGCCGAGGATCTCTTCATTCTGCATCACGATCGCGACGCCGGTGGCGGGAGAGGCAGACGAGTCGCGAAGTGCGATGGCCTGAGAGAGCAGGAGCGGGATCGACAGCGGTGGGTTGTTTGTCGGGTAGCGAAGCAGGGTCGAGAGTGCTTGCGAGTAATCGGCAAAGACGACTGGAGGAACGAAAGACAAGTGAGCGAAACATCTAGCGTTCTCAACTGGACGAGGACGCACGCGAGTTCCGGATCCGAAGCAGCATCGCGATGCAAATGAACTCGACGAGTCTCAGCGTTGAGTCTTCAGCGAACAGGCCGTCCCACATACGCATGGCTACGTCGAGCTGTGAGAGAGGGAGAAGAGCGATGTCAACTTCGGCTTTGAGCGCAAACCGCAAAATGGAAGACTAACCGAGAACTCTCTGGTGAAGATGAGTCGGATCCAGCGGATTCCGTAGATCTGGGGCTCGATCCCCAGCTCCTCCATCTTTGACCACAGCTGAGGGTCCAGACTTCGGAGAAGGGTGCCGTGCATATGGTTGCAGATCGTAACAATCGGCTGCTCGAGCTTCTTTGGGGGCTGGAGGAAGGCCGAAAACGTCAGTAAGGCTTGGATCTGGGCGTTGTTGAGCGGTAGAATGTGAAGGATCGCACCTGACGTGCACCGCCGAAACCGGCGAGCTTGCCTCCGGACGGCATTGGTGGCGAGGTAGTCGCCTCCTCTTCCCTCCATTGATACCATGCCTTGGCGTGCTTCATGACGCTCTCGTAGAGGGTCCAGGTGTCGTGCTCGACATAGTCGCGAGAAAGCGTGAGCGAGACCGGATCATCGGGCGAGGATGGATCGTGTGGTATCGAGTCGAGGTCGACAACGAGGAGGATGGCGGCGGCCAGTTCGTGCATGCCCTGAAGAAAAGGCAGTCAGTCAGCTTTCGAGCCATCGGCATCCAGGATACCTCCGTCGAGAACGCGGCGAGACAAACCTGGCGGTATCCGACATCAGGGTGGAGGACAGAGTAGAGAAAGAGGATGGTCGTGAGGAGCGTTTGAACGCGGGGTATCGTGAAGTACGGCACGTCCGGGAAGCTGCGGCGAACATGACCAGATCAGCTTGAGCACAGCGCGCAACGAGGTCTGTGGGAGACGACACTCACGTCCTTTCTACGTCTTGCCGGATGACCTTGCGCAGGTCGACATCCGAGAACCAGCTCGTCCACGGGTTCTGAGACGGACAGAACAAAAGTCAGCATCCTGACCAGCAAGTCCTGCCAAACCACAGAGATCGGACTCACCTCTTCCTCCAGACTGAGCGGGTTGTTCTTGCCGAGATCAGGACCGCCGACTGTTCCTGCAGGTCGGCTCTTTGCACTGTCGACGAGGACTGCCCCATCTGGGACGCTCACGTCTGCCGCCCATCTCCCATCAGGTGCACGCAGATAGCGGGCCCGGAGGGTGTCGTAGGTCGCCCTCGATGTTGCGAGCGGAGTCGGAAACGTTGACGGTGAGGGCGAGGACAAGACAGCATGGTGAAGCTTCCAGTGTAGACTCCGTCTGGGTAAGGCGGGTCCAGAGTCAAGCGAACGGACGCGTCGAGTGAGCTCGGCGGGCGGACAAGAGCGAACGCGAGGAGGGATCGAGCTCACAAGGGCACCCAGTGATCCACCTCAAGCTCGAGTCCTTCCGCAAGTCCGCTGACTGCTTTACCCTTGAGACCGCTCATCGACAGCAGCGGGTCATCAAACATGGTCTTCCATGACTGCCTGCGAGCGAGCGAGAACGAGAGCGGAACGATCAGCTCGCGAGCTCGGCAACAGGTCCGTCGCGATAGTGGCAGTCCGACGAAGCCGGTCGCTCACTGCCTAGAGCATGTTAGGAGTACATCCTGCCCGTCTACGGCAGTGTTGCCCATCTGTCGGCCGAGACTCGCTTCTGTCCAGGCCGACCGAGCTGACCCCTTACCGGTCCTCGCGCTCGGCCATCTACTACCGTCTGCATGAGCCCGCAAGTGAACGCTTGATCATGGACTGACCTGATCTGCTGCTCTGATGGTCTACTGAAGACGCTGGACTCTGGTTGATTGTTGTCCCAGTGTTCTGCCATGGTCGACGTTGCGAGCACACGAGAGAGGAGGCTCGAGCTCACGAGCTGTCTCGCCCAGACTCTCTGCCTCCCAACCTCGACAGCCCGTCTCGCTCTTCTTCCACCATGCCCATCTCCATTCAGCCTCTCGTGCGTACCCATCATGTCCATCTCTTAGTGTTCTGGCTCTGCGTGCGCCAGCCATCGGACTTACCTCGCGTCTCTGTTGCGCTCGTCGTGTCAGGACCCTGCTTCGGCCAAGAGCGACCAGTTCGAGGTCCCCTTCTTCATGGAGAAGAACTCGCTCCTCTGGACAGCAAAGCCTGATTCGACAGCAACATCAGCAACCGTCCTCAGCGGAGCAGCAAGTAAGTGCACAGAATTGGGTCTGCCTGAGCTCACGCGACCCGAGATGGTCGAGCTCACCGCTCACCTCGCGCCTCCGCTGTCGTCTCCGCTGGTTTGCAGTGGTGTCCAAGAACCGGATCATCGCCTGGCCCTCGCTCATCCTCGCGTTGTACACGTATGTGAACGCCAAGCCGCTCCGGACGGCCGAGGGAGGGATCGGAGGAGGAGGACTCCAGGGACTCGGGTACGTCCCCATCCGTCCGCCCGTCTCGTTCACTCGTCTTCAGGTCTCGCAGACGCGCGTCGGCCAACCTCGATCGAGAGACGCTTGAAGCTAGGATGACAAGATCTTTGTCCGCGCCCTCGGGTCCTCTTCCGGGCGCACCTGCTCTCGCCCACTGGGCTACGTCGCGGGCCGATCGACCGACGTGCGAGCTCACCACGTCCTCCGTTCTCTCTGTGCTCTTGCTGTCCACAGGATCGCCCTCATCTCGCTCCTCACCGTCTACATCCCGACCTTCCTGATGCTGCCCGAGGACGCGCCCATCAACTCGCACTCCGGATGATCGCAGGAACCAACAGCGCGCGAGAACGGACACGCTCGCGTACCGACATCGACGGTCATCACAGCTCGACGATGCGAGGATGTCGCGTCTCGTACCAAGCTATTGTACACTATTAATCAAACCCGGAACAAACTCTACCCTCATCGCAGCTGCGGGAGGTCCCGAAAGCAGTCAGTCGCCAGTCGCGTTCAGAATCCGTCCGACGGATGCTCGCCGCCCGAACGTCTTGATCTGGACCCTGAGCTCGACCGAGCCGCTGCTTCCGACTGCTCTGTGCGACAGTCTCGATCACACGGCTGTTTGTGCTCCGGATCCGTGGCGGTCCGGCGACTTCCCAGCCACTTGGCTGAACCTGAACCGAGCCAGCCCGCTGTGTCTTCGTTCTCGATCGGTCGCGAGCATACTGACGTCCCCAGTCCTTTCCTTTGACTGGACCAGCCCGTTGCAGAGTTTGTATGGGCGGGTACATCAAGCTGGACCCCAGCAGCCTCTGTCTTCCTACCACCACACCGCTTCTGGCACCCCCTTTCGCCAGCCCATCGACCTCAACTGTCTTCTGCTACTGATCTGATCCGCACTTCCACGGATCCAGGTCGAGCCTGCCCTACCCTCCTGCGACATGCTCCCACCTTCCACCTCGGCCTCGTTTGGCCTCATCGCGGCGGTCATTGTCGCGGCCACCGGCGCTGCTGCGATGCCTCTGAGCGCATCCGGACCACCCGCCTCGCCGAGCAAGGTCGTCTCATCTACTTCGACCCAGGACCTCGCTCGTGAGTCTCTGCTTCAGATTTGCTTGACTCGGGACAGTTCGGACCACACTTTGGCTGACCACGGGTCGACTACGTTCCTGTTTGCAGACCGACCTCCCCCGATCAGGATCGCTGGCGACTCTCTTCCTCGCCCACAATCGTCTCCTACTCGACCAGGGATCAACACCTCGTCTGCTCCGTCCGCCGACTCTCCTTCCGACTTCATGATGACGATGGAGAGGAGGCGTCAGTCTGGCCGAGGCGGTGATCGAGGCGACCGAGGCGACTCTCGGCATGGCTCTCCTCACCACAGCTCGGACAGGCACCACTACGACGTCGGTCATGGTCGAGGCAGGCACGGAAAGGGGAGGAAGAACAAAGGACTCGTGAGTCGATCTGCCTGTCCTCGGTCTCGGTTGCAGCATCGCAGTGCTGATCATCTCCTTTCTCACCCAATCGCACAGCACTCGAAGGACAAGGTCCCTGCCGCCGCTCCTCCACCTGCTTCCGACCCTGCTCCTGTGGAGGCCCCTGCTCCTGAGCTCGAGCCTGTCGACGTTGCCCAGCCTCCCGCCGAGGACGAGCCTGCGCCCGAGGAGCCAGCCGAGGAGGAGTCGGTCGGATCTGCCCCTGTCGCGAAGAGGAGACACGGCTGGGACTACGACGACGTCTTTGTCGACGACAGAAGACATGGCCACGGGCACGACCACGACCACGAGGTTAGTCTTTCTTCTTTGCGCTCGGACTGGCTTGCACAAGGTGCGGATGAACTGACGCATCTCGTTCATTCGGTGGTCTACCCCTTCCAGCACTACCACGGACACCATCACGGTCACCATCGTCGATCCGAGGTGACGGATCAGAAGAGGGCTCCGCACGATGTCTTCGACGAGGACGGTCACGGCGTGAGTCTGGCCTCCTACCCCTTTTCGGATAGCCGCAGGCTCTAACGATATCTTTCGACCTTGACCTTATCTTTTACAGCACGAACACGAGCACCTGCACTCGCACGATCATGGCCACGATGATTGGTACGACGACAGGCACGGCGTGAGTCATACTTTGGGTCCGTATCAGATCGTGCATGCGGCTCGCTGACTTGACCTCGTCCATCTCTGTTTCGCCTGATCCAGCACCGTGGACACCGACACCATGGCCATCACCGACGCTCCGAGGTGACGGAGGAGAAGCGAGATCCGCACACTGTCGTCGTCGACGATGCTGGAGACGGGCACGATCACGGACACTCGCACATACACATACACTCGCACGAGCACGACGTGAGTCCAACTTTCGTCTGCTCCGACTGCCTGTCCTGCCCAGACTGACTCTGTCTCGCTCGTTCTGCTCTCGTTCAGCACGACGACATCCACTATGACGGCCACCGCGGCCACCGAGGCCACCACGGCTACACGCATCACGTCATCTATACTGGAGCCCGTCACCACCGAAGGGACGAGGCTGCAGAGCCGCAGGAGAAGAGGGACCCTCACCACGAGGTCTACATCGACGACGGGGTTAGTATCCCATTCACTCTACGCTCCACCCTCTCCGCGCTGACTGACCTCTCCCTCTTGTCATACAGGACGACCACGACCACTCTCACGCGCACGAGCGCTTCCATGGGCACCGGCACGGACATCATCACAAGCGATCCGAGGTCGTCGAGGAGAAGAGGGAGCCCAGGCACGAGACCGTCTACGTCGAGGACCACGGAGTTAGTCCCTCTGTCTCTTCTCTTTCGACTTTGGGCCTCGGACTGACTGTTCGTCATCCATTATTATCTCGACAGCGATTTGATGGCTATCGACACGGTCATCACGGGGACATCTGGTACGACGACGAGGGCCACGATGTACGTCTTCCCGTGGTCGATCCGATCGGCTGAAGTTCCGACTGACCTCTCTATCACCTCATCTACTTAGCATTCTGACTCTCACGGGCACGGTCACGAGCATAAGCACAAGCGATCTCCTTCTCACGATAAGACCGTCATTATCGAGGAGGGACACCGTTTCCACCACCATCACCCGACCGTCGTTTACGAGGACGGAGACGGCCACGATCACGATCACGACCACTCGCACTCGCACAATCACAAGAGGTCCCCCTCGCACGACAGTACGGTCATCGTCGAGGACGGGTACCGGCACCACCACCGACCTACCGTCGTGTACGAGGACGGGGATGACTACGATCACTCCCACGGGCATTCGCACGGCCACCAGCATTCGCATGGCCACCATCACAAGCGTGACATCAACCTGCTTCGACCTCACTACGGCTCCTCGCCTGGAGGAGACATCAACGTGCTCTCTCCCATCCTCTCGCCGCTGCCTCCCCTCCCGCCCCAGACCGCCGCTCCTGCCGCGCCAGTCTCGTCCCACAAGCGACCGATCCTCAACTCTGGCCCGCCCAACTTTGTTCCCGCCTACCCGTCGCCGAACCCGAACTCGGCCCCTGTCCGAGCTCACGCCAATGCGAGCCCGGCCGCTCCTCTTAGGTACAACACCGGCGCCGGGAACCTCAACATCCTCTCTCCGGAGTACCATGCGTTCCAGGCGAATCCGCCGCCTGCTGCGAGGCCGAGGTGGTCACCGCGAGGAGGAAGGTCGATGCCGCTGCCGTTCTTTCTGAAGGCGAGACAGGAGCCGCAAGGGAGCAAGGACGACGGAGGAGCGGCCAAGGAGGGAGGCCAGGATGGTGATGGGTCGCCAGCAGAGGATCCGTCTTCGTCCGATGGAGCGGGGTCGCTGCTTGGTGGCAACGGCGATGCCAAGACGATTGGGACTGGAAGGGGTTCGTTCCGACACCACGTCAACCCGAGCTCTTCGGTGCGTCTACCAGTTTATTCTACTTTGTCTTCTCACTCCATCTTGCACCCGCTGATTGTTTTTGCCATCTTCCCTCTTCCCTTACAGAGCGCGACCACGCCTGACGCCGACACCTCTTCCGACGTCCCCGAGACGGACGCCTCCTCCGACCCTACTCGACGCTCGAATCAGGCTTCTGCAAAGTCTGACGGTGAGGAGCTCAAGACTGGCGAGTCCGACCACAAGGAGAAGGAGGAGGATCGCGCGAGGAACAAGGACGAAGTCCACAAGTTCGGCCACCGAAAGCGAGGGGACGATGCGCTCGAGATGATGCGGGTCGACCAGGGAAAGTACGATGGGCCTGAGGAGGCCTACTAGTCTAGTATGTTTGTGGATTGCTTGGGTTGGGTTTTGGGATTTCAGGGTGTCTCTGTTGTTTCTCTCTCCTTGATCGGTCTGCCGCGTTGCTACTACTACATTTTCACCTAATCTTCCCCCCCCTCTCGCCTGTAGCTATCCTTTCTGATTGATACCATGACCTCCTTCCACATACCTCTCCCTCTCTCATTCTGCATCTCAAAGTCAAAGAGCGACTCTCTTGCCAGCCCAGCCCCGCCCGCGGACCTCCCCGAACCTCAACCCGTCACCATCACCTCCTTCCCTCGCCCTGCTCTCCCATCCCACCCGCCATCAATCCCCCTCTGGTCCTCATAGTCACCTCTTCCAAGCCAGCGATGGCGACCCACCACCAAACCCTCCTCCTCCTGCGTCTGTTCCGTCCTAGCGAGGTGGTCAAGCTCACCCTCTCTGGCACGCTCCTCCCGCCCAAAGGCAAGGGCAAAGGCCGAGAAGATGCGGAAAGTGAAGCAAGGGTCGTTGTAGGTGTGGTTGGGAACGTGGAGAATGCGAGTGGGGTGGAGGAAGGAGCGTGAGTCCAGAGTCTATCTGTCTGTGTCGTGTGAGCTTCAGTCGAAGCGCGTAGGGAAGCGGGATGGGGCTGTGGGCGACGAGCGAGGGTTGCGTCGAGGAGGCAGAGTCGTTCGTGGTAGGGGCACAGCGGGAGTGTGTTTGCTGGCTGAGCTTAAGGCGTAGGCTGGCTGGAGGGACACGAGAAGCTCGGAAGAAAGAGGGAGGGTGGGAGGGAGGGTGGATGGTGAGCTCGGAAGTCAGTCGTCTCCCATGCAGGCCACTCCTCGCCGGTCCGATCTCCTAGAGCAGTGTTGCGTGGCATGCTCTGAGTTTGAAAGTGCATAGTGGTGCTATGGCTCTTCCTGGCCTGTGTCTGCAGCTCCAGGTCTCTCGCTGGAACGGCTGAGGTTGACCCCTGTGCCTGAGGGGACGCGCCTGACCTTGCCGTCGCCGAATCGCTGACGATCCTTCTTTCTATTCTCATCGCACGCATCGCCTCTGTCTCTTCCAGTATCTTCATCCTCTTGCCTACCTCGCCCTCAACTCTGCAAATCCTCCACCTTTTGCCTATCCTCCCGTCGACCTCGCTCGGCATCTCCCAGCGGTCGTCCATCCCGCTCACCCCAGGCCAGACGTACGCAGAGTTCCAGGCCAACCACCACCACCACTCGACCGCAGCCTCACCATCCTCTCCGCGGCCAGAAAAGCCGAGCGTAGAGTACGTCGTCTCGTTTCGGGCTGAGGACGGAGGCGAGAAGGTCGAAATTGGCGTCAAGGACATCAGCGAGGTTGAGGACCTGCTCAGAGAGGTCAAACGGCTGAAAGGGATCAAGCAGGAGGCAGAACAAGCGATCGGGAGAAGATCAGGGAAGGGACATGCGTGGTGAGTACCTCCGTCTAGCGGTCCAAGAGAGCCCCGTTGACCTCGCTGATACCGCTTTGTGTTTGCGCAGGAGGGCCTACTACTCGCGCACCTCTGAACTCGACCAACTCGCCTACAATCCATCACCAGCTACGACATCATCCGACCCTTCCTCCATCTTTGAGTTCCACGCCTCGGCCTCGTCGTCCTACCTTCTCGCCAAACTCCGCGACCAGCACATCCGCAAGTCCCTCGTCGCCCGCCAAGCAGGATGGACAGACCGGGTTCCCGTCCGACTGCATCTTGCAACGTTCAACGTCAACGATTCGCTCCCGCCTCCTGGGGTCTCGCTCGCACCTCTGGTCGGAGTTGGAGTCGAGGGGAAGGAACCGGCAGACGTGCTGGTGTTCGGATTCCAGGAGCTGGATCTGAGCGTGGCGAGTCTGGTTCTTGCGCCTGCACCAGGTCAAGCGGGGAAGACGAGGGAGGAGGTGTGGACTGAGAGTCTGCTGGATGGACTAGGGGAGAGGAAAGACGAGTACGAGAAGGTCGGTCAGCACTGCTGCCATACCGCTGATCTACCTCTGCTCATCGCTGACACATCTATCCACTTCATCTTTGCACAGCTCACCTCGAAGCAGTTTGTCGGCGTGCTGATCATCATCCTCGTCAAGAAGGATCTTCGCCCGTCCATCGGCGATGTCGCGACAGACGCGGTCCCCATCGGCCTGATGGGTCTCATGGGCAACAAGGCCGGCGTCGCGGTCCGGATGCGCGTACATGGGACGTACCTCACGTTCGTCGTGGCGCACCTGGCTGCCTTCGCGGATCAGCTGGAGCGGAGAAGGCAGGATTACGAGGAGATCACAAAAAGGCTCAAGTTTCTGTACGTGCCATCTGAAGCGTCGAAAAGGTCAGTCCATCTCTAAGCCTGAACAGAGGATCGTACGTTCATCTCTACGGTCGCTGACCAGATATTGTGCCGGTGGTGGATGCGCAGCGTCGCCCACTATGGACACGAGGAGCTCGCGGCAGCGGAGGAGCCATTCGTCACGATCTCGAGTGCGGCGGCCGGGATGGTTTTCTGGCAAGGAGATCTGAACTGTAAGCCGTCGCGTCGTGCCAGTCACTCCTCCTGGACTTCGGGCTGGACGCTTACCGAAGAGCTGTCTGTCGTTTTGAACAGACCGCGTCAATCTCCCGGATGAAGAAGGCTGGGACCTGATCCAGAAGAAGGACGTCAAGGCACTCCTTTTGAAGGATCAGCTCAACCACGAGCGCTCCATCGGTCGGGTGTTTGCCGGCTTCGAGGAGGGCGAGATCCGCTTCCCACCGTCGTTCAAGTTTGAGCACGGCACACACGTCTACGACTCAAAGTCTGTTCATCTTGCCTTCCTGTCGCCACCTTTTGCTCCTTCTGACGCGCCTTCTTTTCTGCTTCAGGCGATTGCCTGCGTGGTGCGACCGCGTACTCTTCCGTCCAACAGAGCATGACCCGATCGAGCTGCAAGGCTATACCTCGCATCCAGAGGTCAGCTTCTCGGATCATCAGCCGGTATCAGTGAGTCGCGTGAGCCCGCCATCTGTCCCTGGCTCAGTGGCTGACTGTTGCTTCGTCCCGTTCTGCAGGCCGACTTCGAGGTTTTGGTCCGCAAGATTGATCATCAACGGTGGAAAGCAGTCCAGGATGAACTAGGGCGGGAAGCCGACAAGCTCGAGAACGAAGCTGTACCGACGCTCGAGGTGTCGGAGCTGAACCTCGACTTTGGGACCGTAAGGTGAGCAGTGGTCGTCTTTCGCCAAAGCTGGTAACTCAGCCGCGGACTAAGATCATCTGCTTCCTTCCGTGCAGCTACGACACTCCGGTCTTCCGCTCCATCCCACTCACCAACACCCGCAAGGTACGTTCGCTGTCAGGGCTCTGTGACAGAGCGATCGCTAACACATTTCTCCCCTTTGCAGGAGCCGGCACACTTCACCTTCCACCCTTCCGACCCGTCCACGTCGACGCTCTCGCATCCGTGGATGTGGGTCCATCCTTCTTCGGGGCTTGTCCTACCCGGCGAAAAGGAGGTTGTCAACTTTTCGGTGCTCGTCGACGACGCGAGCGCGCCGACGCTCAACTCAGGCGAGGAGAAGATTGAAGGTCAGCAGCTTTGACCCCTCTCGGGCTTGTGCAACCTTCTTGGGCTGACTCATCTCTCTATATCTGCCAGATGTGCTCATCCTTCGCGTCGAGGGCGGCAACGACAGCTTTGTGTCCATCGAGGGAGACTATCGTTCGTCCGGCCTGCACCATCTCGTGGCTTCTTCCTCGACTGACACCCTCATCTTCGTCTCGTTCCACAGTGCCGACCTGCTTCTCAAACTCTCTCGAGCTGCTCGTCCGTCTGCCTGGCCCGATCCGAACAATTCCTCGGACGTCCTTCTTTGAGGAGCTCTCGCCGGCCGAGAACGCGCTCAGCCTGCCGCGCGAGATCTGGCGGCTCGTCGATTGGCTCATGGCCAATGCCGCAGATCATGAGGGCATGTTCGTTCAGACGACGCACAATCTCGGACTGGTGTCCAGCATTCGCGAGGTGGGTCTATCCACTTGCCTTTGCTCGCCGTCCCAACGGCGCCGGCTGATCTCGCTCCCCTTCCATGCTAGTGTCTCGATACGGGTGCGCCTTTTGCTCCTCCGTCACCTTCGACGCCCTCGGCCGACTTCTCTACCGCCATTGCCGAGACGCTACTTCGTCTGCTCGAGTCGCTGCCGGAGCCGGTCGTTCCTTTCGGCCGGTCGCAGGAGACGTGTGCCGGGACGACATCCAAGGACGAGGCCTTCCAGATCCTCGACACCCTTCCGAACGTGAGCGCCAACACGGTCATCTACCTGACAAGCTTCCTGCGCTACCATCTCGAGAAGGCGCCGAAGGTCAAGGGTCTCGCTCACAAGCTCGGTAGGTCGTCTCGCCTCTCCTCGCGCAGCTTCCCTCAACCTTCGAACAAGACCCACTAATTCTGAATCTTGCTCTGTGTCTCCTGCCGAAGCTGCTACGTTTGCGCACGTCCTCTTTCGCGACGAGCCGGGGATCAAGTCGGCGGTCGACTCGGGCGCGAAGACGAGATGGGTCGAGTTTCTGCTCGCGGGATGAGATGGACGTCCTACCGTTGAGCTCCATCTTCTGCTTTGTCACGGATGTTTGGTGGAGCCGCGTTTCGAGGTGACTGACCGCTCCAATGCTCCGAGCAGATCGACGGCCCAATCGGGCGACGCGCAGCATCCCTGGGTGACCTCGCGTCCAGTTTCACGCCCTCCTGACCTCGTCTCGACAGCCAGCGTCACTGCCCCCGTCTCAGGTCAATTTACAGGTGAGTACAAACCCTCTGCTACATCGTGGATACACGGGTGTGAACGTGCCGAAAGTGACTCACGTTCGTCCTCGCCCTTACAGCCCCATTGGCAACGACCTCGGACCCCCCTCCAAACCTCGTCATGACCGACGCCTGAACCAACAACCTCCGCCTCTTTGACGACTCTGCGAGCCAGGTGACCCTCTTGCCAGGGGTGATCAGCCTCCGGAGGGTGCCGACCCATGCGGAGCTGACCCCTCCTCTGTCCAAAAAGCATAAAGCCAGACGACGTTGAAACATCCCCCTTTCTTCACCCAACCACCTCCCACTCACCCACACTCACTTCCTCTCCACACTCACTCCTACCTTACTCTTCACCATGTTCACTTCTGCTCTCCTTGTCGCTGCGACGGCTGCAATGCTCGTCGAGGCGTCTCCACTCCAGCCGGTGAGTCGCCGGATCGAGATGAGCTGCGCGGTGTTGTGACAGATGTGGGCTGACGACCTTCCCCTCCCTTCTTCTCTTCTGCAGCGAGACGTTGCCTGCCCTGATCTTTCCGCCTGCAACGGAAACAACCGGCAGGGTCTCCAGGGCGCCCAGGGTGTGCAGTGCACCTACAACCGATACGGCCCTGGTCCTTCGAGGGAGATCACCCCCTTCTCCTGCTACGTGAGTCACCCATCCACCACTCCTGCCGTCTCCGGCTCTGATCTTCTACCTTCGCTGACCTTCGATCTCTTTCTTCTCATCAAAGTACGATCTCTCCGGCAAGCTCGTGGCCAGCCACGGGTTCGGCAACTCGGATGGCATCTGCCCCGCGTCCAACACTGGATCCTGCCCCGCCGTGACTACTACCTCCGCCGCCCCTCCCGTCGTCACCACCTCCGTCCCTCCTAAGACGGAGGGGCGACGCATCAACCCCAACGGGAACGGAGGAAAGTGCCTCGACGTCCAGGGAGCAAAGTACCAGGATGGGACGCCCGTCAACATCTACGACTGCAACGGCACTCCTGCCCAGGCGTTCGAGTGGAACCAAGCCTCGACCAAGATCAGGGTCAAAGGAACCAGTCAGTCCCATCTCCCCTTTGTTCTATCCCTACCCCCATATCCCTGCTTCCCCCCTTCGCCTTCCTCCTGTCGTCCCATACTGACCCCGCTTTGCTTCCGCTCTTCCCTCTCTTCTCTCACAGACTTCTGCCTCGATGCCGGCTCCAACCCCGGCAACGGCGTCGGACTCAAGATCTGGACCTGCTACGACAACCTCCCCGCCCAGCAGTGGTACCGAACCGACGACCTCCGCTTCGCCGTCGAGGGCAAGGGACAGTGTCTCGATCTGACCGACGGATCGCTCAACAACGGACGACAGGCGCAAACGTGGCAGTGTGGGAACAACAACAACAACCAGAGGTGGACCGAGTCGTACTACTAGACGAACTCTTCGTGTTGGTGATTTCGCTTCGGACGGACACTTGATCGTTTGCGACCGGACACTCTACTTTAGCTGTGGATAGGTCCGCTGTTGATTTCGCTCTTCTCTCACTTACCTTACTTAGCCCCTGGACACTCGTGTACCTCAGACGGACTTGTCCTTACTTTCCTGTAGCTCTACCTACTTATATTCATGCCTGCTGTTCCTTGAACGTGATGGATCCCGACCGCATGTATGGCGCCATCAAGTCTTCTTGTCATCCTTCAACGCTTTCGCACTTCTGTCGTGTCTGCTCTAGTTTTTCCAAGTGACGCAAGAACTGGAGAGAGGGAAAGGAGATGGACGGGGCGAGCACGTGAGCACCGCCTTCGCAGCCTGCGCCCCCGCGGGGAGGCGTGGGACGAGGGTTCGCTCTCGTCCACCATCGCTCGTGACAGAGCAGGCGCGTCTTTCTCGAAGGCCTCAGAGGCGATGGACTTGTGCTGCCGCTCTCGGTGACGTCGCTCTTCCTCGCGAGAAGAGCGACGGTCCTTCGAGCTCAGCACTCGTCCAATCTCGCTCCAGGGAGGGAGGCTTGGTTGCCATCGCGACCGTCCCTCCACCTCATTTC
>BTPH01000148.1:0-35812 GCA_036245725.1 Mrakia hoshinonis
GACGACCCTCGCGACGCAAGCGACACGTCCTCGGAGCTCACCTGGGAGTCGGAATGGGAGTCGTCCGTTGACGATGCATCGCTCTACTCTGTCTCGATCCACCGCTCTTCACCATCTGCACCCTCCTCCTGCTCGTCCTCCCACTCGTCGACCTCGTACGTCAAGCCGGCCGCCACCTACGTCCCACCTCGTCCTCTCAAGCGCGTCTCCGTCAAGGTGACGATGCTCGCGCCCCAGGGTACTCGCCCGCCGGAGATCTGGGAGACGTTCGAGTTTGAGGCCGACCTCGAGCGGGACCGACAAGATCGAGAGATGGAGCTGCTCGCGCTCCAAGCCGAGCGACTCGGGATGGACGAGGGAGTCTACGATCTCGCCGATCAACGCGATCGACTCCGACCCGAGGAGCAGGAGTACGACGACAGTCTATTCGCAGGTCAGACCGCTCGGGATCGAGAGACGGCTGAGCAGAAGAGGATCCGGAAGGCGGCCGAGGCTGAGGCCGGCGAGCCCAAGTGGAAGGGCAAGGGGGCGGGAGGGAAGGTCAGGGAGATGCCCAGGGAGGACATGTCCGAGGGACTCCTCAAGGCGCTCGGCCCAACAGGCAAGGTCTGGATCGCGGACTCGTATGTCTCGTTCGGATCCGTCGCCGACGATGACGCAAAGCTCATGTCGGCCAACACCCGCCGCCTCCACCATCGCGAGTTTATGGATCTGTCTGTCCACGCTCGTCGAGCCATCCTCGCCGGCGACAACCCCAACTACAAGTTCATCGGACCCGACGACATCCTCCTCGACGCAGACGGCAATGTCATGCTGTTCTCGATCGAGATGCCCCTCGCCGCTCGCAAGCTGATGGAGGACAAGGTTGCCCCTCTGCTCCGTCGTCTACACGAGCTCGAGCTGTACATGGGCTCAAACGCGAAGGAGAACCGCCACGTCGGCCAGCGCTCCGACTGCAACAAGGGAGGCGCCGGTCGTCCTCCTCAACGCGAGGTCGAGTACATGTCCATGGACGGTGCTCCTCTCGAGGCAGACGACGACGGACTCTGGGGAGATGATGGTGCCGAGGACGGAGACGATCGAGCCGGTGCTCAACAGGCATCGCCGCCACCTCCACCTCGCGGGCGGACGTCCGACATCGGAGGGACGAAGCGAGGTCGGGACGGTCAGCCCAAGGGCAAGGGCAAGGGCAAGGTGCAGGGCAAGAAGGGGAAGAACGGAGGGGCTAGCCACTACGGCCTGACGATGCCCCAAGGACAGTCGCACCGCTTCCCTCGCATAGGGAACGAGGCGACCGGTCCGAAGGGAAAGTCGAAGGCGGCCAAGGCCAAGGCGGCCAAGGTCCAGTCGGCGGCTCGTGAGCTGTTCCTACTCCTCGTCGAGGTGATGGAGGTCCATTTCCTCCCTCTCCTCATCAAACGAGCCGAGTGGGACTTCTGCGTGCTCGACTACCTCCGCTCCACCCTCTCCTGGTACAACTCGGTCAAGCGTCGGTACATCCACCAGCGAGACGTCCTCGAGAAGGACACGGAGGGCATGGAGGCTTGGTTGTGTCGAGTCGGAGGAGCGATGGCGGCTCTCTTCTTTGGAGATTCCTCGCAGGGGCACACCGACCCAGCGAATCGCTCCAAGGGGCTCGACTTTGTCGTCTCGGCTGGCCGCCACGACCACTCGCTTGTGCACATGATTGATCATCAGATCATGATGCGCGTGCCCAGTGGTCGGTTCGTCGCCTTCCGCGCAAAGTACGAGACGCACGCCGTCTACGCCTTTGCCAAGGAGGAGGACCGACACATCGACATGGCTGATCTGAGGATCGGAGCGTCGATGTACATCCAGGAGGCAGTTTACCAGTACGGATCGGTTTCTTGGGGACTCAACGGATAGATACACATAGATCTCTCTCTCCTCTCTCTCTTCTCCTCTCTCTCTTTTTCTCCCTCTCTTCTTTCTCTCCTCTCGTTTGCCACCTACGCTTGCATCTTACGATACTTACGATACTCGATGCCTTTCATTTACCTTGTAGCTGCTGTCTAGATCTTGATGGTTCTTTTACTTTAGGGCGGGTGTGCAAGGAGGAGGACGGTGGCGACTGGCCTGTGAGTCTCTCATTTCAAACTCCGCCCTCGAACGGAGCTCACCTCCCTGCCTTCCTTCCCTGCCTTGCTCCCCTCGTCTCCTTCCTTCCCTCGCACAGCCGACCTCACCAGACGCTTGTTCGACACTCGAAGGAGATCAAAAGTATGGAGGTGACTGTTTCTGGTGAGTTCCGGTGTCTGAGTCGTCTCGTGTCTCGTCCGAGAGCAAAGGACGACGTTCAGGTGGCGGCGGCCTCGTCCGACGATGGACGAACAACGAGCCCAGCCGTCTCGTACTGATCCCTGCTCTCTCCCTCTTCCTCTCTGGTCATGCTTTACCCCTCAGCAACGAGATGCGGAGGAGTTGAGGCGACGGAGGTGGATGACTCTGATGTGGCCGTCCAGGAAGTCGAACGAGACTGGAGGCCGGGAAGGTCCGACGGTGGTGCGTACGTCGCTTCCTCCACCCCGTCTGAGCTGGCAGGACAGGAGACCGGACCGAGGGCCGGGTCCCAGCCCAAGTCAGAGGGAAGGGAGAACGTGATCAGTCATCTCTGGGGTGAGTCCCAGCTACATCCTCGAGCCTCCCGCTTGGCCGAGCACGAGTCCACCCAACTTCATACTGACCTCGCATCGCCCGATGATCTTCCTCCCATACACCTCCCAGCTGTACTATCCGGAGTGAAGGTTCCAGCTTCTCGTCGACTGGGGTACGGAGAGGAGAGAGGAGACGCAGGTACGTCCACCAGTCTCGCCGTCGCTCGCCGTCGCGTGCACGCGTCTTGTCTCTCATCAAGCCTCGTCCTGATTTTTCTGCTCTTCCTTTGCTCACAGGCGTGTTCGACAGCCCTGCAGACAACCGGTTCACGTTGCAGTTCGTCCTGGGCTCTCTGCTTGGGCTCTCAACCCTGCAAGAGGAAACGTCGTCGGTCGCAACCTGCCGCCTTTGGGGAGCCGACGCGGCCCACATCGGCGAGGTATCCTTCCATCCCGCCGCTTCCGCTGTGCCCGACGAGCTGTCGCGTATCGAAATCATGCTGTTCAATCGATGGCCCAAGGTAGAGAAGAAGAAGCAAGCTCCGCCTCGTGAGTCCCGCATACACCCCCCTCCATCGCCTTTCGTTCACCTCCTTTGTAGTCTTCTCGATCTGACACCTTGTCTTTCGCCCTTTCTCACAATTTGACAGAGGCTCCTCGACGACCTGGCAAGGCAAAGCAGTCGAGCAAACAGCATCAGACCCAAGCCGTTCAGTCCAAGCACAGGACGACCGCCCCTCGACGAGCTCAAGTCAGCCGCTACCGACAGGGCGTCCGCGACTCGGAACGGCTGTCTCGAACGACCGACTTTGATCGCTTCAGACGGGTCGCCTCAGCCTTCGACTTTGCCATCGCTGGCACCAGACTTCGACTCACGTACCCCTCGGAGTCGACGACGCCCGAGCCTGCCGACATCGACGACCATCCAGCAACTTCGACCTCTGCTTCTTCCGCACCCTCGGTCTCGTCGTCGTCCATCCAGCAGACGCCCGTTCGATCGAGCTCCAGACAGCGTCGAGCACATGCGCGTCGACGACGATCAGTCAAGGCGCGGAAGGCTGAGATGAGGGATCGGGTCCAGCAGCAGCAGCAGACAGCGCAGCTCGCGGAGACGGCCAGGGCAACAGCATCGAGCTCAGACTCGTTCATCCCATCCTCTCTCAAGCCCATCCTCTTGGTTCTGATGCTGCTCGCGCTGGCCAGCCCGGTCAGCGCTGCCGGGAACGAGGCGGCGTCATCTTCGTCGAGGGTCGGGTCGGCGGCGACGATGGCTTTGGGAGCAGCGGCGATGGGGGTGGTGGCGGTGGGTGTCAAGACAAGGAGTGGGGTCACAACAAGGAGTGGGGGCCAGACAGAAGCGAGACAGAAGCCCGGGTGCGTACCCCTTCTCACCTGCTTCTTTCGTTCGTTCGTTTGACCTTGATGACTGACCAAACTTGATTTTGTTCCACGATCGTTATGCAGCCGAACCGTCTGTCTCTCCCTCGCCTGGCAAGAAGAGGAAGGACACAAGAGACGCTCCTCGCGCTCCTTTCGAGACGTCTTCGAGGGCCTTTACATCCAAAGACGTGAACCTGGACCGATGGCCAGCCGCCGGCAAGGAGAACGACCCTGCTCTCCACGGACCAGCGGTGATCGGCGAGAAGGGCAAGGGCAAGGAGGCAACCTTCCTCTCGGACTCGGACGACGACAACCTTCCTCTTCCTCCGACGAGGAAGAAGAGGGTCTCTACTCTCAAAAAGAAGGTCTCTGCTCTCCCTCCTCCCGATCTCGACGACGATCTCGACTCCCATCTCGACTCTCCCGCTCCCCATCGTCTCTCCTCCATCGGCCCCGACAAAGGTCTCTCTGGCGATCTTCCCTCGGACGACGACGACGCCGCGCCTTCGTCCCCAAGGCTGACGAGCAAGGCCAAGGGCAAGGGTCGCGCTGCAGCGGACGAGGAGCCGATCAAGAAGAAGAGAAAGGTTGTCGACAGCGACGATGAGGAGGACGTCGAGGGAGACAAGGACGGGAGGTTGAGTTCCGAGGGGGAAATGATGGATGAGGATGTGGAGGATGGGGGGAGTGTAAGTCATGTTCTACGCTGTTTCATCTTGATGAGCATGTGCTGACTCTATACTGGATGATTTAGGACTGGGACGAGGACGAAGACGATCCAGTGGGAGTACTCGGGGACCTCGATGACGACGACGAGAGCGACGAGAGCGAAGGCGGCGACCAGAGCGAAAGCGAGTCTGACGAGAGCGCGTCCGAGTACGAGGATGAACCACCTCCGCAGCAGTCGACCGGCAGCCCTGCAGCGAACGACAACGAACCCGCACCCCCTCTCGCCAACGTCAACGCATCCCCTCCCGTCAACGTCAACGACGCACCCACACCCGAGTGGCTCAAGCGCGACTACTTTGCGACGCTCAAGGCCGAGGCGGGCAACGATCAAGAAGCTCTCGCCGAGATTGAGGAGATCCATCGTTTGTGCTCGGTCGAGGACGCCCGGGAGAGAGCCGCCAACATGCGAAAGCACGCACCCAAGCTCGTCGAGGAGGGCTTCCGCGAGCAGCAACTCTACCTCGAGGCTCTGGACGCTGCGCGAAAGAGGAACCCGGAGAGGTTCAAGGCGACAGTCAACCCGTGAGTCCCTCTGCTTGCTGCACCAACGTCTCTCTTCCAAAGCTCACCATCTGCTGCTCTTCTCCTTTTCTTGCCACTACAGCCTTCCCGCCGACTACGATCCTGCCGTCGACCTCCCTCTCCCGCTGCTGCCCATCTGGATCGTCCTGCACTGGGCCCCGAACGACCATGCCGACGAGACGGGAGACTTCCCTCGCTACGCAGACCCGTCGATGAGGACCGCCTACCCAACACTCGAGCGCGCCGACACAACGCCCACCATCGACTCAACCATCAACTCAAATCACGACGCTCGCAGCTGGATGGACAACTGGCACAAGGAGACATGGTCCTCAAGTCATCGGGCAAAGAAGGCCAAGCAGCAGCCGTTCCTCTCTGCCGATCGAGACGCGTTCCCAAAGGGCGAGTACGCCAAGGACGAGGAGATGGACCAGGCCGTCCAGCGCATCCGAGCGTGGGGTCTCGCAAACAACCCAAGCCTCGTCATCGTCGCCACTGGCTGTTCTCTCCCACGCCAGTTCGAGAACCTTGCGAAGGAAGCCGGCCTCCCGTACGAGAAGACAACATTCGTCTTCCCTCGTCCCGCCCACACAAGCCGTCTCCTACCCGACTACCTCCCCGAGAAGGTCGCTCTCACCGGACCCAACCGAAACGTGGTCTGCCACTTCGTCGCCCACTTTTCCGACAGCTCGTTCAAGGGTCGCAACCGGGGATACGAGGCAAGGCTCATCCGAGGACTTATCCTCGAGTGGGTCATCCAGCGCGTCCTCGCGATCACGGGCATCCAGATCAAGCCGGGAGACCAGACATGGCTCTCGCGCGACATCACGATCCGCCTCACCGGACCCAAACTCGAGTTCCACGTCGCCCAAAAGATCTACAAGTCCTCGGGAGCGGTCGCTCGAGCAGAGTGGCAGAAGATGACACCGACCGAGAGGACGAACCTGGTCAACCTACAGCTCAAGCTGCGCGGTCAGGAGCAACTGACTGCTGAGGAGACGCTCCAGGCTCTGGCACCCACGCAAAAGCCGCGACGACGGAGCAAGCCAAGCCGACCGTACAAGCCAAGGCCGCACGGGCACGTGTGCTTCAACTGCTGGACGACCGAGTCGTCGCCACACTGGTTCGGGACCTCAGTCGAGACGCGGACCTGCCGCACGTGCTATAGCTACGCCCTGAGAACTGGAAAGCCGCGACCGAGGAAGCTCTGGGACCCCGAGTTTGCGCTCGACGACGTGTGCTTCAACTGTGGGGCGACCGAGTCGACGCGCTGGTACGGGAACTCAGTCGAGACGCGGACCTGCAGCAAGTGCTACCAGCACGCCCATGCGAATGGAGTGCCGCGACCGAGGGAAGCCTGGGACGCGGTCTTCGCCGCGCAACAGCCACATGTCTGCGGCAACCCCGCGTGCGCTACAACGGAGGCTTCGAGTTGGGTGACAGGTCGGGACGGGACGGAGCTCTGCATCGTGTGCTGCTTGCACCAGAGGCGATGGGGGCAGATGTGGCCGCAGACGAAGAAGAGGGGGGCAAAGAAGAAGCAGTCTCAGTTGGTTTGAAAAGTTTTGATCCCTTCCATTTTATGAATCATGACATTGTGAACGGCCGAACATCTTAGAAAAGAACCTACTACAAGAATCTTAGCAGGATTGCTGTAGTAGCCAGTCTGCTTGATCTCGTCCGACTGCCAGTCGATCATGCCTCCAGCCCAGTCAATCGTTCCCTGCGCGCTCGAGCTGATCCCTGCCGGCCAAATGGAGATCTGGACTCGTGAAGGGGTGGACGGGTACTCGTATCGCTGTCCGTCGTTCGAGAGGGTTGACTCCTTGGTGATGGTGGTGGTGATGTTGCCGTCGACGGACCACTGGATCTGATCGGGCTGCCAGTCGACCTGGTAGGTGTGGTACACGTCTGTTATAGCAAGAGATGGAAGGACGTCAGCGCCCATCTGGCGCAAGATAGATGTCGGAGGCGACTGACACTTCGTGTTTTCAAGATCTCGGATTGTATCAGACACTCCAGCGGTGTAGTTGGCCTTTCCCAACCAGAAGTAGTTCGTCTGCGCAGAAAACAAGGGGAACAGGTCCTCAGCCCTTTGTACTTTGGGCAGTCGTCCGCCGTCTCTTCCCTGCATCTCGCTCACCTGGAACTCGGACGTGAGCGGTCCTGGCATCTCAACCTGACGGATACGAGGAGAAGGTCGTCAGTGACGCTCTTATATGCCCTACGAAACGAGGGCATGCTCACATCGATCTCGTCCTTGACGTCCGACATGGTGATGGCCGCGGTGACGACTCCGGCCGCACTAGATGTCTTGAGCCGGAACGCGATGGTGCCGTAGTGGACGTAGCGCGTTGAGCTGAGCCTTGTGCCACCGTTCTGCTCTGTGAGGGTGAGGACGAGTTCGGACCCTGTCGAGAGGACCTCTCCTTTGTCGACGACCCAGTCGTAGGCGGTCGCGTTCCCGTCGTACTTTGACGCGTTCACCTGAACGCGGTCGAGATTCTCGAACTTGTACGTGTTGGGCAGGCACAGTGGTTGAGGCGCGCAGCTTTGCATTGTGTTGGAGTGCAGGGCTGAAGCGGAAGGCAAGAGCAGCGGGCCGGTCAGGGAACGAGGCGCCTTGAGCCGAAACGCGAGCTCACGCTCGGAACACAACAGAGAACCGGCACTCACGATTGCATCCTCCGAGGCAAAAGGTACCTGTCCCGCAGAAGCCAAACTCTGCAGGGAGGGAAGACAGCGGGCGAGATCGAGAGGGCGACGTCTTGGGGTCAGCTTGGCGGACATACAGAAAGCGAGCTCGCCCCTCCCGTCGCGGAGAGAACAACAGACACGCCGTTCGCATGGCGTCGTCGAGCGAGCTCCCTGCTCGATTTTGAGACTCACCTGAGCAACACGGTGCGGCTGATGGGCAGGCTGCGAGTCCGATCCCGCACGTCTGTCCTCCTTGGGCGGACACTGTCGGAGCAAAAGCAGCCAACGCGAGCACGGCGGAGGACGCGACCCAGAACGAAGACCGAGCGACCATGGCAGAGGTTGGGAGGGTGGAGGTGAACGAGTGTGTCGCGAACGAGCGAGGGGTCAAGTCGGAGGAGCAGAGAGGACGAAGGGCAGCGGCAGAGAGCGCGAGGGTGGTGACGGTTGGAGGGGCGAGGCAAGGGAGAGAGTAGGCACAAAGGGGAACGAGCTCACCCTCGCTCCTCCGCCCGATCGCCCAAACTCATCCTCGACCACGATCAGCCCGGCCGTCTCTTTACAGCGATCCGAGACGTCTTGGATGTCGTACGCGGACCTGTATCCGGTGTCGTCCCCGTACTCGCGCGGCGGCCATGGCCCGGTGTCCATCACGGTCGGCGGCGTGGACGAGGAGACGGAGCTCGTCTCGCAGACACCCTGGGACGAGCAGATGGAATGGGACGTACACGCTCACCCAGACGACACAACTCGACATCATATCGGACAGGCGTCCTCCATCGAGGACTCTGGGTGGTCAGACATGGACTGGGAGCCGGGACACCAGCAGCCATCGGTCAGTGAGCTTGCTCGACCCCTCCTCTGAAGGCTCGCGCTGACTTTGGCCTCCGGTCCGACAGCAAGGGTCGTCCCTCGTCGTCTGCATCGACACAAACGCACTCATCAGACATCTCCCGCTCATCAAACTCGTACACAACCTCCTCATCACCGAATCTCGGACGACCCACTCTCCTTCGCCCATAATTTTCCTCGTCCCGACGGTCGTCGTCGTTGAGCTGGACTCGCTCAAGACCTCGCCCAAACCCGTCCACTCTAGCTCGTCGTCGTCGTCCGCCTCGATACATGCAAGCACAGTCGGCAGACTCGCCCAGGACGCGAATCGCTGGCTGCTCGAGCTCAAGCGAAAGGAGAGGATGGACGACGTCCAGTCTGGAGTCCTCTTCGTCAGATCTCCGTCGCATCCATCGCTTCTTTCGAATGACGACCGCATCCTCCAGACGGCCCTTGACTTCAGGTCGACGTTGGCCTCCTCGTCCACAGGCGTCGTTCCGCAGGTGGTCCTTTGGACCGGAGACGTCAACTTGAGCATCAAGGCAGAGGCGGAGGGAATAGCAACGTTCGGCAGCGGTGAGCAAATCCCGATGCTTGCCAGATGATCTCGCCCTGACTCACGACCATGCCCTTCTGTGTCGTGCCAAACAGGTGATCGCACCGTCCCAAGGACGCCCATCGGGCTCTTGCAGATGCTCGGCGTCGCGCCTAAAGAGCCTGTCCCCGTCCCACGTATTTTCCCGCATCCGCGTCATCAACACCATCATGCTGCTTCCTCTCGTCCGGCATATCAGTCTGCGGGAGATGGGATGGAGGTCGATGTCGGCGCCATGGACGAGCATCGTGGCGTGGCCGACTTTTCCGCACGAGACTCGTTTGGCCGAGTGCTGTCCGAGTGCGTCCCGACCGCCTTGGATCGACATCTTACGCACATCAGGACAATCAATCCGAGTATTCTCGACAACGCTGGGCTGCCAGCGGATCCTCCGCCGCGGACGTGGCGTTTAGACGTGAGTTTACGGAGCTAAAGACTTGTTGTGTTGCCTTCGTGCTAACTCATTGCGGGCCATCTTGATCAGCAATGCTTTGACGCTCTCGCTCGTATCTGGGGTAACGACAAGGGTCGCTGGGAAGGACGCGACCTCGGGACGTTCGTTGACCGTCGGCAGGCGACCAACCCTCCACCTCCACCGCGGTCCAACATCTCTGTCCACGCCCGACCCTCGGTCCATACACCTTCGCCCGCCACGGCCGTCTTCCATCCGCCATCGCCCAAACACGTTCGCGAGGTGCTCTTGCCCACGCTCTCCGGGTTCTTCTCGCTCGAGCGAGTGATGCCTTCCGAGGACGAGTGGGTGGAGGCTCTCAAGGCAGTCGAGATTGTGCTCTGTGGACCTGGTGGGAGGCGCTTCCTGGGCCCGCGAGATTGGGAAGACCTCAAAATGGAGGTGGACAGGGGTTGGCAGGAGGTGGAGCTCGTGCGGCGAAGGGAGCAGGGGTGGGATGACTGAGGAGGAGGCAGAGCGCGGAAGACTTTACGATCCATCAGCAGACTTGGTATCAATAAGAAGTGATTACGAGCGAGTTTTGTCTGTCAACTCCCAGATCTCTTTTGGTGCTTCGAATCCGTGTGACAGAGGGGTCTCCCTTTTCTTTGGCGAGGAAAGCAGGCGCGCTCGTGGGCCGGTCCAAGCCTCCGCTGTCTCCTCAGGAGGGCCCAACCGCCATCCTACCCTCGCCGCGTCCTTCTCGTTCTTCGACGCCGCCGTATCTTTGGTTACCTGAGCGTACTTTTCCGACCTTCCAAGCGTACTGCCGAATCCCCGTTCCACCTCTGTCCTAGCGTGGCCGAGCGACGCCTGCCGACCTCGTGTCCCCTCCTGCCCTCCCGACCTCTCGAGCTCCGACCCTTCGCCGTCCCTCCGCTTCTTCGAGGATGACCTCTCCGACGCTGATCAAGTTCGATGAGCGGTGAGTCCCATCTACTAGCTATGCGGTTCGTCTAAGCGTTTCTGCTGTGGTTGGGTTGCTGACGTCGATCGACAACACCCCGCTTCACCTGCCGCTCCCCTCCCGACAGGCTGTACTTTACAACGTTCCCCTCGCCCATCCCCTCATCCTCGTCCCTCAACAAGTCTCCCCTCACACGCAAGCTTCCCAATCCACCGTCAGCCTCGTCCTCGACTGCGAATGGGAGTCCGAGCCAGACGTCGTCCCCTCCTCCGTCGAGTGGGTCGGACGACGACGACCTCCGACACGAGCTCAGAAAGGGAAAGGGAAAGGAGATGAGCGAGGGCAAGGACCTGCACTGGCTGAGCATAGACAACGAACTCGTCTACCAGTCGTTCGCAAAGGACTTTGGACCGTGAGTACAGGCAACGAAGCCGACCGGCCGAGGGGCCAGGGAGGAGGGACGGAGGGGCCCGCGAGGTCATCCAACCTCGAGCTCAGCACAAACCAGGGAAGCTGACTCCCTTCCGCTCGCACACTCTGCTATCAGGCTCAACATCGCCATGGTTTACAAGTTCTGCATCCGTGAGTCGACCACAGGTCTCGCGCAGAGTGTGATAGCAGAAGGGTCAGCGAGGGCGGAGCTCACCGTTGTCTTCCTCTCCTGTTTGGTCCGGCCCGCTCATTCGCAGACATCCACGACCTGCTCCAGGTACGACATCGTCACCCTGATGTGAGCGGTAACATTCAACTGACGCAACTAAACTTCTTTGACCCTCACAGAAGGAGGGCTCTGAGAACATGGCGGTCGTGCTCTACGCGTCGTCGGACCCGCAGAAGAAGGCCAACGCCGCCCTGCTCATGGCTCTCTACGTGCTCATCGTACAGAGGAAGTCACCCTGGGAGGCTTTCTACCCGATCGCCGACATCGAGTTTGTGCCGTTCCGAGATGCGGGCAGGGGTCGAGGGGACTTCAACCTGAGCATCCAGGACTGTCTGTACGGCATCTGGAAGGCACTCAAGCTCGGCCTCCTCAACCTCGAGGACTTCGACATCGACGAGTACTGCTTCTATGAGCGGGTAGAGTACGTTCGCGATCTTGCTCTGATCTCGTCGTACATCAGCTGACGAGCATCCTTTCTCCCTCGTCGCAGAAACGGCGACTTCAATTGGGTCTCGAAAGACTTCATCGCTTTCGCGTCTCCGCAGGACAACCACTATGTCCGCTCTCTGACGAACCCAAAGGCGACATCACAGTTCCCGGCAAAGAAGCACACGGTCGCGTATGAGAATGTTCTCACCTACTTTACCGCCAACCGGGTCAAGCTCGTCATCCGGCTCAACAACCCGCTCTACGACCAGAAGGACTTTGAACAGAGAGGGATCGAGTTCAAGGACTGCTACTTTGACGATGGAACCAACCCGCCGCCAGAGATGGTCAGGGAGTTCCTCAGGGACGCAGAGAGGATCATCTCGAAGAACGGGGTCATCGCAGTCAGTCATCTTTGCGCGCCTTCTCGGATACCGTGGATAACTGATCCCTGCTGTTTCGGCGTTGTCCTCAGATTCACTGCAAGGCTGGACTGGGTCGCACAGGCTGCCTCATCGCTGCGTGGCTCATCTACAAGCACTCGTTCACCGCTCAGGAGGCGATCGGCTTCATGAGAATCTGCAGAGTGAGTCACTAGCTCCCATGAACCGTCGCTGCAGCTTGTCAGCTGATACATCCCCTTCTGTCTGTCCTAGCCCGGAATGGTTGTCGGGGTACGTCCGAATTTGCGCTCAGTCCTGTCTGGCGACCGCTGACTTCTTAATGTTTACCTCTTTTTCAGCCTCAGCAACAGTACATTTTGCTCAACCATCTCGAGTGGGTCAAGTGGGCCGCCGCGGACGAGGCTGTCGCTGCCTACAAAGCTACGCTCGCCATGAACTCCTCGCCGACACGCGCCATCACCCCTCCGAGCGACGAGCGAAACGCTCGCATGCTACCTCAGGTTACGCCAGCTCGCTATGTCGTCTCTTCGAACGCCGCCGCTGCCAACGCAGGGACACCTCCGATGCAACCTCGAAAGGTGCGCCTAGATGGATCGGCCTCTCATGCCCTCGTCGATCGTCCTGTACTGATACGTGTGCTCGTCCTTTCTTGCCAGACTCCGCTGGCTAAGCGGACTGCTGCTGCCTCGATCGACGAGGACGACGTCGACGCTGATCCGCTGGGCCGAGCGTCGCCGCACAAGTACCAGCGGGCAAAGTCGGACGACTCGGACATCGTGCTCTCCCCGGGACGTCCGTCTACATCCACAGCACCCGCGCCACCAAAGGCAAGTGCGCTGCTGTCGAGCCCTGCCAAGGGAGGTCGCAAGCCGCCGTCACGCATCGCTGTCTCGACACGCAGGGGACCTGCGCCTGCGACGGAGTCAAAAGTCCGAGCGACCCTCAGGACGGGCAACTACAATGTGCCTGCATCGCCGATAGCAAGCGGTAGCTCGATCGCGTCAAGACTGCCTACGCTCAAGGTAAGTCGGATCTCACTGATTAGATCGAAGTCAGCTCATCGTTGGACAGAGTGCTGACCTCTCTTCTTCTCGCTGCCACAGAGCGGCCCGGCCTCTCGACCTTTCGGACTTCCTACGGCCGCCGGGTCTCCAGCTTCGACCGGTGTGTCCGCCGTGCTGACCCGTGGGGAGGTGACGCGGATGACGCTCGTCAAGGAGAAGCAGGTCAGAACACTCAGGAAGCGTCGATCTTGTAAGTGCACACCTTCGTCCCTCGATCGAGCGACACAACTTCTGACCGTTCGAGATCTTCCTGATCTGTCTTTGCAGCTCTCTCGCAGACGGACATCGTTCGTTAGGCCATCATCCGCCAACCCCGGTCTTGCCTCGACACTCGCTCGCTCCCCGACTTCAACATCGTCCTCTCGTGTCTCCATCGCCTACTATCCTCAAGCCACACGTTCCAAATCTCACCTCGCTAATCGATCACAATCGCACAATCGACGTCGATGTCGCTTCGCCGCGAGACGCCGCGTCTACAACTCTCCTTCCAAGCCCAGTTTATCCGCTCTTACACTACACACTCTCCGCTTCGTGCCTCAGCCCGTCCATCCATTTTCGAATCTTGATCTTCTCACTCTTCGCTGTCTCGAGATACCCTTTCGATACCTAGTTCGTTCTTCGCATCCCTTTCTTGTTCACTTCTCCTTGTTCTTTCGAGCCTTTTCGTCCTCTTCATCCGGCCCAGGCCGCACACTCTCCTTCGTTCCACCTTCTAGTCGAGCGTGCCCTCATCCTCATATGATGACTCCACTCGCATTCAAGACGATGACCCCGAACACCAAACGAAAGTCGATCTTCCCCCACCTTCTCTCGCGTGAGTGCGACTGCGTCCCTCTTCCCGCTCGCTCGCAGCAAACGTGGGGATCAACAAACCTCGGGTCCGCAACTCTCCGAAGTGCGCAGAGAATGTACAGCTTCTTTCGCTCAACCGACGTTGCGAGAAGATGTCGAAGACGAGTCGAGACGAGCTCAGGATCGCCCGACGAGACATCGAAGGTTTGGGTGAGCTCTCGAAGGCTCCGGCGAGGTGAAGATCTTTTCTCGCACGTTGTTGGTCGAGCAGGCGGAAGTTTTGCTCGACTCGACAGAGATACAGTAACTTACGCTTGATGGCATCGCCGTGCCAGACGACCGAAATAAGCACGGGCCAGAGAGTCGGTCTGAGGCCTGGAACTCAGTGCTCGCCCGGTGAATCCGCCGGGGCGAGACTGCTTGTTTCCTCTGAGCTCCCCAACGACCATCCATCCCCCCGCCGTCCTGCCGTAGGCCATGACGCTCCACATCTCGTTCTCTACTCTGGTCCCCCCCATCCTCTCTCCTACCAAGCACTCGTCCAAGGCGTCTCCTCCTGGGACTCCTCCCTCTCCGATCACTCCTCCTCCGACCAGCAGCGAGGACGCGCCCTCTGGGTCCAACGTCGTCCTCGATGCTCGTCCTCCTGCTCCTCTGAGCTCGTCTGCCAGTCGCAACAGCATCTTTGCGAGCTCGTGGTCTTCCAGTCCTGATGGGAAGCTTGCACCTCCAAAGCCGCTTGCTGTTCCTCTGAAGCTGGACGAGTTGGACTCGTCCGAGGGGGGAGCCAACCTCTCGCGTGGGTCAGGCAGGATGGGATCGTGGTCGTCCTCGACCAGTAGGAGGACATCCAACGCGAGCTCAATCGTGCCTCTCAGCTCGCCTGGGCTGGATAGTCCCAGAAGCAGCTATACTTCGGAGAGGGTTCCGTCGAGCAACGTGGGAGGAGGATGGGGAGGATCACCCGTCGACGAGCTCGGAGTCATTGCCGCCGTCAAGAGACCGACCACTCCCCTGTACGAACACCCGCCGTCCATGTCTTCAGGTGGTCAAGGAGGTCATCGGAAGCAGTCCTCTACCTCGTCGTCCATCTCATCCAAGACGTCGTCCTTCTTTGACACGCCCACTCCCTCGGCGACTCCTCCGCCGCCCGATAACCCCCCGCCGGCGCTGTTCCAACAGCTCGAGTCGTTGCCGTACTCGCCCACGAGGACATCCCACTTTGCCTCCCAGCAAGCATTCAGACCCCTCGTCGCTTCCTCGCCTCGACCCTCGACCTCGTCGCCCCTCTCGCCCGTCCCTAGACATGCGACCCCGCTCACTCAACCGCGACCGCAACCGCTCGCCTCAACCTCGACCCTCCCTCCCCCGCCTCTGGCTCTCCGCCTGCCGACCTCGTCCCAGTACCTCCTCGGCAAAGGTCTCCGCGCATCCGTCTACCTCAGTGCCATTCAGGCGAGACCCTCAGTCAAGGGCAAGGAGCGCGAGTGGTCTCTCGCGGCGACCAAGATCCCGCTCGAGGACGACGGCGAGGAGGGCAGGGACGCCCTCTGTCGCGAGGCAGAGGTACTCGCCTGGCTAGGAAAGAAGAGACTCGGGATCGTTGGTCTGCTCGGGCTGGTTGACCTCGATGACGATGATGAGGCGAGGCAGGGCAAGGTCAGGGTCGTCAGGACGACGCCTAGCGCGACCAGGAGCAACACTCCAACAGGGAGCAGAACAAAGCAGCAGCAGGTCCCTCCGTTCGAGACGTACACGTTCGATCGGCCGTCTGAGGAGCTTGTAGCGGCGTTTGGAGGGGAGAAGGAGGCAGGAGGGGTGAGACGGCGTCGGGGACGACCGGTCCTGGTGTTGGAGTGCGGGTCCGGGTTTGGGACGATCGACACCCTCGTCAAGGCTCATCCGGAACTGGTCACCGAGCAGACGTGGATACGATGGGTGGGCGTGTTGGCCAGTGCGGGGGAGTGGTTGGAGGCTAGGGGGGTCGTTCGTGAGTACTCTATCTTACGTTGTTCGGAGGCGAGGACGGGAAAGTGGACCGGGTCAGAGAGAGATCGAGCTGACCCGATCGCATCCCTCTTCTTGTCTTTCCGCCTTGCCTGCCCTTCCTTGTCCTCGGTCTCATACCTGTCTCTCACACGCACGCAGATCGCGACATCAAACCTCAAAACATCCTCCTCACCTCGTCCCTCTCGCCCCTCCTCACCGACTTTGGCTCCTCCCTCCTGCCGTACACGACCTCCTCGCCTACACCACCGCCCATTACCACCGGAACCACCCCTTACTCCTCGCCCGAACTGTTGCTCCACCCAGAGACTGTCTCGTACCCGTCGGACGTCTTCTCTCTGGGAGCGACGCTCTACGTGGCCATCACGGGCAAAGAACCGTTCAAGGGTGTGTCAGGAAGCAGGGAGATGGTCTTCTGGGTCGGCAAAGGAGGGTTCTGGGAGTGGGAGGAGAGGAGACGCGCTGCCGCGTGGGGTGGGGATGTAGGGATGAGGAGGGGAGGAAGTCTGAGGGAACACGGCCATGCGGCGAAGGAGCATGCCGTCCCGGCGATGACGGTACATGGCTTGCCGGGACGACTGGTGGCTGATGGCGCAGGGCTTGGAGGTGAGCCGAGGCGTGTGGGAAGCTGGGAGTGTCTGAGGACGAAGGGAGAGCAAGGGTGGGGGTGGACGAAGGAGACCGGGGCCATGACCTCTCTTACCAACGGACTACCTCTCACGTCGTCGGCGAGGCTGAGAGCTTCGCTCGAGGAGTCGTTGGTCGCTCCTTCTGCTTCGACTGCCCAACCCGCTACATCTCCTCCGCATCGGTCCCCTCTCCTCTCGCACCTCCTCTCACCAACCTTCGCCCCCCTCTCTCTCCCCCCCACAACCACTGTCCCACCCTCCTCCCCACCCGCTTCACCGCCGAATTCGTCGCCCATCGACGATGAACCCGTCCTCCCGCCTATGGAAGGCGTCCCGATGTTCTTCCCTTCCTCGACGCCGTATCACCCGCATCAGGTGTCGGACAGTGCGAGGAGGATGCTAAAGAGGATGGTCGATCCGAAGGCTGAGAGGAGGGGGACGATGCGGGAGGTGAGGGAGTGGGCGGAGCGATGGGGGTGGGTGGGAGAGAGGGAGTGAGCTGGGGTGGGGTGAAGGTTGTGAAACGAGGACAGAGAGAGGAGATTTGGAGGGAGATGTCATGCACGGTGTCGTGCTTGTAGGTTTTCTTTGTTGATCTTTGCCGAGTGTACTTTTTTCTCCTTCCCTTGCTACGTACGAGAAGATGCATGTTGTAGCCTATCTCTTTCGAAGGGGGAAAGAAAAGACTGGAAGAGAAAGGGTTCATGGGATCGTGATGAGGTCCGAGAGACGAGAGAGCGAGACCGTTGCGGAGAGGACGTAGAGTAGCGAAGCTGATGCGTCTGGAGAGTAAGAGAGGGTGTCGTTCAGTGATTGTTCGCTTCTAAGCTCGGGCGGTATCAGTGAGAGGCAGATGAACGTCTTACGCGAGGACAAAGGGCGATCAGAGGTAAACGACGTCGACGCCGGCTTTGACGAGATCCACGGCGATCTGCGACCACCTGGCAGGAGCAGGAACAGTATGATCAGCCATCAGTCATGATGGCAGCGTAGAAGAAACCGAGAAGGAGACGTACTCGTGCCAGACGTGCCCGTTGACGTCTTCCGTCAGGTAGTACACGCGTTCGAGCGACGGGAGCGTGCTCCTCGAAAGGAACTTTACGAGTCTCTCGCCCATGAGGCGGTTCGACGTCCTTGTCCCGGCTTCGGGAGCGGTGCTTGCCCTTTGAACGAAGATGAGCGTGGTGACGCCGGTGAGGGGCGCCTCCTTTGTGGATGACGGGAGATCCTGACTCCAGATGTCGCCCTTAACGAGGTGGAACGCGAGCGTCTTGAGGTTGGGTCGGATCACGAGGTCCTTCTTGTTGAACCAAGGGTTGATGACTTGATCCATCATCGGCGTGTATTCCGTCACAGACGACCCAAATCCTTCCAGAAGGGCCTTCGGGTTCACGCCCTCACCCATGTCGACTGCCGGACTCATGTTGACCGAGACCGTGCGTAGACGGGGCGTGTTCCATCCCTTTTGGAAGACTGTTCGGTCCCAGGTGGCGTAGGTGTACGTCGTGAGGTCGCAGTTGAGCTGACGGAGCATCGGGAGGTCGACTGTAGGTTGATGCAGGCGGTATATGTGTGGGAGCATATTCTCATCCTGAACAAAAGAAAGACGTTTGAGACTGGTCCTGACCGTGCGAAGTACAGCGCAGATCTCCTTATAGGTCCCTGACGAGAGACGAACGCCTACGAGGGAGCGAAGGGGATGCACGTTTGTCAAGAGCGCAAGGAGGGTCGCAGGTGCGAGGAATTGCCCTCCGAGATGAAGATGAGCCAGATGCGGGACTTTTCCAGGATGCTGACGAACGGTCGTACTCCGTCGACGATGCTATGAGGATCGGCGCTGTCTCCCAAGAACTCGAGACCGACGATGTAGTCCGGAACCAGGCTACCCTCTTGCGTCCAAGAGAAAAGCTGCGTTGCGAGATTGACACAGTCGTCTCGACTCTCGACGACCAGATGAGAAAAGATCTTTGGATCTGCGAGGTCCTGAACGACGGATTGCGGCAAAGTGAGCAAAGACGAGACGCAAACAGAGAGAAGCAAGCGGAGCAGCGAAGTTCAGCTCACCCTGAAGCGTTTGGACGCTGTTGACAGGTTGATGAGGTCCTTGTTCGATCTGCTGGGAGTCCTCCATCGCTCGGTGAGCATTCCAAGAAGGGTAGTTGGCGATTCGACCATGAAGGCAGGCGGCGGAGGAGCGAGCCAACAAACGACCTGGGACCAGACGTCGTCCGGCATGGATGGCAAGAGAGGCATTTGTAACAAGGTGACCTGTGTCGAGGATGGGTCGCGGAGGTTGGCAGACTGGCTGGATGGGTGCTTGTGCGGCAGTCGTGGTCGTCGGAAGGGAGAGAGGGTGAGCTCGCTCTTCCTCCCTTCCTGCCTTCCTGGCCCTCAACTTGCTCCCGACCCTTTCGCCTCCTACCGAATTTGCAGCTCATCCGCACGAGATCTACCGGTGTCAAATCGCTGCATGATAGGTCTGCCTTTGATCGATCTGATCTTGACAAGCTGATCCCGATCCAGGAACCGAGGACGACTCTTCACCTTCGCCTGGATCGCTCGCCGTCGCCTTCACCTCCATCCTCTGCTGCCCTCCCTTCAGACAGCTCGCCACTCGCAGCTACGCGATAGTCATGGAACCTGCTGAACTTCTTCACGAGTGATGAAGGCGCAGCGGAGTAGGTTATGTTGCTCGCGCCCGAGGAAGAGGATCGCCCACCTGGTCTGGCTGCCCTGGATGCCCTGATTCACAATCCGACAAGCTCGACTTCACCTCGACCCCCCTAACTCAGCCTGGACCCAACACAATCAACCTCGATCAGCCAAATCCCCCTCTGGCTCCCAACGTCGACCTTCCCCCCCTTCGACGAACCGTTCTGCTCTCTCTCTCTCTCTCTTCGTTCTCAGCGGCCAGTCTCCGCCTGCCTTGCCTCCTTACCTCCTCTCTCATCTGCGATGACCAAGAAGACCCGCACCCGAGCTCGTCAGGCGAGTCAGACCGCGTCTGCCTCCCACCCCACCGTCGTGACCCCCGCTGGACGGCCCTCGACGGCGACCCGAGTGCGCCAGTTCTTTGCTGGGTCAGCCCCGGTGGCAGTCATGTCGATATCCAAGCCGATCCCCATGGATAACGAGGCGAGTACATTGCTTGTTGCTGTGTGTTGACGGCCTTGAATTGACCGGCGTCCTCGTGCTCTCCCCTGCCAGCTTGACCTCACCCCGTCCAGCTTCACCCCTCCTCCCTCCATCACCTCGTCCTCCTACCACAGCTCGGTCGACTCGTTCCAGAACCGCGGACGACCTCAGTTCTTCATCGGAACTCCACCGCCGACTCCTCCCGCCGATGGACTCATCCGAGCGCCGGAGACTCGACCTCCGTTCCAGCACGCGACCCAGCCTGAGCTGGGCTCGCCTCTCGCTCTCACCACGCAGGCCATCGCGCCTCGAGTGCGACCTCGCGCACGACGAGCCCCTCCTCCACCCATCAAGATTCCGACAAAGCAGTCGATCGAGCTCCAGGAGGCGGTTCTTCGAACACAGGCGGCCGAGGCTGAGGTCGGCCTGTTCGGGATGGGCATCGGGATCGGACTCGAGGGCGGCTCGGGTGGCAAGGGAGGAGGCACTCCCATCGCCGTTGACGCGTTCTGTGAGTCCAGCTCTACTCTAGCTTGAGTTTCAGTATGAGCTGACCTCCTACCCTTGCTTCCCAGTCAACGCCCCTCCGATCAAGACGCGCACCGCCCTCGGCCAGACCAACTTCGCTCGCTCCCTCAACTCGTCCACGAGCTCGTCATCCTCCGCTACCACCTCCGAGTCGATCTCGTCCTTCACCACCGCCGCACTACCTTCTCCGGAGCGAGAGGCCCGCCTCAAAGCCCCCGCAGCCGTCATCATCGCCCAGAACCTGCTCCTTCCTCCCTCTTCCGAGGCCACCGCCGCTACCATCAACAACAACACCCTCGCGGTTGCCTCGCCCTACTCGCCCAACTTCCTCACCCTCCCGCCTCTGAGCCCACTCGCGGCGCTCAGCCCGCTGTCCATCGGTGCGGACGCGCCTCCGGCACCCTCGGCTGACAGCGATGGGACGTGGGAGTTCAAGTCGTGGCTCACTCCGTCACCTCTGCTCGAGGTAGAGTTCGCGAAACCCTCGCCTGTCGTGGAATCGGTCGCATCGCCCAAGTGTGGCGTGGACGTGTCTGCCCTCGTCGACTCGTTCGAGCGACGAGCTCACGGAGGAGGACAAGGACGATCGATCCCCTCCAGCCCGTTCAGCACGACCGCGTTTACGCACAACACCCTTCTGTCGGTCCCGCCGACGCCGACCATCTTTGGCTTCCTTGCTGGATCCGGTCCGGCAAGCCCGACGATCTCCTTCCCCGCCACTGCCATCGTCCCGGACCACACCCATCTCGCGCCTCTCTCGCACTCGCGCTCCACCACCGCCGAATCAGCGGTGACGTTCTGGTCCCAGTCGACCGGGTACTCGCCCGTCCTCAACGGCAACGACGGCGGGAAGTTCACCCCCGAGATGGATCAGGACCGATCGCCTTCGTCCGAGGACGACGACGAGAGCGACGAGGCTGCTACGCCCGACGGGACGCCTGTCAAGATCAACGGAGGGGTCCTTAGTGGCGGAAGGATGGGCAAGGGGAGGGGAGAGGCGTACAAGCGGATGGGGGTCATGTTCGGGGTGGAGAGCAACGCGACGTTCTTGGGGGGTGCGCTGGAAGGTGAAGGGGCGGAGGAGGGGTACTAGCCCATGTAACGTTGGTGTACCAGGGTCGTGAAGAGGGTCTCGGTCTCGGTCTAGAAGGGTCTGCTGGGTTCTGCTGGGTTCAAAGAGGGGGCGGATCTTGTTCTTGCCCTTGCCTTTTCGTGTTCTGTTCTCGTCTTATCGGTCTTCACTACTCGTCTTCGTCTTTTGTTTATCTATTCTGCGCTCCGGTGCCTCTTAGAGGCTCGGACGTCATGCATGCACTGTTCAATTGTACTCTCGATGCAGCATCGAAAGGCGACTGGTGTCCTCCAGCTCGTCCGATCGTGACGTGTATGTGTGCGCCGTGCGGAACCCTATGATACAGTGTGACCTCGTGTCCGTCGTGCTCCATGATACAACGGGTGGGTCTAGGACGACTCGTTCGCGGCCTCGTCGAAACAGATACAGATTGCCGCGATCATCGCCAGATCCACACCGGGTGCGACGGTGACAAAGTCTGCGAACGCATGCAGGTCAGGTCAGCCTTCCGTTCCACTCGCTGTACATGATCGAGAAAGATCCGGGGGCAGGCGAAGGGACGTACACGTCTGCTTGTCCGCGAACATCTCCCGCATGTTTGCAATCTGTCTCGAGATGGTCGCCACCGTGCGTCCACCCAGGACGATCTCGGCTGCTCCTCCGAAGAAGTTACCCTTGAGATCGAGCTCAATGGGTGCGCCGTCGGAGGCGTTGACGAAGACGGCTTGCATCTTCTTCGTTCCGACTGAGCGGGGCGAAGTCGACGAGGCGAGGGCATACAAGGAACGAAAAGGCGAGATCAGCACTGCGTAGTAAAGGAGAGGATCGGGTACAAAAAGGGACATACTCGAGAATTTCGTCTTGACCTGGAAGATTTCCTTTCCCGTATTCGGATCGGTCGCGAAGAACGACTTGAGCAGGGAGAGCAGCTTGGTCTCGAGCCGGAAGAGCACTCGGCCATAGGTATCTTTGATCTCTGCACTCGCCGATCGAAATAAAGAGCACAAGAACAGGTCAGTATGCTATCGGGCCTGGAAAAGGTCATGAAGTCGTTGACGAGTCGATTGGGAACGAGCTCCCGCTCGCACGAGCCTACCTCGTCCGGCCGAGCTCACGAGAGACAGGACTCACCCTTCTTGTCCCTGAAACTCAGCGCTGACCCATGACACAGCACGACGGTGTTGCCTTGTGCGTCCTTGACCCCGAAGTCATCCCCGGAGAACGAGAAGGCCTTCTCCTGCAGTCGTCAACGCGAAGGAGGACCGGGCGAGGGGCGGCGCGGTGTCCATGCAGTCGACGAGTCCGAGGAGATGGCACGAGGAAATTGAAGCATCAGAATGCATCAGCGGCTGCCATAGAGTCTCTCGGAGTACAACCCGAGTCTGGACGGAGCAGTCCGGTCACAAGAGCGAGCTCGAGGCCGAGAGAGGAGGATGGAGCCGAGCTCGCACCTTCAAGACCAGCGTCGTCACCTGAGGCACGCAGTAGTTTGGGTTCACCCCCAGTGGTGGATGAAAGGGAGTAAGAGGAGTCGAAGCTTGTTGCGTGAGTGAGAAGAGGCCCATGGTGCTGGTGTCGATGCTGGTGTGGTGGTTCGTGGGCAGATCCCATCGGACGCAAGCGAGTCAGGCTTGGCTGGGCGGTGCTAGCCGACGGTTTCGGCTTGCGATGGGTGACTCACCTGCAAAGCAAACACGTCATGGCACAACAGACCATCTCGTTTGATTTTGAAAGCATACATATCGAGGTAGAAAAAGATCTCCTCTGCTCAACTACTTCTTTCCAAACGTGAACCCACCCGTCGACCCGGCTCCTCCCCCAGACCCGAACGAGAATCCGCCTCCAGTCGCAGGCGGCGTAGCCTGTCCTCCTGCTCCTGCTCCAGCTCCGAATGTGAACGCGCCCGGTGCTCCTCCAGCGGGTGCGGCTGGTGGTGCTGCTGCTCCAAAGGAGAACGTCTTCGGGGCCGATGCGGCTGGCGCAGGCGCTGCTCCTGCTCCTCCACCGAACGAGAAGGACGCGGGCGAGCTTGCAGAAGCGGGTGCCGCGCCTGATGGCGCACCGAACGAGAACGACGCAGCAGGCTTGGGAGGAGCAGCGGCTCCTCCTCCGAACGGCGATGCAGCACCTCCACCGAACGAAGGTGCGGCTGGAGCGCTAGCGTTGGAGGAGGGTGCGCCAAACGAGAACGTCTTTGGCGGCCCAGCTGTTGCCGGCGGCGTGGGAGTGGCAGAGTTGTTGTTGGATGACGAGGCTCCGAACGAGAAGGACGGTGCAGGGACGGACGAGATGGGAGGGGTTGACGCTCCTCCACCGCCAGCTCCGAACGAGAACGTTGACGCCGGCGGATTGGATGCAGCAGGCTTGGGTGCGCTAGATGCTCCAAAGGAGAACGTCGAAGGTGCAGGCGACGCTGCTGGCACAGCAGGCTTGGGCGCAGACGCAGACGAGCCGAACGAGAACGTTGACGGGGCCGATGCCGACGGCTGGACGGGCGTAGGGCCTGGCTTGGTCGGTGCTCCGAACGAGAACCCTCCCGAGGACGGCGCAGGAGCTGGCGCGGCTGGCTTGGGCGCCTCCGCTGGTTTAAGCGCACCGAAGCTGAAGGATGGCGCGGCGGATGGGGTAGGGATAGGAGCAGGAGTGGGAGCAGCTGCTGGTGTGGCGGCTGCGGGGGCTGGCGATCCAAAGCTGAAGCTCTTGACGGACGAGGCCGAGGGGGTCGTTGCGGGTGTGGTGATGGCAGACGCGTTGATCGGAGGCGCGGTGGCGAGAGCCGACGTAGGCTTCGGCGCAGAGAAGCTGAACGGGTTCGACGTCGCAGGTGCGGCCGGTGCAGACGGGGGAGCAGACGTAGAAGAGGGGGCTGGCGAAGAGGGGGCAGGAGAAGAGGCTACCGGCTTTGAGAAGAAGCTCGGGATGGCGGCCTTGGCGGGGTCGGCGGCGGGAGAGACGGCAGGTGTGTTGCTGAACTTGACGGTCGACTCCGAGAGCGAGGTCGTCGTCGAGGGACCCATGCCAGGCGGATGGCCACCAAACGGACTCGGCGAGCTCGCTGAAGGGCCGGCGGTCTTCTTCTCCTTTGCTTCCTTCTCCTTCTCGACCTCGCCCCGCAACCTGCCAAGTAGCATCTCCTCTCTCCTCCTCTTCTCCTCCTCGCCGACAGCTCGCTGCGCAACACCGCCGACCGAGGCTCGTCCTCGCTGACCCGATGCAGCAAGCCTCAATCGACCACCAGCTGATCCGGACGTGCCAGCTCCCGAGCCAGGAGCTGGAGATCCACCGCGAGACGAAGACGCCCGGAGAGGCGAGCCGTTGAAAGACGACAAGAAGTTGTTGTGCAGAGAGGTGAAGGATGAGGACGGTCGGAGGGGAGTCGTCGAATTCCCAGTGACGTGATACAGGCCTTGGCGAGTCTTGGGCTTGGGCTGGAAGGGGATAAGAGAGTAAAGCTTGAGTCGTTGGTTCGATCGAACAGGACAGCGGGTCAAGGCGAGACCTACAGTGGCAGTGTCAAAGGCGGCGTCGACCTCCCCCTTTGCGTTTCTCGAAGGTGTCGCGCCAGCTTTGCTCTGCGACGGAGAAGCATCCTCGTCCTCGTCGGTTTGCCATGCGAGCGACTTCGAGGCCTTGAGAGCGACAAACTCGGGCTCGGTCACCCATTGCTCGACGTTTCCGACAATCCTGTGGGAAGAACGAGATATATGCGTGTCAGTTCCGACGTCGAACAGTCTCGGGAAAGAACAGTTTCGATACTCACATGACGTCCCTGTCTGGATGCGTGCTGTCCCTCGGCATGTCAAACTTCCGCATCAGCTTCTTGACGAGCACCAGTCTCTCCCTCCCTCGTCCACCCTCGCCAGTCCTGAATCGGATCCCGTTTGGGTCGTTCCACGTCTTGACCCCGGCGCCCTCGACGTCTTCGGCTTCCTCATCCGAGGTGACGCGGCCGGACTGGGACTTGCGTCGCTTGTTCTGGTGGCGAGAGCGAGAGGTCGATGAACGGCCGGCCGTGGACTCGGCGTCGACCTCGGAAAGGAGTCGCTTGTTCTTGGTCTTCTTGGTCGATGGAGGAGGAGAGGGAGAGGTCATCGAGTCATCGTCGTCCTCTTGCCGGGAAGAGGACGAGCGGGTCGAGTACGAGACCGAGGACGAGATGGACGTTCGACGAGTCCGGCGAGGAGGCAACGGCTACAGAGGACAGCATCATCGTCAGCTCACTGCCCGTACTGCAGATCTCCGAGTTGTACTGACCTTCTTGAGCTCATCTGCACTGTCCTCGTCCATCTGCTCGTCGCTTTCCGATCCTTCGGACACGTCCATGCTCTCGTCCGCCTGGTCCTCGCCACTCTTCCCGGCTTGCCTGCGCCTCTTGCCTCCTCCACGCCCAGCGTCTGTCTCCTCTGCCTCTTCCTCGTCGTCACTGTCGACCACATGGCCTCGCTTCTTGCCTCCCGCGACAAACTTTGAGCTGCCGGACGACTTGCGCGAGGGAGGTCCGCGGGCGGGCCGCAACACCCGAGTGGCAGGGCCCTTGACAGACGATCCTGAGGCCTTGCGCCTGGGGGCAGCCGCATCTTTCGAGTTGGTGTTCGTAGAGGAGCGTCGGGCAGTGGGCTGCAAGATGGAGCCGCTGCTCGAGAGGGGAGAGGGAAGAAGAGGGTGAGCTCGACGTGACGGGCCGAACTGCTACGCCGAAACAGCCAGGCAGTCGCGAGCAAGCACTTACCTTCCGAACTCGTACGACGGTCCTGCACCGCTCATCCTCTCGTCGGTCTTGTCTCCGTGGGTGGACGAGGCGACCGAGCTGTCTCGTCCCAACGAGAAGGGTGTCGGCGACGGCAGCCGGCTCGCAGACCGCGAGTACGGCGACAGCACCTCGGCAGGAGAAGACGGGATCACAGGTCGCAGCGTGGTCCGAGCGGGTCGAGCTGTGATGTGACGGAAGGCAGCAGCAGGTCAGCGGCGCTGAGCGGGCACACGACCATCGAGGGAAGGCGGCCGAGCTACGAGCTCGCTTCTCTTCTAATCATGGAGCACTGGAGTCGGGATACGGCCCGGAGGATCTGGCATACTGGCTGAGTACGTGGTAGGCTGCGACTGACCTTGCTGTTGTTCCCTCTCCCCGATGCCAGCCTGCTCCCCCCAGGCTGCCCAGTCCTTGCTCTCCTCGACCTGGAGCTGAGCCTCGTGCTCCGACCGAGCCTGCTCCTCAGCCTGCTGCTTGGTCACGACATCGAGCAGAGCAATCTTGAAGGGTCTGTGATGCGAGAGACACACTCGGGTCAGCTGGCCGACGCGACGAACGACAGGCGAAGGAGGAAGGGTCGGAGCGGGGACCACTCACCGGTGGTCGTCGTCGGGGATACTGCAAGGCCGAGGGTCGAGAGCAAGACAGTATCCATGTCAGTCGGACCGTTCAACGTGCCCCCCCCGAGGGGCTTACTGCGATCGAGGAAGGCTCAGACAGCGGTGAAGCGGAAGGAGGAAGCTCACCCGTGACGTCGCCTCTTCTCCCTACGTTCGGTCCACCACAAACGAAGCAGTCAGTCCTCAGCTATACGAACGCAGCTCCAAAGAGAGTCTCGAACGAGACTCACAGCTTGTATCGCCCTTGCTTGTTCTTGAACGCGATGGCATTGTAGGCCTTGACGGCCCAGAACGAGGCGAACAGGACGAGCACCGTCCAGAGCCACGTCGGCAGCGACCAAGACGCCTTCCCAGCCTGGGACGAGGCAGTCTTGAGCGTCTTGAGCGTCTGGTCCACAGTGTCGTCGCCCATCGTGAGCGGAAAGAAGAGCCGAGGCGGGGTTGGTGACGGTTAGAGGACCGGCGAGGAGGGGAAGCGGGAGCGAGATTTCGAGCCGGGGAAGGGGTCGAGTGGCGGTCGCTGTGGATGAGATGATATACAGCGGCATGAGACGTGAGTAAGTTCAACATATCGATCATCACGAGACCTCTTACGTCCTCTCAGACTTTTGAAAGTCAAGTCTCTTTAGGAAGCGGAGCACGAAGACGCATGGCGTTCGGCGTTCAATCTGCACGACTTCCGAACTGTCTTTCCTGTATTTGATCCCATCTATACCCAACCCAGAGAGATTTACTTCTTTCCGTTGACTTTGTCAGGGTTCTGGTGTGCCTCGAGCTCCTTCGCGTCCCAAGTAACAAACTGGCCCGACAACTCCTTCGGCACACCCTTGGCTCCGAGAGAAGCGAGCACGTGTCCAGGCCTGCAAGACACGAAGTGAAAAAGAGATCGGTCATTCAGAACTCTGACCGCCTGGCAGGTGGGAAGGAGTATGAAGTAGCGTCAAGAGTGGACTGACCATGATGGCGGCAGAAGTGATCCCGACTCGTGCAGTCCCTTGAACTTTGCGAGGTTCTCAGGAGTCATGTGACCCTCGCCGTTTGTGCGGATGTTGAGTTGCATCTGTGGAGGTCCAAGAGCGGAGTCAGCATGAACGAAAGAGCGCAAAAGGTCAGGCCGAGGCAGACAGAACGAACGTCGGTGCTGAGCGGGAGAGAACAAGATATCCTGGTCAGTATATGCTGCCACATGTTCCGCGAGGAAGAAAGCAACTACTTACTCTACGACTCCCGGTCGGATAGCAATCGAAGCGACCTCCTTCTCCTCGACACCCAGATTCCTGCACGGACGAGGGGAACCCAAAAGTGGAGGTCCGTCAGCCTCGAAGTGTCGCGAGCTGACCATCTCCCGCCTGTCTCGATAGTCTGCACCCCCTAGCACTGACCTGCAAAGCGAGTTCATGGCCGCCTTCGTAGCCGAGTAGGCTCCCCATCCGGCGTAACCGGTATCTGCGGCACCCGAAGACACGAGGACGATCGACCCCTTGGACAATCGGAGAGAGGGCAGCGCGAGCTGGATCGTGTGCAGCAGCGAGAAGACGTTTGTGTGGAACAGAGACTCGACAGCGGATCTGCAAGCGGTACCAGGAGCAGACGACCATCAGGTTAGCTCGTCAACGTAGAGGGCGGTGCTTCTACTGTAAGCAGGCATGTCGATGAGCTCGCATGACAACCATCGAGCTCACCGCTGCTTCTCCAGACACTCACACGTCCACCTCTCCGATCTTTCCCAAGGGATCCAAGCTCCCAGCATTCAGAACAATCCCATCAATCGCGCCCCATCGCTCGAGCGCCTTGTCGACGGCCTTCTGGGACGTCTCCCGGAGAGCGACATCGCCCTGGATGATCTCGACTTGCTCCGGGTGAGCAGAGGAGAGCGCCTTGAGCTCAGCCGGGATGGAGCGGGAGATGCAGACGACTCGGGCGGAGAGAGGGGCAGAGAGAAGGAGGGAGAGGGTGGCGAGGCCGAGACCTTTTGAGGCGCCTGTGAGGATGACGACGGGGGAGGGCATGATGGGCGTTTGGGAGGGACGAGAGAGGAGAAGGCCGAAAGTGACCTCGTTGCCTCCCAAAAGCAGTCGCGATGGTCAAGAGTGGCGATCATAAACGTCTTACATGTCACAACAAGACAGAGTCATGAGTCGTGGGTCTTATCGTCTATCTCTGTCCCTATCACGATGCCGGTCCCGGTCTCTGTCTCGATCTCTATCGCCGCCTCCCCGCTCCCTCTCCCTCTCCCTGTCCCTTCGATCATCCCGCTCCCTCCCATCTCGTCGGTCATCTCGCCTCGGTGGACTCCTACTGCGACTCCTCCTTCTTGGCGCTGTTCGATCGTCCCTGCTCCCGCCCCTGTCACCACCGCGCGACGAGGACGCCGTCCCTCCTCCTCCGCTTCCATGGTCAAACACCATCCCCATGGGCGACTTCCCAGCTCCACCGTAGCCCGAGTCGTGATGACGAGAAGAGGACTGCAGGTCGGACCTTCCTCCGAAGCCTCCGCCTCGCCCACCTCCTCCACCGCCTCGACCTCCGCGGCCGCCACGCCCGCCACCACCGACGGAGGAAGCTGCAGAGCCCCAGGAGCCGCCCATCTTCTTGATCGATTGCGAGCTGGTCACATAGCGAGATGAGTGTCAGCATACTGCGGCTGACAGGGTGAAGCGCGATCGGAGCTCACAAGTCGACCCAGATCCGACGATCGTCAACGAGCACGTTCTGCATCTTGAAGTAGGCCTGGCAGGAGGGATCGCACCAGTGACGTGTCAGACAGAGCCTACTGGGGGGTAAATGACATGAATTGACTGACCTGCTCTGCCTCCTCCCTCTTGTCAAACTCGACGAACGCGTACTGCAGACTGTCCCCTGTCTTCTTGTCCCTCAACACCTCGCAGCTCATGATCTTGCCAAACCTCGAGAAGATCAACTCGAGATCCTCGTCCCTCGTGACCGGATTCAGCTTGCACACGAACAGCACGTTCTCAGGCGGACGGACGTTGGCGAAGGGCAGGTCGCCGATCATCTCGAGCGTGAGCGCAGATGCGGAGGCGGCTTGTGTTCGCCGTTGAGCTTCGAGCTCGGATTCGGGGAGGGTGGCGAGAGCGTCTTCGTCGTCGAGGATGCGGAGGTTGGCGTTTGTGTCGGGGATGAGGGTGGGCGAGGTAGGAGGGACGACGAGGCCGGGAGGGTCGGGGAACGGGTCGTCTGCGAGAATGAGCGATAGCAAGTCTAATCAGCTGCAGTTCAGTCGGGTTTTACGTCACCAACATGACTGACCGAGTACGACGACGTGTCTGATCCTGACGTCCTTGAGGGGTCTCCCGTCGGTGTCGACAAAGATCTCGTTCATCTGCTCGAGCACCTCGAGGCCCTCGACGACGTGACCAAACACGGCATGGGTCGAGTCGAGGTACTCGATCCCACCCTCTGCGAGGGTGATGAAGAACTGGGACCCGCACCCTCCCTGCGGGCCTGGTGCGACGGCCATGGAGACGGTCCCTCGCGTCGAGTGCTTGAGCCGCGGGACGATCGTCGGCTTGAAGTACCGCGGCACGGACGCAGACGAGGACGAGCCAGGAGAGAGAGATGCGATGTGGGACCGGAACGACTGGCCTCCTGTTCCTGTTGCTGTGGGATCACCGACCTGGGCGATGAAGTCCTTGGACACTGAGGAGGAGAGGACGATGGACGAAGGTGAGCTCGAGCTCACGCGCACCTGGCCGGTCGTCAGACAGAGCTCTCACCGTTGAAAAACGCGTTCAGGTTGTAGTAATAGATTTTACAGAGCTGTTACAGGTCAAGCAAGATGTGCTGTCAGTCGCGTAGATCGGCTGCGCGTCCGATAGGGCGTCGAGCATGGTCCAGCTTGGGAGGACACGGTGCTGACCTTTAGGAAGTTCTCCGACAGCTCGGGACAGGCGTCGACCTCGAGATCAATCACGAGGTCGCCGAGACTCGTCTCTAGTAGAACGCTCATCGGACAGGTAAGAAATCCTGATGGATGGCACAGTCGGGGTTGGGAGGACAACCGGGAGGAGCGGTGAGCTCGACCCGAAAACGACCTCCCAACTCCATCTTGCCCAGTGTCCTCAACCGAGGCCTCAACTCGCTCCAGCATGCTCGTTCTCCCTCGGAGATCAGCTCCTCAGCTCAGGCAGGCCGTGTCGATAGCGCAGTCTGTCGGTGCGGTCCGGGCGGTGTCGACAGGGCGAGCTCGTCAGGTTGGGCCCTCCTCGTCCAAGCTCACCTCGGACCGGGTCCTCTCGGCCAGCACGACCGTGAGTGCAGAGACACAGCTGTCGGGGCGTGAGCCTGTCAACAGGGCCCGCTGGCACCTGACTCACAGTTGTGCTGACTGTTTTTTGGTGTGTGCGATGGTTCCATCGGTCCGGCCACGCAGGGGTGCGTTCTTGGGTCGAGCTCAACACGACGAGCTCCTTCTCTTGCAGCCCGTCTCTCCGCCTCGCAACCCTCAAAGCGACACAACTCAACCCTCACACCGACAGAGACAGAACCATCATCCTCATCCCCACCAACTTCTCGGACCTCAGACGCCCAAGCAGACGTCTCGCCGTCGGAACCGTCTCCTCCGCCGTCAGAGTCGACCCCGTACGCCCACGCTGTCGCCCGACTCGCCGCCTTCCAGTCCACCTCCCCTCCACCAACTCCGCAGCAGTACGAGCAGCTCATCAACGAGCTTACCCGTCCCGGTCGCATAGCCCCGAGTGCTGTCCCGCTCGTCGAGGGAGCCTACTCGCAGATGCTCGACCAAGCCGTCCACCCGACCGACGCCACGCTCGCCCAGATGATCCGCTTCCTCTGCAGACGCGACGCACGCCTCAAAGAACATCGCCCCAACCAGGGCTTTGAACCTCAGGTCAAAGGGAGACTCGGGATGAGCGACCGACCCCAAGCAGCGTTCCAGTCGGCGGTCGCCCTCTTCCGCGCGTCCACGTCCGCGTCAGAAGACCGACAGGCCGTCGCGTTCGGTACCGACGTGTACGAGGACCTCCTGGCAGCTGCAGTGCGCCACAAGGACGCTCAGACGGCCAGAGAGCTGTTTGTCGACCTGGACGCAAGGTCAGAGGCCGCCCCGGTCGAGGGACTGAGCCCGGTCCAGGTCACGTACGGTGCGTTCGCGTCGATGATAGAGGCCTTCTCAAACGCCAACGCGACCGCAGTCCGAGTCGCGTTCGAGGCGTTCAAGGCAAAGGAGCTGTCAGGCAAGATGGACGACGCAGTGGATACGGTCAAGCGGTCAGGGTGAGTTCACGAGGCGTCTCTTCTTCGATCTAGGCCACAGGAGCTGATCAAGACTTGTTCTGGATCCGATCAGACGACGGTCGGCGGTTTGGACTGCAGCCATCAAAGCGTATCTCCAGTGCGGAGATGGTTCGAGCGCCCAGGAGTTGTTTGCCCAGGCAATGGCAGCTCGTCGTCCCTCTCCTTCTCCTTCTCCGTCACCGTCTGCCGAGGCGGTCGAGGAGGCTGAGACAGCCGGCGGGCTTTCCGGTATGGACGGCGCCCGGCTTCTCAAAGACTTGTTCGCTGGGCCTGGCCGGTCAAAGTTGAGACGGCAACACCTTCAGGGCTTCGTTGCCGCTGCGATCCCATCCGACGATCTCGTCCGAGCCGCAATCGTCCGAGCCGCGATCGAGATCGAGGCAGACAACAACTCGGCCGTGGGCATCTGCAACGTCCTGCGCGCGCACCAATCGCAGGATCCCCAGGCGTCGGAGAAAGTCGTCGACCGCGGACTTCGGGCGTTGTTCGCCCTTCCGCGGCTGGAGCCTAGGCACTTTGCGTTCGGGTACGAGCTCGCTCAGAAGAGACTCGAGCAGGGACACGCGATCCCGTACATTGCGGGAGGTGCGATCGTCGCTCGGCTGGCTGAGCCGTCGACGAGTGAAGGAGCCACAGTCGACGAGATCACATCGTTCCATCGCCAGGCCATCGCCAGTCAGTTCATCGACAACTACGGCAAGATGTCATACCATCGGCGTGTCATGTACGCCCTCCTCAAGGACACGCTGTCCTCGCCCGTTCGACAGCTCGAGCTGTTTGTCGCCCTCACCGCCACCGCTGGAGACGACAAGGGCACGTTCAGCATGCCGCCTCGCGCCGATCACGTCGGCGCGCTCAAGGAGGTCTACACAAAGGCCCGAGCCGAGCTGGACGGGGACATCTCCCGTCTCGGCCTCACGAGCTCGACGGTGGCGATCCTGCTTGACGCTCTGGCTGCCGCTGATGAGGCCGCGACCGAGTCTTCGCGGACGGGCAACGTGCTGGCCCGCTCTGCATCTCGCAGACCGCAACTGTCGCTGGTCGAGAGCTTTGTCAAGGATCTGATCGCCATCGGAGACGGACTCGGGGAGATCTCGCTGCCGTACCATCGGACGCTGCGAGCTCGAAAGGTTCTCGCCGAGACCATGACTTCGGCCGAGGCAAACGTCATGCTCGCACCGTTCGTCAACCAGACCCCAGACGAGGCCGCCGCACGGGAAGCCGCCGATCTCGAGGACAGACAGGCCGAATCAGACGCCGCAGTCGTGGACGAGCCAGTGGTCGACACAGAGACAGATCAGGGCGAGATCACCAAGCTTTCCCGTCCTGCGTTTGACTTCACGGACGCCCCCTGGAGGTCGCTCGTGCGTGAGGGCGAGGGCCTCGTCGCTCTGATCCCGAAGGCGAGGCCAGAAGAGTCGGCTGTCGCAGAGCCCGAGTCCGAGACCAGCGAGACGACACCCGCCCCGCAAGAGCCGGTCGTGCAACAACCCGTCGCACCACCCTCGGACAGCATCAGCTCGCTCTTCTTCGACCCTCCCACCATGGACAGCCCACCGCCCGAGACGGCCGACCCGACGCCATCCAAACCGACGACGAAGGTTGCCCGGAAGGAGCGCCCGAAAAAGAGCAGCGCAAAGCGATCTGGCGAGATGCTCGACGCTCGGCTGACGACGATCCTCCAGACGTACGACCCATCGACCGCGCTGTCATCGTACCACTGCCTCCGTGATGCTCTCGCTGCCGGGCACGTTCCTCGGCCGTGGCTGATCTCGCGTGTGGGAGAGGCCCTCGGTCGTCGGGCCGAGCACCAGAAGGTGGTCGAGATTGTCCAGCTGCTCGAGCACATCTCGGACCGAGGCAACGCCTGGTCGTTTGATCAGACCCGTCTGGTCCACAGCGACGTGATCGCCGCGTTCGCCTACTGCAAGGACACCGTCTCGACAGAGTACCACAAGGCATACCTGCTCGGCGAGATGGGGGTCAGGCCGACCGCGCAAGCGTACGGGGCGCTCATCTTCAACGGAGCCGACTCGACCGGCGACGCGTCCTACGCGGTCAAGCTGTGGAAGGAGGCCCGCCAGAGCAACGAGGTCCTCCATCGACACCTGTTCAACGGAATGATCAAGGCGTTTGGAAACGTAGGAAAAACAGACGAGGCCGTCCAGCTGCTCGACCAGATGAGGGCCACCCAGGGACGAGCGACCCCGTCCTGGGCGAGTTACGGGTTCGCCATCGACGCCTGCCTCCAGGCCGGCCAGCTCGACCGCGCAAAGGAGCTGTACGCGCAGATGCAAGAGGAGACGCGCACCGCCCAACGCCGCAACTTCAAGCCTTCGATTCTGCCCTTCACGTCGATGATGCAGCACTACGCGACCCGGGAGCCTGACCGTGACGCGCTCGTGCGGGTAGATGGCGATCTGCGGGACCTCGATCTGATGCCTCACTCGTTCACGTACGAGATCCTCATCAACGCGTACGGGTCGATCGCGCCCGTCGACAGAAACACAATGTGGGACGTGCTCGAGCTTCTCGAGGACAATCAGACCCAGCACGCCCAGATCCAGGGTCTCCACTGGGCGGCCGTCATCAGATCGCTCGGCACCGACGGTGAGTCGTCTGTAGCCCGTCGAGGTCTGGCAGGATGTCTTTGTACTGACTGCCTCCCGTTTCGAAACAGACTTTGATGCTTCGTTGGCGACGTTTGAGCTGATTGAGGCCCGCCCGTCGTCGCTGAACAAGAACCCGCCGCTGCCGGACGTGGTCTGTTACGAGGCCATCCTCGAGGTCGCCGAGAAGGCCAGTCGCAAGGACGTCTCCGACAGGATCGTCCAGCAGATGGAGTCGTCGTTGATGGCCTCGACAGCAAAGGCGAACCTGCTCATCAAGACCTATGGTCAGGCCAAGGACATCGCGTCAGCGCGCAAGGTGTTTGAGAGCACACTGGACGAGCCTGTCGGTCAGTACACCCTCGCTTCCGTCCAGACGACTTGAGAGTGGCCTTTGATATCTCGTGCTGACGACCACACTCTTGTACCTGTCTCGACCTCTTCAGATCTCGTTCGACCTTGGCGAACGGACCCGTCTCAGCCCATCCCTGGCCCAACGGCGCCCATCTACAGGGACGCCCAGACCTGGGAGACCCTCATCCGACTTGAGGCCGCCGAAGGAAACCAGGCCGAAGCTGTCGCTTTGCTCCAAAGGATGATCGCTCTCGAGTGGAAGCCTACACGTATGTATCTGATCGTTCCATCTGGCCCGCTCGTCTGTGGCACCCTGCTGACCTTCGACGCTCTACTTGTCCTTGACCATGTCCAGTCCGCCCAATCGCGACGATTCGTTCTCTGGGCGAGCTGCTGTCGGTCGAGACATCCGAGGACGGCGACGAGGTCGAGTTCAGCTTTGAGCGGGACGTCGAGAAGGTCAAGACCATCACGTTGGAGGAGCAAACCGTGGTCGAGGGAGAGGCAGGCGAGGCGGCTGTAAAGGAGTCAGAGGACGGTCAGAGTAGTGTCGATGTGACGGAGGAAGGACGACGCAAGTGGAAGCGTCCAAGCAGCAGGGAGGTCGAGCAGGAGACGGAGACGAAGGCTTAGACAATGCAGCATGGATTATCAGATCCTTTAGCGCACTACCTCGCGTACGGACCGAAGTGATCCTGAAATCTCAGTACTTGATCTACGTACATAAAAAGAGGCAGAAGTCACGACCGGTCCAAGC
>BTPH01000149.1:0-13971 GCA_036245725.1 Mrakia hoshinonis
TCGCCAGCTTGTCCTCTCTCTCTTGCGAGGACGTTGTTGCCTCGCATCACTGCTGTCAGCTTGCACAACAGCTTGAGGATCTCGGCGTCGCTTCTGGTGAAGTGTGAAGGTGGTATCCCCGGCCGTTGGCGGCCCCGATCTTGGTTGATGCGGGGTTGAAATGGTTCCGAAACAGTAAGGCAAGGACCCGAATGATGTCGATCTCGCGCTGGCAGAAGTCAGGCGAATTTAGGAATGGACAAGGTGAGTGAGATAATCTTTGTACGTCGCGTTAGCATCAGCTATTCAAGGAGCCGCAAAAGTCATCTTGCGCGCTCGCTCCAGGTCAACATTTGCTACGTCCACGGACCGAACCGGACAACGCCCATTAGACGCCTTGTCCGGGAGACCGACACTCTTTTCAAAAGAAGGCAACTTCTCCAAAGTGAGGCCTCCCATCTTCTCTCTCTTAAAGTCCCTCATTCCTGGTCCATCCCTCACCCTTCTTTTTACACTTCACCTGTTGGAGTGGTGCTCAGATGACCCTGCCAGCTGTCCAAGGTTACGTTGTTGAGTAGCTGTACGTCTTAGTTTGAGTTAGCTTGGACTACCATACGCTTTATTCTTCCCGTGATTGGCCAACATCGCTGCATTGCCTTGACAAGATTGAGTCGTGCGGCTTGGAGGCCAAACACTGTTCCTAGCACAGGCTCCGTCAGGGTGCAAGGGATCAGCTAGCAAGGAGCACAAAGGTATCCGCCAAAAAACCTCCGCGGACCATCTCCCCGCGCTGACCTCAATCTCGTCGCGACCTCCGATGCGTGTGATCTGCAGGGGCACTCAAGGCGACCAAGAACTCTGGCGTCCAGCCTGCGATGGATCACATCCTCAACAACTCTGAGAAGCCTGTCCCGACCGAGGGGGATCTGGAGGCGGACGCGGATGAGGACGGGGACGAGGGCGAGAGCGCCGTCAAGGCTCTCGAGGGTCAGGAGGCGAAGGTACGCCAGTCTACTAGGCAGACGATCCATAGTCGAAGCTGACTGTGGTTAGGGTTAGGGTTAGTCTGCCCAACGGCGCACGGTGTCGACGACTGATGTCCGTGGTTTAATTAAGAATGAATTGTGGGCAGAGTTCATTTTGGCCGGTCTTCCTCCAACGGCAAGCCATTCGCCGGATAGACGTACACCTGTTGGGCAATGGACATCTCTAGTGGTCGTCCGCTGCGTTGGCGCTCGCCATCGTTGTCAAACGGACTAGAGCAACAACCACAATACAGGTCTTGTTTCGGATGCTCGACTTCTGGACTAGCAGCTGCTACGATGGCTGGTCTCATGGGAGTTGTCGCTTGGCGCCTTTTCGTCCCTTGTTTAGCGTTGCCGTCAACCGAGGACAAATTTGTTGCATCCGCGACAACGACACTCGTCTTTTTCTTTCTTTCTCTCTTGCGCTTGAAGTGGTCCGGCGCCTGCCAAAAAAGGGCAAGCGACTGTGTCAGCATACACAAGCGAGACAGACTCGACCCGTGAGCACGACAAATTGACATGTGGCTGCTGCCTCCCGCGCCGTTATTACTAACTTCTGAATCCAGTTTCCACAGGCGGTCCTGGCGAAAACCTGGGTATGGTCAAGGTTGTCAAAGTTCCTGAATCAAGAGGGTGACTCAGTAGTCTGGCAGTGCAATGTTTGCTTTGTGGTTGTCGAAGCAGCCAAAGCAGATCACGGGGGAGCAAGTGAAGACTTATTGCAAGTGGGGAAGGGTGGTCTCACGTTCAAGAACAGTAATTTGAGCGACAAAGTCTGCCATATAGAGTTCTATACATGAGTGGCACACATGTTATTATGGTCTAGCCCCAGGCCAATGGATAGGGAGCAAGCTACAAGCTGCAGCTGGAAGCGTTCTCCCGATTGGATGCACTCATCTTCCATCCTGACTCTGCCAACTGAAAGAACGGATACTTGTCTTGCACACACTTGTATATCTATTGACCTCCGACCAGACCGGAAAGTCGAATAAATACACAAAAGAGCGAAGGCAACGGCGATGCCTTCAAGCTTAGTTTTTTGTGAACGCCCCACTAAACCAGAGAATGCGGTCGTGAAAGAGGGATGCACCCAAAAAAGTTGTCCGGGCCAAAACACCCCCTTCGTTTTCAGGACTACAGTCAGCACTTCCTCAACTTCAGGATCATACTCACTTGAGCCCAGAGTTCAAAAGACGTACGTATAAGCTTTTGACAGGCGCAACCCTGGTTGTCCTCAAAGAAGCCCTTGATGAGCCCGCGTCCGCCACAACGATAGCAGAGCAGGAAGGGTCAAGGCAGGAGACCACTCCGTATATACGCCTTCGGTCATATTGATGTGATCCTTTGGACCCATCTTGCCAAAGTTTGGGAGCAAAAAGGGGGATATCGCCAGCTGACCAAATATCGAGACCTGGATCGATCCGGATGGCTTTGATGGCAGACATCTACCGTAAATGGCATTTCGGTCAGGTTGGAAGGCCTGATAGGGCAGATTAGGGTCACTTGTAAGCACTCACCTTGCAATCTGCTTGTTGTCGAGCTTGATACACGATACCAAAGCCACCTTGACCAAGCTTCTTGGTCAGAGCGTATTGGGTGCGAAGCAAGTTAATTGACACGAATCTGAGATGCTTCTGAACCAGGACTGTTCGATCAAATCCGGTCGAGCGTGCTGTGAGCTGGGCTCGGGCTCGGGCTCGATCTCGTCCTCCGCGTCCAAGTGCATTGCCTCTGCGTTTGAGAGGAAATACGCAATGGCCTCCTTAGGAAAGATGTCGGCCAATTCGGCCATGATAGCACGAGCGTACGGCGTGACTTCCGCGTGAGAAGAGAGACCCATTCCTTTGAGGCAAGCAGAAAGCGAGATGATCGCAGCGTCAGTGTCCGGTCAGTGGGTCCAGGACCAGAGGGGTGGGAAGCTGTCGAGAAGGATGATGTCAATCCGGGTGTAGGGATCAACGAGTTCCCTGGGCCCACGAGGTCATCTGTCGAAAGCAAGCGCTGAAGTTGACGGAGGCTGCAGGAGATGTACTGGCGCAAGAGGAGAAGCGACTCCTGTCCCTGGAGGATGCGGACGCGTCCGAGGATGGGGATCTGTTCTTCCACCCTGTCCGCAAGGAAGGCCGCCCGCGCATCCGACGACCCGACGCAGATTCCTAGAACCTTGAGATCGTCCCGAGCCACGTCTGCAAGCGTAATCTCCTTGCACTTGGTCACGTTGAGGCAGAACCCGGCCAAGTTATTGGTCATGCTGGCCTCCGCGGCCGAGTTGCCCAGCAAGCAATCAGAGAGATATGTAGGTGAAGATAGACTAGAAATGAAGCTGTAGACTGATGGGAGAAGAGGAAGGGGAGTGGGAGCTAAAAAGACAAAGAGATCTGGGTCTGCGCTCAACCACAGAGAACGAAAGAGAAAGCTTTCTCATCAGCCAACGGAGGCCGAGGCTTGAGTAAATCAGACAAGTACTTGGCCCAAATATGCGATCTCATAGTACTGATAGTGCACCTCAAAAAAGACAGCCTGTTGTTTGTACCGCTACACCGTCAGCTTTACGACTCTTGTAGTCCTCAAATAAAAGTATCTTCCATACAGCGGCTGGCAGCTCAAAATTTTTTTGTCATGGTTGACTACATGAGTTAAGTACTGGTGTTCTAGTCTCTTTACTCTTTGCGGTAAAGACGGCATTTGTTCCGACTGCGCAGGGAAGGAGCCTATAGACGATCGTTAGCCTCTATCAGATCTTTGGAAAGTTTGGTCAAGAGTTGCATCTGGCTTACAAGCTTCAGCAGTTGAGGTGTTCAAGGTTGTTTTGAAATTCCAAATCTTCAGCTTGTATAAAAAAGGTACAATCTGCATCAATGTTGATCAAGCAAAAAAGACAGCCTGTCGTTTTTTATGCTGATACATCTCCAGCTTAACGCCTCTAGTGGTGCTCAACGGAGGTATCTGGCCAATAGCTTGCGAGGTGCATACATAGGAGGCTAGGATGAGTGCGGGTGGCATGAAGTTGGTTTCTGGACCGGCGTCGGTTGGCAAGGTGTAGGGGAGCTTGGTCATGGGGAGGCGTGAGACTGGAGGAGAAGGAGGTCATTGGCTGCGATCCAGCGTTTAGTCCGGTGGTGATTGAGAGTAGAGAACCAACAATCAGACAGATGAAGAGCGTTTGTAACGGGCATGGGTAAAAGGTATGTGCGTCAGCAACCACCTATGAAATAAGCCCAAACATTTCCCTTGAGGACCTCAACTCTGTCCAAAAATCTGAGGACAAAATCAGCGTCAAGGGCGCCAGCCTACTGGAAGAGTGCTTCAGACTGTGATGGCTCACAAAATCACAGAAGTCGCCAACAGCCTGAGTCAGCGAGGATCATCTTGGGAGCTGGGGTTGGAACTACGATCAGTCCTGACGCTGTCCTAGAAAGGATGCTACACCAAGCCAGGATACTAGCATAAGATCATCTTGACTGACCTATTTCCTTCGCGCATGTTCAGAGCCGCTTCGCTGGCTCTAAAGCTGCTGGACGCCTTTAACGTGGATCAAGGAGTCAGTAGGACAGACTGAAACGTAGACGCCGTTCTGCAGGTCAAGAAATCTGGAGCCGACGGAACCGGGAGTAGAAGCAAAAGGAAGCGCCATCAAAGACAACAAAAGAGTGACGGAACATCCAAAGAAGCAAAGGGAGACAGCACAAAAATAGATGGCTGGATACAAAAAGGGCAGACAACATCCTTCAGCACTTCCACTGCCGTCTGACTCGAGAGATATCTGGTGCAATTACAGAGCAAGGTTCTTATGCACCGGGATCAAGGAGCAGACGACCAATGAGGTGATCAGGTGAGATAAAGAGGGAGTGAAAGCAATGGCAAACGAGAAGCCGTCAACGAAGGCGCAATGCGGCCAATTGCTGTATATCCATTATCTTCCTATACCTAGTGACAAATGCAGCACAGACTATAGCTTTTAAAGGCATAGGGCGAATGGACCTAGGAAGGCGCTGGTGGAAATAGCCTCAGAGCGCAACGACTTTGGAACAAGTGAAGATAGCAAGCGGTGAGATGTTGAGCACAAAGAGTCTTTTTCACGGTTGGGAAGGGGAAGACATACGTTGTCAGGGTTGTTGAGAGCGGTTATGGGATGACAGTGATCAAGTCGTGGTTATAGACGGAGGTTGGATCCAAATCGGACGTACAAGGGTGAACGTGACAGTTGCCAGGTGAAGCTTGACAAGAAGATCTTCTCAGCTCACAAACTTAATTTCGATAGCTCAGCTTCCGCCGTCACAGGAACCAAGCGGAAGATTTTGTCAAAGTTGACTACATAGTTCAATGAAACAATGTCCTAGTTTCTGTACTCTTTGCGGCAAAGACGGCATGGAATCCAATCGCGCACGGGAAGGAACCCATAGACAATCATTAGTCTTCATCAGGTCTTCGGAACCTTTGTCATTGCATCCAGCTTACAAGCTCCAGCGAGTGAAGGTGATATTCAAAATTATCATGATAAATCAAAGCTTCAGCTTAGACTGAGGGATGACGGTTCGCATTGATATTCTACAAGCAGAAATGACAGCCTGTCGTTTGTCTCCCTCGACTGAGGTGCCTGCCCAACGGCTTCCCAGGTGTATGCATCAGAGCTGAGATGAGTGCAAGTGGCGTAAGATTGAGCTCTGGACTGGCGTCAATTGGTAAGGTGCAGGGAAGCTTGGTCATGGGGAGGCGTGAAACTGGAGGAGACGGAGGTCATTAGCTGCAATCCAACCTTTAGCCCAGTGGTGGTTGAGAGTAGAAGGATGCCGCACCAAGCCACAATACTAGCATGAGGTCATCTCGAGCAGGCACGGTATTTATTGATGAGGAGATGAAGCATTGGGGGTGAACAGGACAATGGTCCAGGATTGTCAAGGCAATGGAGGGCGGGGTCAGCGGAGGGGAGGACAACGGGTCAGAGGCTGAGGACATCAGAGTCGGGGAGATGGACAAATAAGTCCGCCGGTATGAGGGACGGCGATCATTATGCCGGTGGTGCGTGGGCTGGCTGGACACGGTCTCACCAGAGATTGTGGTTGTACAGATCGTCCTCTCAAGGCGGATCGTGTCAGTGTTCAGTGCCGTCTGACTCTGTCCATCCCGTCTCTCCTAAATCACTGATCGTCTGTTTGCGCTCTTCTATCAGCCGAACGTTCCGCACAAAACACTGGACAGTCAACTTGTCCGCAACCTCGCCTTTTGTCCTTTACGGCCGAACTGTTCTGAACCGACGCCAACTTGACAGACTTCCTCAGAGACACCAACACTACCAACCCGTATCGCTAGTCCTTGGACCGACGCAGATCCCCTCGGCAGTACCCACAGTCAAAAAGCACGGTGTGCGAGCATGAGGAGCACGACCAGCCATGGGACAGTCTAGCCGGATCACAGGAACGGCTCCGAGCGGACTCGTTTGTTTGAACCGCCCAATATTGAAGCAACCAGAGGCACCTATCGTAGTGGGGGAGGACAATGACGAGGATGAGAAAGACAAGACTGGTCTGCAAGCGGAGGATCAGAACGCGAAGGAAGAGGAGGATCGGTATCACGGAGGACAAGAGCTGCCAGCAATTGTTTCTTACTTTGCCTTGCGCTCATTCGGTGGTATGTTTCCCAGCCCAGAAGACTAATTTGCTGTGCATGAGTTAACTAACGTGGCCTTTCACAGTTTGACTGGACGGTGGGGCTGGTTCATGTCAGTATACATTGCACACGCTCAATGGCTGAGGCGTGCTCTCTAACAAAGAGAGAAGACAGCCTGTTGTTAGCTACTAAGACCGTGACCAAGAATTTTGATATCGGAGTAACTTAAAATGACATTGAGGCGTTCAACTTACTAAGCAAAAAAGACAGCCTGTCGTTTCAAAGCCAAAATTGGGACCTGTCATCAAACATTTATGATGTTGCAGCGTTAAAAAAAAACATGTTCCATACATAGAAGAGTGATCAAGGATGCGAACCACGATGAAGACAGACTAGAGGGCCCAAACCTAGACTGTATCTACCTTTATGTTCAGCCCAGTCGGGGCCAGGCTTGCCTCTGCAAGGTCATGCCCGCCGGGTTCCCAGTCTCTGGGGTCCACAGGTCTCTTCTTCATACGCCTACCGTCTTACCACTTTTGTCCTTCTCCTCCTCCTTCGCCTTCTTCACTCTTGTAGTTATCAAAGCCTATGCTATCGGCAGCGGACCAACCGGCGCGTGAGTCTGGCGGCAACAAGGGCTGCTGTTGCAGTGATTAGAAGTCGACCGGGGAAGGCCAAGCTCACTCTGCCTTGACCTCCATTGCCAGCTAGCGCCAACCATCCCTTCAACACCTATTGCCAACTCCACCTTTGCCATGTCAACTCGCGTTGGGCCCTTCCTTCCCACAGACCTCAGACCACAGAGACACAAATGTAAGTCCTCTCGTGTTGTGAGGAGTCCACGCTTGCCGCCTGTTCGCTAGTCTCCCTTTCGTTCCTCGAGCTTGCTTGTCCCCTTTTTTACCAAGACATCATCATCAATGGGTACGAACAGGTGGGAAAGATGTTCTACAGGGAGGTTTGTACACCTTCCAGCCTTTCTGAAGTGCTTGGTCTGATCATACGTCATCCCTCAATTGTAGCCTCGCTCGTCCACCCTTCACTTGGACCGGTTCCTATTCCTCAGTCAGGTCCGGTCATTTGGCTTCATCGCCATGCTAGAAGATCGCGGAACCTCCAACTTCTGTCTTCGTGTCTTGCATGCCAACCGGTTGTGAACTACCTTCCCCGTCCGCGTCGAGTCGCTCAAAGCGCACTTCGTCAACCCGCCTTCCAGCCAAGAAGACTTCAAACGTCATGGAGAGGTTGCTACTAGCTTGCTCGCTTTGTTCAGTCCCGTTGCTATCATTCTCTTATCCAGCACGGTCCGCGCATTGTGGAGATGTACATCCAACTCGAGCACGTCTCTTGAACGCAGCTTTGCTCACAATCGCTGGAGTTGATCAATCCGACCGACTACCTCGTCGCGATACCCCGGTATCGAAATCTCCCTGCGCAGTCGGTCGCGCTGATCTGGGTGCTGAAGGAAAGGGGAAAGCAGGCCCCATCTCTGCCCATGTCCTTAATGTCAAACGCATTGTCCTCGGGGTCGTTGCGTCCCGATCTGGACAAGATACTCTGGTCAACTGAGTGCATACAAGTGGGAGAGCTCGTCCTCAGGATATCCTCGGCACAACAAGCAAATCAGGTCCGAAACGCGTTGACCAAGTGCTGGAGAGGTGGCGGAGGTTTACCCCAGGTTGATGAGGTGGAAATTAGCAGAAGGAACTCTATGATCCGCCATATTGTTGAAGAATATCGGTCTCCCAAGATGCGGTCGATTTCTTGTCAGTCTCTCAGCTCTAAATCGGGGCAATCAGAAGGAATATCGGTCTAGCGAAGTAGAAAGTACTTAGGTACAGCTAAACAAAGGGTCAATTTCTCTCATATAGTCGCCAGATTTTGACAGCTTGTGTTTATTCGAGCAAGCCTTCCTTTCTCCTTATCGAAGTGAGTACTGTATGATCCCTGTATGAGAGTGACTCATGATAGCTTGGATACAAGTCTGGCAAGGTGCGAGACCGATGTAGAAAGATAAAATTAGTCAAAAGCAGAGACATCCCACGGTGCAGACTGGTGGACAAAGTTTATACCAAGAGTTGACGACACAAGGGTAAGTTCGGTCAGATCCTTTCAAAAAGACAGCCTGTCGTTTCCGGGCCGTACATGTTTCCAAACTAAGGGCCAAGGAAGACCAGTACCTCTACGAGCTTTGCTGATATCCTTGATCTGCGCGCCTTGCCAGCTCCATTTTCAGTTTCTACGTACTGCCGTCATCGGGAACGTCACTGGTCTCGAGGTTGGCGGGGCAGAGGGAGCCTCGTGGATGGAGGATGGGGGTGGAAAAGGATCAGCCTGGCTCTTTTTTTTTGTCAAACCGGTAGTGTGAAGACGGTACGGGTGATGTAGAGTGGGACAAGCTCTGTGATAGAGGGAGAACAGGTAGGGGAGAGGGTAGAGGTGAGATTCCCGAACTGATCATTGCTAGAACCCTCAAGATCAGCGAAGCATGCCGTGCAAAAAGCGTGGGACGACTGAATGGAGTTCCATCCAGAAGTTTCCCGCATCGCAAACCTGTGTGTGTCGAGAGCGTCTTGGACCAGAGAGAGGTTGGGCAGCGAACTGTGTGAGCTTGGGCGAGATCCCAGGGCAAAACATGCAGCTTGTATGCATACATCTCGTTGATTAGCCGAGCAATTAAAAGCTTCTAATGTGGAGACAAGGGAGAAAGTGACAACAGAGTGACTCCTTTGCGCCCCTGTTTGCCCCGTCCTTTTGCGGATGCATCGTCCTTGCGCGTGGAAGGACCAGGATAGCGGCTGAAAAAGGACGATTGATTGTCTGCGGGATGCATAGCGTCGTGAAACTTTTGTGGGATCGAGGAAAACACATGAAGGCAGATAGACAGTGAATGGAAGCGATCGGAACCAGCGGATTGGGCAGCACAACCTGTCTACACGACTGCAACAAGTCAGGTGCAGCAGGCCATGAGCACACCCGAGTCCGGTTGCTTAGCTGCTTTCGGCCTCTCCTTCGTGAGCTCCTCTTCGAGCAAACCGTACTGCGCGGTCTTGAAGCCCATCTTGGCAAGCGAGGTGCTCAACCTGGTGTACCTTGCCTGAAAGCCCCCTTCCTAGGCCGCCCTCATGAACCCGCCTCAACTGAGTCATCCATCCGCCTTGCCTGCCCGGCCCTCCTCCTCCTCCGCCAGAGAGACTAGAGGTCGTGTCCGGGAGCGCCGCAGGGACGGGAGACAAGTGTTGGTGGAGCGGTCAAGGCTGATACTGCGGAAAAGTGATGGTCAAGCCAAAAGGATCATACAGTGAAAAGCCCGGGCGGGGGAGGCGGAGGCGGGGGTGAATCGGCGGGCGGGGCAAACATGTCAGGTCCGGTGGCAAATGGGAATCCGAGCCTCGGATAGAGTCAAGCCTGACCCGACGCGCCTCCTGGAGTCTGTTGAAGTGGACCTGCCTTGCCATGCGCTCAGCAGTCTGGCCTGGGCAGCCTCTTTGGCTTGCTGCTGTTGCTCCTTGCTCTGAGCCTTGACTCAATCCTCTTTGGCGGACTTATGAACAACGCACTCTGCCTCTGTCTTGGTCTTGTCAACCGCGTCCGGCTCCGCTTGCGTGTTCAGCGTTGCAGCCTGCTTGTCACCCTCCTCGGTCTGCGTCTCCGGCGGGTTCGAAGGGTTGGCGGCCGGTCGGACTCTCTCCTTCTCCTTCCTGACCTGGTTGACTTGCTCAAGTCCGTCCATGACCGCCTTAGCGAGCCCCTTGACGACGCCATCTGCCTGCTTGACTCCCTGGCTGGCCTCGCCGAGCCCCTTTGCGATCTCATCTCGGACGTGGTCCACCTGCTCCTTGACGTGCACGCCCTCCTGCGTCAACTCGGGCGTGTGGGCGCCCTGGGCCGCTCGGGCGAGGTTCGTGGTGAGCGGAGGTATGCAGGTGATGCTCGTCAGCAGGTGCGAAAGCTCCGCAAGCAGCGAAGGGGCCGTGTAGATCGGGTCCGGCAGGTTCTCGGGCTCGACGGCTTTGGCAGGTGAGGGGAACACCTCCTCAGGATCATCGTTCACAGCAGCAGAAGCTGTGGGTGCAGTGGTCGGGGTGTCGTGCTGAGTGAGTCGGAGGTACGAGGCGGGCACGAGTCCTTCTTTACCCAGAGAGCCTCGGACTCTCCACCAGTCAAGGTCGGCGTCCTTGTCGAGCACAACCATCTGCTCGTTCTTCTTAACGCTGATCTCATCATCGTTTCCCCAGTCGAAATCCCAGAGCACGACAGCAGTGCGGAGCCCGACCGCGCGGGAAGAGACGTAGTGCTTGTCTGTGCCCGACATCTCGGCGACGGGGACCTCGATCACGACGCCGTCCTTCTTGAGCAGACGCACGGTGGTGCCATCAAAGCTGATGAACTGAGCCTTGGCGGTGAACTGTCCGAGCTGGTGCAGTCACGTGCGGAAGGGCGGCCCGACAGCCTCGCGTGCTGCGATCGCCGCGGCTGCCGTCGACGTGTACGCGTTAAACAGCGAAGTTTGCGGCATCTGATCGAGATAAAAATCCTGTCAAGGTCGCACGTAATGTCAGATTCTCAGAGAAAGGGGGAAGCAAGAACAGGCGAGAGAGCCCACGATGGTCTGGGTGTCGGCGGCGGACGGTTGGACCTCGGGTAACGACTGAGCGGTCGACTCAAGCTGACGTGGACAGATGACGACCCAGGCAGACCGTCAGCGATACATCGACGGTACGAGTAGCATACATTCTTTGCTTACCTGCTGCTCCTCGACGAGTCTGTCCGCGTCTGGCTCGATTCCGGTGCCGGCCTCAACCTCGACCTCCACGGCGGCGGCCTCATCGTCACCTCCACCGGGCGCTTCTCTGTCGTCCTGTCTCGCGAGCACGACCCTCAATCTGACTACCTGCTTCTCGTTCCCTTTTCCTCGTAATTCCTTGTAGTAGGCCTGGAGTTCTTCATCTGACGAGAGGACGATCCTGTCCCCGTCGGTGTCGACGTACGCGAGCGTCAGGTTGAACGCGGTGAGGCCCGTCGACAACCACAGCGACAGCAGCTTGCCAGACAGGGTCCAGTACGAAGGAGGAGTAGGGAAGCGAAATCGTCGGGCGAGCTGTGTAGAGGATCACCATAGAGGATAGACGGACGGTCAGAGGCAGGTGCGGTGGTGAAGGACACGAAGCGAGCTCGGTGAGCTTGGTGAGCTCGGCACATGGAGCAGAGACCCCCAGCAACACTCACCTGTTGCGAGGCATGTGTCACCTTAAAGTTGAGAGGGTGCGACAGTGCATCCGAGTTTGGGTATCCAGACGAGTCAGACATACTAAGACGGTCCGGGTGGAAGTGGGTGAGTGGGTGTGTGGGTGGCGGTGGGTGTGAGCAGGAGGACGATGGGTGGAGGGCTCTTCGCTTTGGGCCGCCACAGCCGCAACGACCGACAACCTTTCACGTCCACACCTCGCAGAGGAACGATGATTGAACACGGTCGTGTCAGTAAAAAGCCTTGGCTACGGCTCTTGATTGTCGTGCAGGGCTAATCGGATGAAAGAGAAGAGCTTGACGGGTGAGCTCGAGCTTCTGGAGGTGCCCTCGCTTGGCATTGCATGCGCCCGCTCTGGTGCATCAAAGGAACCTCGTCAGTGCAGCCTATCTGTACACCATCAAGTGAGATCAAATGACTGTTGTGGTCAATCACAGCAAAAGTCGTACACAAGCACCGCCGTATGTGTAAACCAAAACCTCGTGCTTGTGCTAAACGTTCTCCGCCCGCGGAACAAACACAGCCAAACCCCTGAACCATCACCATCAGATACGCCCAGCAAGAACATCCGCAAGCAATTGTCCATATGCCAAGCACTGACGTCTAATACATCAAATGGGCCTCTTCTCCTCCTCCAAGCCGGGACCGGAAAAGGCGTACGGTCGTCTGGAGCCGCTTGACCCGCCGCTTGGCCCGGACCGGTCGTTCTGTGTCAACAAGGAAACTGTTCTCATCATCGAGGCGAGTCACAACCGTTCTTAGCGCCTCTCGATTGTTTGATTATCAACTTCAGTGCTTATGTGAATCTTTTTGTCCGGACCGATCGCAGTCCAAAACAATGAGTAGAGACCTTGACATTGCCGATGCTGGAGGCAATATTGTTGTTATGTGCAACGGCATACCGCTTACCTCGCTCAGTTCAGGAAAAGGTACGCTATGAGCGCGCCAAGCAAGCCATCCGTGATTTCCAAGTGACGTGTATTTTAATTTCATGGGTCGGGCCAGTGTTCAAGTATCCTCAGACCGGAGTCGAGCTTTCTACGCTGGCGTCTGAGCCCTTCTCTCAATCTTACTGGGGTACTGACCCACAAGGTTCCAAGCTTTTCGAAGTCGTGCCCGTGATAGGAGGTCAGTCCGCAATGCGCAACCAGCTGGACAAGGGCAGAGGTGCTGACATAGTAATTTTTGCTACACAGTGGCCAACACGCTTTTGAAAATTTTCTGCAGAAATAAGGCCGCTGATCCTTCGCCGGTAGGATTCTTCCTGCAGGCTGATGACAGAAAAGACAAGCGTGCTCAGATCACTCACAATGATCGAGCGGTTGCCTAGACCCAGTAGACCCAGCAGCACGCTCGATTCGCGCAGGGGCAATCGCCGCATCAAGACCCGAGTCAGCCAGGAGCCGTACTCAAGGGAACCGAGTGGGATGTGGAGCAAAACGTCAAGATGAACGGGTACTGCAGGGTGGAAGAGCCGATATTCCAAGGACTGCCGTTCTCCCCCCTCAAATCCGATATGCCCACCGCCGTCATCGTACTCTCATCCCAATCAACCTTTCCTCTCCCCGTCATACTCCTTATCAGGGGGAACAGGCCATCCGATCCCTCATCAGGACCTCAACCATCACTCCTTCTCTTGGCCCACCCATCTCTCCTCTGACTCGACCACTCCCATCACACCTCCCTCCTCTCGCTTCTCCTACTCCTCCGCGCCGAGTCCCTACTCCTTCCACGGCCAGGAACATTCACCAAGATGTTCGCCCGCCGAGCTTGCCGCCTACCAGCATATCCTCTCAACCGACCCTACATCGTCTTACGAGTCGTTCCCCGAACCTCCTGTCGCCTGGTCCAACATCAAACCTCGACCTTCCTTCGTCCCTCCCCGACCATGCTACGCACCCCTCATCCGAACATCAAGCGGTCGCTCGAACACTCTACACCCAGACCTTGGACCACTGCTCACTTCGGATCCATCCAGAGGGCCCTCCGACTTCCTTGTTCCCGTCCCAACAGCCAACCGGCACAGCTCCCTGCCGAATATAGCATACACCATTGAGACGACCTTCAACTCGTCTGTGGACTCGTTGCAAGCGGACTACGAGATCTCTCAGC
>BTPH01000150.1:0-22934 GCA_036245725.1 Mrakia hoshinonis
ACGAAAGAGGAAGAAGGGAAGGTCCACCTGAGCTCACTTTGGTTGGAGCCAACTTCGTTTCTTCAGCTCCGTATGTGATCTACTCACGGCGGAAAGTCCAATTCTGGCTCGGTGTAAGAAGGCGCAAACATGAGAAGAAGGCTGCCTTGGATGAAGGGTGAACAGGTGTCGTCGAAGTGAGACGGAAGGGGGAGTCGAGCTCCCCTGCAACGGACCAAGGAGCTGGGCTGCCTGACGACCTGCGGCGGGCCGTTCTCAAAGTTCCTGTTTCTTCTGTCAATTATTGTAGTCGAAAGCCTGGTGCGCTCGACTCAAGAAAGGGTGTTGGTGGGAAGGGTGATAGGGGTCGATAACGTGACCGGAAGTGAGACCTAGTGATCGCGCCTGGCCTCGAGCCAACCCTCACGTCTCCGTATTGCTATGGCCGGGGCAGCCGTCGACGTGTACGCGTCAAACAGCGAAGTCTGCAGCCTCTGATCGACAGAGAAATCCTGCCCGACCTCTCTCTGGTTCACCACGCTCTTAACACACACAGGTTCGCAATGCGGGCAACTTCTGGATGGGACTCCATCCAGTCGTCTCACTCTGTGTAGTGTGCACGGCATGCTTCGCTGACCTTGAGGGTCCTAGCGATCATCAGTTCGGGAATCTCACCCCATCCCTCTCCCCTACCTGTTTCCCCTCTGTCACAGAGCTTGTCCTAGTCTACATCACCCGTACCGTCTTCACAATACGGGTTTCACAAAGAAAAGAGCCAGGCTGATCCTTTTCCACCCCCATCCTCCATCCCCGAGGCTCCCTCTGCCCCGCCAACCTCAAGACCAGTGACGTGCCCGACGACATATGGAGCTGGCAAGGCGCGCAGATCAAGGATGTCAGCAAAGCTCGTAGAGGTACTGGTCTTCCTTGACCCTTACTTTGGAAGTATGTACGGCCCGGAAACGACAGGCTGTCTTTTTGAGTGGATCTGACCAAACTTACCCTTGTGTTGTAAACTTTTGGTGTAAACTTTGCCCACCAGTCTGCACCGTGGGAGGTCCTTGCTTCTGACTGACCCTATCTTTCTACATCGGTCTCGCATCTTGCCAGACTTGTATCCAAGCTATTATGAGTCACTCTTATACAGTAATTTTACAGTCCTCATTCCGATAAGAAGAAAGGAGAGCTGGCTCGAATAAACACAAGCTGTCAAAATTTGGCGACTATATGACAGAAATTGACCCTTTATTCAGCTGTACCTAAGTACTTTCTACTTCGCTAGACCGATATTCCTTCTGATTGCCCCGATTCAGAGCTGAGATACTGACAAGAAATCAGCCGCATCTTGGGAGACCGATATTCTTCAACAATATGGAGGATCATAGAGTTCCTTCTGCTAATTTCCACCTCATCAACCTGGGGTAAACCTCCGCCACCTCTCCAGCACTTGGTCAACGCGTTTCGGACCTGATTTGCTTGTTGTGCCGAGGATGTCCTGAGGACAAGCTCTCCCACTTGTATGCACTCGATCGACCAGAGTGTCTCGTCCAGATCGGGACGCAACAACCCCGAGGACAATGCGTTTGACATCAAGGACATGGGCAGAGATGGGGCCTGCTTTCCCCTTTCCTTCAGCACCCAGATCAGCGCGACCGACTGTGCAGGGAGAGCTCGATACCGGGGTATCGCGACGAGGTAGTCGGTCGGATTGATCAACTCCAGCGATTGTGAGCAAAGCTGCGTTCAAGAGACGTGCTCGAGTTGGATGTACATCTCCACAATGCGCGGACCGTGCTGGATAAGAGAATGATGGCAACGGGACTGAACAGAGCGAGCAAGCTAGTAGCAACCTCTCCATGACGTTTGAAGTCTTCTTGGCTGGAAGGCGGGTTGACGAAGTGCGCTTTGAGCGACTCGACGCGGACGGGGAAGGTAGTTCACAACCGGTTGGCATGCAAGACACGAAGACAGAAGTTGGAGGTTCCGCGATCTTCTAGCATGGCGATGAAGCCAAATGACCGGACCTGACTGAGGAATAGGAACCGGTCCAAGTGAAGGGCGGACGAGCGAGGCTACAATTGAGGGATGACGTATGATCAGACCAAGCACTTCAGAAAGGCTGGAAGGTGTACAAACCTCCCTGTAGAACATCTTTCCCACCTGTTCGTACCCATTGATGATGATGTCTTGGTAAAAAAGGGGACAAGCGAGCTCGAGGAACGAAAGGGAGACTAGCGAACAGGCGGCAAGCGTGGACTCCTCACAACACGAGAGGACTTACATTTGTGTCTCTGTGGTCTGTGGTCTGTGGGAAGGAAGGGCCCAACGCGAGTTGACATGGCAAAGATTGAGTTGGCAATAGGTGTTGGAGGGATGGTTGGCGCTAGCTGGCAATGGAGGTCAAGGCAGAGTGAGCTCGGCCTTCCCCGGTCGGCTTCTAATCATTGCAACAGCAGCCCTTGTTGCCGCCAGACTCACGCTTCGGTCAATCCGCTGCCAGTAGCGTAGGCTTTGATAACTACGAGAGTAAAGAAGGCAAAGGAGGAGGAGACGGACAAGGGTGGTAAGACGGTGGGCGTATGAAGAAGAGACCTGTGGACCCCAGAGATTGGGAACCCGGCGGGCATGACCTTGCAGAGGCAAGCCTGGTACCGACTGGGCTGAACATAAAGGTAGATACAGTCTAGGTTTGGGCCCTCTAGTCTGTCTTCATCATGGTTCGCATCGTTGATCACTCTTCTATGTATGGAACATGTTTGATTTGAGCGCTGCAACATCATAAATGTTTGATGATGGATCCCGATTTTGGCTTTCAAACGACAGGCTGTCTTTTTTGCTTAGTAAGTTGAACGCCTCAATGTCATTTTAAGTTACTCCGATATCAAAATTCTAGGTCACGGTCTTAGTAGCAAACAACAGGCTGTCTTCTTTCCTTGTTAGAGAGCACGCCTCAGCCATTGAGCGTGTGCAAGGTACCCTGACATGAACCAGCCCCACCGTCCAGTCAAACTGTGAAAGGCCACGTTAGTTAACTCATGCACAGCAAATCAGTCTTCTGGGCTGGGAAACATACCACCGAATGAGCGCAAGGCAAAGTAAGAAACAATTGCTGGCAGCTCTTGTCCTCCGTGATACCAATCCTCCTCTTCCTTCGCGTTCTGATCCTCCGCTTGCAGACCAGTCTCGTCTTTCTCATCCTCGTCATTGTCCTCCCCCACTACGACGGGTGCCTCTGGGTGCTTCAATGTTGGGCGATTCAGACAAACGAGTCCGCTCGGAGCCGTTCCCGTCAACCGGCTAGACTCTCCCATGGCTGGTGATGCTCCTCATGCTCGCACACCGTGCTTTTTGGCTGTGGGTACTGCCGAGGGGATCTGCGTCGGTCCAAGGACTAGCGATACGGGTTGGTAGTGTTGGTGTCTCTGAGGAAGTCTGTCAAGTTGGCGTCGGTTCAGAACAGTCCGGCCGTAAAGGACACAGGGCGAGGTAGCGGACAAGTTGACTGTCCAGTGTTTTGTGCGGAACGTTCGGCTGATAGAAGAGCGCAAACAGTCGATCAGTGATTTAGGAGAAACGGGATGGACAGAGTCAGACGGCACTGAACACTGACACGATCCGCCTTGAGAGGACGATCTGTACAACCACAATCTCTGGTGAGACCGTGTCCAGCCAGCCCACGCACCACCGGCATAATGACCGCCGTCCCTCATACCGGCGGACTTATTTGTCCATCTCCCCGACTTTGATGTCCTCAGCCTCTGACCCGTTGTCCTCCCCTCCGCTGACCCCGCCCTCCATTGCCTTGACAATCCTGGACCATTGTCCTGTTCACCCCCGATGCTTCATCTCCTCCTCAATACCTACCGTGCCTGCTCGAGATGACCTCATGCTAGTATTGTGGCTTGGTGCGGCATCCTTCTACTCTCAACCACCACTGGGCTAAAGGTTGGATTACAGCTCATAACCTCCGTCTCCTCCAGTTTCACGCCTCCGCATGACCTAGCTTCCCTGCACCTTACCAATTGACGCCAGTCCAGAGCTCAATCTTACGCCACTTGCACTCATCTCAGCTCTGATGCATACACCTGGGAAGCCGTTGGGCAGGCACCTCAGTCAAGGGAGACAAACGACAGGCTGTCATTTCTGCTTGATGAATATCAATGCGAACCGTCACCCCTCAGTCTAAGCTGAAGCTTTTATGTATCATGATAATTTTGAATATCACATTCACTCGCTGGAGCTTGTAAGCTGGATGCAATGACAAAGGTTCCGAAGACCTGTTGAAGACTAACGATTGTCTATGGGTTCCTTCCCGTGCGCAATTGGATTTTCATGCCGTCTTTGCCGCAAAGAGTAAAGAAACTAGAACATTGTTTCATTGAAATGTGTAGTCAACTTTGACAAAATCTTCCGCTTGGTTCCTGTGACGGCGGAAGCTGAACTATCGAAATTAAGTTTGTGAGCTGAGAAGATTATCTTGTCAAGCTTCACCTGGCAACTATCACGTTCACCCTTGTACGTCCGATTTGGATCCAACCTCCGTCTATAACCACGACTTGATCACTGTCATCCCATAACCGCTCTCACCGACCCTGACAACGTATGACTTCCCCTTCCCAACCGTGAAAAAGACTCTTCATGCTCACTCAGCATCTTACAGTTTGCTATCTCCAGGTAGTCCCGTTTTGCCTTTTTGGATCTTGCGCCACTCTTTTGTCGTCTCTGTTGGTACCCCCTTTTGCTTCTACCCTCCGTTTGTCCGTCGGCTCCAGACTTTTTCATCTGCACTCGGCGTCTACGTTCCAGTCTGTCTTGCTCACTCTTTGACCCACGTCACAGGCTTTTGGCGGGTATACGGCAAGCGGAGCAACTTTTGACACGCGGGAAGAAAGTGAGGCAAGTCAAAACCACCACGTGCTAGTCTAATGGTGTAGTGCGGCATCCTTCTTGAAACAATGTCAGGACTAACCCTACCCTGGCCCTCACCCGCGACGATAAACAGAAAGGTCCCGCCAGGCGGGATGGGATCGCTATATTTAATCAAATATGTAACAAAAAACATTCCTCTTTCTACTAGATATATCCGTTCGGTCCTCATTGTCATCCTTCTGCTCGACCTTTGGGTACTGCCAAGCTTGCCACGCCATGGTTGCTCTTCCCACGATCTCAGCTGCATCACCGAGCCCGAACACTAGAATTGTTTCCCATCTTCCCCACCACGCACTGAGCACGACAGGGATGTTGATGAGGGCGGCCGAGGCAAGGTCGAGACAGGCTACGATCCGGAACGAAGCCCCAAACGTGCGCATGCGATGGTTGAGGATGAGCTGGGATGCGGCAAGCACAACCAACGAGATGCGGAGCAGAGGAATAAGGATGATGAAAGCAGTCGGGTAAAGGTGGATGGAACGGAATGTTGAGGACGCCAAGCCTAAGGGTGAGATGAGCGGAACGACAATGGCGTCAGGGAGAAAGGTGACCGCAGCGAGCTGAGTGGGAAAGTGAGCATGTTGACGAGGTCAGCCAGGCGATGTACGGTGTCCACCATCATTCAAACTGCACATAACGCTGCCTTCATCCACCAAGTAAACTTGCTGTCCTCCCGTGCACTGGCTTGCTTGCCCTTGGTCGCCCGTCTTTGCTTGACACCAACAAGGACAAGATCTCTCGGTCCTCCGCCCACCCACTCGATCCGCGCGCACAGACCATACGTCTGGCTTTAATGGCAAACATCTAGGGGGTTAGTCAGGCGAGCTCGGGCTGCAGGATGAAGCCGACAGTTGAGGTCGACATTCGGCCCAGGCGGGCGACCAGAAGCCTGCTGCAGACCACGACCCACCACCACCCTGCCTCGATCCGCCCAGCATGTCCTACTTTATGACCCATCTCCAGACGGCTTAGTAAGTCATGCGCTCCTTGCTTCGTCTGTCCCGAGTCGAGCTGACATCGTCCTTCCCATCCGTTCAAAGGCACGTGGACCGTAAGTGCCTCCCGGTCGAGCTCAACTTGCCCCACTCCGGCTGGACTGACGGCTCGTTGGATCGCATCACATAGAGGCCGTCTTGTTAGAAGAGGATCGAGTGGTCATCCTCAGGTTCGGTAAGTCAACCCCCGCACTCAATTGCCTTGGTCCCCGAGCGGAGGTGGGAATCGGTCGAGCTCACCAACGTAACCGGAATCAGCTTGCTGTTCTCCGCGCTCGCAACGTTCCACCCGTCAAACCTCGTCCTCCGCTCGTTACCCAACCTCTCCTTCTATCCCCTCGCTTTCATCCTCCCTATCGATCAAATACCCCTGGCATGCGTTGAGCATACTCCCACCGAGTCCCAGACATCGCTCGCCCGCAAGATGTGCAAAGCTGTTCGGTGGTGGGTCTGTGCCAACATCACGGGCAAACTCGTCGAGTCGGCAATGACAGTGGCAGACGTGCCGGCAAAGGTCAACGTCTACGTCAGGCTCAGCGTAATGACGCTCTCAGCCATCACCTTTGGGACAGCAAGTATATGTGAGTGTATCTGAAGCACGTACGCGTCCTGTCTCGTTGTCTGCGCGCACTGACTGCGTCTCTACTTTCGTCTCTACTTTTGATCCACGGCTCGCCAGTCTTTGCTCGGGTGCTTTGGTCCAGAGACAGGACAGTCCAGGACGAAGGAACTGCCGACAAACGCGAGAAGTTGCATGCGGCTTCCACAGTGGTCGGATAACTCGGAGGGCCACACCAGTAAGTTCCTTATCATCGGTCGGCTCCTCTTCCATACCTGCTTTGATCCCAACGAGTCCTGACTTGTGCTCTCCTGTCCTCCTTGTTGCCGAAGCCGGCAAAGCGCTCTGCGGGGGTTGTGGGAGAGCGATCTGTGTCCCTCTGTTTGGTTGTCGAGAGGCCGGACGCGGTTTGAGCAAGCGAGTCGTGCAAGGCCAACATGCATGCTGCTATGTACTTGCCGATTGTAGTGATTTGACTTGAAATGGATACATATAGATGATCTGCAAAAATATGTACCTCGGAAACCTTGATGCGATCTGTCGGGGCCGGCTGGGCGAGTCGAGGCGGAGTCCGAGCTCACCAAACGTCCCTCCTCCTCCTTCCTGTTCCGTCGAACCTCGACCCTCCGCTCCTTCGCAGCCCAATACCGACCATGGTTACCTCTGTACCCTCTCTCCCGTCTCACTCAAACCTCGACGGCTTCCCCTTCCTATTTGCCCTCTTCTCGTTCGCGCTCGTCTTCCCCTTCGGCTGCATCCAGTTCGACACCCTCTCCTGGGATCTCACCCTCCGCTCCGCCTCCCACCTCTACCTCCTTACCACCGCCGTCGTATTCTCCGTCAACTACATCATCATCTTCTTCGTGTGCAGGCCTGCCACGCTATCGAGTAGATGAACACTGTACTTGGCTTGCTGGGGGACGCAAGCGTGGGGGTTTATGGGGGCGGCGGGGCAGCTGCTTCATATGGGGTTGAGGGAGAAAGGTGTGGAGGGGAAGCTACTGATGGCGGTCGATGTACTGGTCACGCTGCTCGTGTGGGGGATCCATATCGTGGGACTCGTAGGTGAGTTGTCATAGGGCAGACGGTGCACGCCCTGGTCCACGTGTCCTGACCCGTTCTGACCTTCCGTACGTGCCTCTGCTTCTTCGCGCTCTTCTGTCACCAGCGCTCATCATCCGAAGCACCATCCTGGGGGAGGCAGATATTCGCAAAGCGGAATTGGAGGAGCGGGAGGCTTTGCACTCGAGAGTAAAAGTCGAACCGCTAAACCGGATATATTCGTGAGCCCGTTCGCGAGGCGATCTCTACACCCGACATGTCATAATCGAACGCCTGAGATAGGGGACACGCTTATAGTGAGCTTAGAACGCAAGGGGAGGTCCGCCTGAGGTTTGGAATAAAGCTCACCTTGACCTCGCCGGTGAGGTGGGCCACAAACAGCGTGGACTGGGTCGGGTGGAAGATGAGACCAAACACCTGATTCGACAGTTTGATATCCACAGACAACATGATGGGGCGAGCGATACAAGATGCATGGTCGTCAGGCGAGCTCGGGCTGTAGGATGAAACCGACAGTTGAGGTCGACATTCGGCCTGGGCGGACGATTATTCGGCTGAGCCCTCTTGCTCTGTCGTGTCTTTCGATTGTCCTCCGTTTCTCCAGGTTCTCTGCGTGCATTCGCTCTTTGATCCGATGACCACTGCGCGCGCCCGATTGCTTGGTCCTTTCGCGGATGCATCGCCCTCGCGCGTGGAAGGACCAGGAAATCGGCTGAAAAAGGAGGATTGATCGTATGTGGGACGCATAATATCACCAAAGTCGTTAAAGAGAAAAAGCGAACGGGGAGACAAACAAAGTGAAAAGGGGCACCCGAGGTCGTAGTACAAGGGAAGGAAGGTAGATTGTGGGATTGAGGAAAACACATGAAGGCATGTAAATGGTGGATGGAAGCAATCGGAGCCAGCAGATCGTGCAGCACAGCCTGTTTACTCTTCCGCAACGAGTCGGTTGCAGCAGGCCATGAGTACATCCGAATCCGATTGCTTAGCCGCTCCCGGCATCTCCTTCGTGAGCTCCTCTTTGAGCAGATCGCCGTACTGCGCGGTCGTGAATCCCATCTCGGCGAGCTGGGTGCTCAACCTGGTGTACCTTGCGTGCACGCCCTCTCCCTGGGCCGCCCTCATGAACCCGCCTCGACCGAGTCGTCCTCCTTCTCCGCCGGAGAGACCAGGGGTCGGGTCCGGGAATGCTCCAGAGACGGGAAACGAGTGTTGATGAAGCGGCCGAGGCTGATACTGCGAAAAAGTATCGGTCGAGCCGAGAGGATAAGACGGCGACGGGCCCAGGGGTGGCAAAGGCGGGGGTGGACTGGCGGGCAGGACGATGTCGGGTCCGGTGGCGAATGGGGACGGTTCACCGGGCATCATCGGAGGCTCAGACGATCGAGGATCTGAGCCTCGGATAGAGTCGAGCCTGACCCGACGCGCCTCCCGGAGTCTGTCGAGGCGGGCCTGCTTTTGGGCGACCTCGGCCATGCGCTCGGCGATCTTGGCCTGAGCAGCCTCCTTGGCTCGCTGCTGTTGTTCCTTGTCCAGAGCCTGAACTTGATCCTCTTCGGCGGACTTATAATCGACGTGCTCTGCCTCCGTCTTGGCCTCGTCGACCGCGTCCGTTTCCGCTCGCGTGTCCGACGTCACCGGCTGCTTCTTGATTCCCCTGTACGCGTTAAACAGCGAAGTTTGCGGCATCTGATCGAGATACAAATCCTGTCAAGGTCACACGTAATGTCAGATTCTCAGAGAAAGGGGGAAGCAAGAACAGGCGAGAGAGCCCACGGTGGTCTGGGTGTCGGCCGCGGACGGTTGGACCTCGGGTAAAGACTGAACGGTCGACTCAAGCTGACGTGGACAGATGACGACCCAGGCAGACCGTCAGCGATACATCGACGGTACGAGTAGCATACATTCTTTGCTTACCTGCTGCTCCTCGACGAGTCTGTCCGCGTCTGGCTCGATTCCGGTGCCAGCCTCAACCTCGGCCTCCACGGCGGCGGCCTCATCCTCACCTCCACCGGGCGATTTTCCGTCGTCCTGTCTCGCGAGCACGACCCTCATTCTCACCACCTGCTTCTCGTTCCCTCTTCCTCGTAGTTCTTCGTAGTAGGCCTGGAGTTCTTCATCTGACGAGAGGACAATCCTATCCCCGTCGGTGTCGACGTACGCGAGCGTCAGGTTGGACGCGGTAAAGCCCGACGACAACCACAGCGACAGCAGCCTGCCAGACAGGGTCCAATACGAAGGAGGAGTAGGGAAGCGAAATCGTCGGGCGAGCTGTGTAGAGGATCACCATGGAGGAGACACGGACGGTCAGAGGCAGGTGCGGTGGTGAAGGACACGAAGCGAGCTCGGTGAGCTTGGTGAGCTCGGCACGTGGAGCAGAGACCCCCAGCAACACTCACCTGTTGCGAGGCATGTGTCACCTTAAAGTTGAGAGGGTGCGACAGTGCATCCGAGTTTGGGTATCCAGACGAGTCAGACATACTGAAGACGGTCCGGGTGGAAGTGGGTGAGTGGATGTGTGGGCGTGTGGGGGGCGGTGGGTGTGAGCAGGAGAACGATGGGTGGAGGGCTCCTCGCTTTAGGCCGCCACAGCCGCAAACAACTGACAGCCTTTCACGTCCACACCTCGCAACGCAGAGGAACGATGATTGAACAAGGTCGTGTCAGTAAAAAGCCTTGACAACGGCCCCTGATGGTCGTGCAGGGCTAAACGGGTGAAAGTGAAGAGCTTGACGGGTGAGGTTGAGCTTCTGGAGATGCCTTTGCGTGGCATTGCATGCGTCCGCTCTGGTGTATCAAAGGAAGCTTGTCAGTGCAGCCTATCTGTACACCATCAAGTGATATCAAATGACTGTTGTGGCCAATCAGAGAAGAAGTCGTCTACAAGCACCGCCGTATGTGTAAACCAAAACTTTGTGCTTGGGCTACACGTTCTCCGCGCTCGGAACAAACACAGCCAAACCCCTGAACCATCACCATCAGATACGCCCAGCAAGAACATCCGCAAGCAATTGTCCATATGCCAAGCACTGACGTCTAATACATCAAATGGGCCTCCTCTCCTCCTCCAAGCCGGGACCGGAAAAGGCGTACGGTCGTCTGGAGCCGTTTAACCCGCCATGTACCGTGTCATCAAGCAGCCTCACCGTCCAGTCAAACCGTGAAAGCCCACATTGGTTAGCTTGTGCACAGCAAATCAAGTCTCCTTCGATGATCTCTGCTTATCAGCACACAGTTAACTTTCTTGTCTACACTCCAATTGATAGCCCCACCTTGCCCTTGGCTCAATGTCCCTTCCCGGTGCCCTAGTCCCTTTTGCCCGCTCGAACCCGTTTTCCATCTTGGCTTCAAAGTCAATCTACTAAAGCAGGGAAGATATCGTCCTTAAACTTGCTCTCACCTGGGAAGCCAAGTCCTTCCAGGCCTAAGCAATGCTGGACCCGGGTGCCACCCCTAACTGTTCTAACACCGACGTTGTCTCTGCTAGCATGACGTTCTACTCGACTGCTATTCTCTGATCCACCTTTGCCTCTACCCGTCACACCAACTGACAGTCTACGTGTGTAACAGGCTAGCCAAATTATAAAAGTGTTTTTCCCGCGCTCCATGCCGTACCCTGTCTTTGTTTATGGCACGTTCCCAATTCCGCGATCTCCTGCCTCTTGGTACTTTTCAAAATATCGAAAAAGTCACTAGGCCATGGTATGAGAACGCACCAGCTCTGTCTCCTGCGCTGTCCGTTTGGAACGTGACCACAATGGCCTCGACCAAAGCCGACATCGACTGCAAAAATGCAGTCTTACTCTCTGAACGGGCCCTCTCGCTCGGTCAGGGGCCGTGCTGGATGTACGAGAACACCATGGCGGATATATCGAGCTCAACCTATCCACGCCGAGCTTGCTCATCACCGCCGTCTGTGTACCTCCGACTTTTGTCAGCCCCCAGCGTGAGATCTCAAGGCAAACAGCGCCATCTGATGACCTCTTGTGATGCCTCCAACGATACATGCTAACCCTACTCATCAGGATGTACGCGTCGTCCTCGAGGTTCTCCCTCGCGGTCGGGTCAAGAGCCCAGGTCTGGATGCACATGTCCTTGTTGGGGCCGGCGAGGACTTTGCTGTGACGTGGGAAGGAGCGAAAATGGGAAGAGGGAAGGGGAGGGAAGATGAGGGAGGAGGTCAGTCAGTGTACGAAAAGAGGGGTGACGAGGAGCGCGAGCGCGAGACGTACGAGTGCCGGATGATGGGTTTCGCGATTTCGGAAATTATGTCGTTGTCGTCTTGATTGCCCTCGTCCGCGTCCAAGGGGGAACAGCAAGAGTCCATGTCGGAGGAGTCCGAGTCTGAGTCGCCTTCAACGCTCAAGCTGTCGTCGGCTTGGAACGAGGTGTCGCCTGCTTCGTCCTCATCCGAGAGTGGGCCCTGGACGAGAAGCTCAATGCTACGTCAATGTAGATATGAGGTGAAACTCGTCTCGCCGAAATCCAGGCCTTTATGCTAAAGCTGCGAGAACAAAGGAAACACAAGGACAAAGGAACAACGAACAACCAGGTAGCAAAGACAAAGGCAGAGACATTGCGGTGAGACCGGTGAGGCTCGCGCGAAGGCGACCTCGATCGTTTTCCTTCCGTCCACCACTCCCCTTTCATCCCGATCTGGAAACAACAGTCCGGACCACTCACTCTGGATACAGGGAACGGCGAAGCGTCGGACGGAAGCTCGAGCGTCAAGATCACCTTGACCTCTTCCGAGGCCGCCCCGCTTTCGCATTCGCTCAGACCAACGGACCCAACAATGAATGCGGGCCAGAGCTCGGCAGTCTGCATGACGCTTGAGGCAGACGTTGATGTGAAGGAACGTACCTCATCTTCATGATTGGAGCGACTTCGAATCTTGTGAGGGTCGGTTCGAGGCCAAGCGCGGTCGTTGGAATTGGCTCCCGGTTACGTCGTCTATCCCTGTCTCCTCTCCCTCATATACCCTTTCTTGAGTCGAGCGCACTAGGCTCTCGACTATGAACATTGATATGAAGATAACAGAACTTTAAGAACGCCCCATCGCAAGTCTTTAAGCAGCCTAGCTCCTTGGTCCGTTACATTTTTTTTTTGGCTTTATGCCTTCTACTGTAGCGAGATTTGATCTCTCTCTCACGTCTCAAAGCACCGAGACCCCTTTACCCGACATGTCCTACCACCCAGCTCTTTACTTCGGCACAGTGCCGGCAGAGCCCCTTCATCGGGACGCCGATGAAACCCACCTTCCCTGAGTCATTGGCTGTGCCAGCGACGGAGGTGTTCCCTGTCTGAAGGTGTCGTGCACCTGCACTGGTCATGTAACACAACACCTGGCAGCTTCTCAGACCCAACGACTGGCTCGGAACAGTGACCATGATCACCTCAGTTTGCGCTCCGCTCGCTAGCCCTCCCTCCTCACTTCCCGTCATCCTATGCCATGGCCAGCTTTACACTGTTTCAAACGAACGACATATCTTCCGCGACATCTCCTCTCCAGCTTGTTGGTAAATAGCAATGCAACGCCTATGTTGGATGCGACCCTCGGGCAGAAAGGACAGCCTGTCGTTTTGAGGTCTGCGCAAAGCCTTTGTACAAGGTCTACATCAATCTCACCGTCCATCTGTCGTTTTTTGTTCCGGCTTCTAGTCTTTGGATGTATAGGGTTAAGCAAGCTGGTCACACACGCACTTGATGCGACGGGCAGACCGAGAGACAAGACAGTCATGTAGTCGCGAAGATGGTCTGCATAACCTGTACACCTAGTTACAAGTCTTCTGCCAGTGGAAAGGACTTCTGCTCAGACTGTGACCCTGCGACTTGTCTTAAGGGGAATAGTTGCGCGGTATCCGCTCGGCGTCGTCACGTAAAGCTGGATGATCGATCCTACTTCCATTGGATCCTTGGTCTTTGACGAGATGGTATTTTCACCATATTTACTATCAAGGTCCATCTCCGGAAGCAGTTGTTCTCGTTTATGTGCAAACTCAGCTTCCCTAGATGTTCTTTTGGTTCGTTCTTTTCCGTTCATTTCCAGTCGGCAGATCTATATCCATATTATATACCACAAAAGACCTTGAGCTGAAGGTTTTGATTGTTTCAGAACGTGAGGGCCTGGAAACGACAGGATGTCTTTTCGAAAGGAACCAAACTCATCAACATGACGGTCAGGGAGGGATCGACCCGCTTGCACTGCAGGTCAGCCTCTCTTTCAGATGGCTATGCTTGCGAGTCGACAAAACGCGTTTCCGAGATTGCGTCTCGGCTGACAACTTTGCGTGAGTCATTCGCCGTCCAGACCAAGAAGAAGCCACGACCTCTGGCCAACGGATCGCCAGCGCGTCCGTCAACCCTCCAGGTATCTGAACGGACATAGCCATGCTTAGTCAAACCCGGAGCTGTTATTTGCCATGTACGCGTGCGCTGCTCGGTTTTACTTTGGAAACGGGCCGTCTGTCCGCCTGTCCGTTGAGCGGCGCGCTCACTCCGTCGCGTGGATCGTGTTTGATTTGCAGGTCTTGTCGAAACATGATACATGATAGATATCTTAGTATGTGCAGCTATAGCATCTGGCAATTACTTTGGGAAAGAGCTTGTCGATTCTGTAGAGGGAGCTGGAGGAGTACTTGAGGAGCGATTGTCAGACATGGCCACCCGAGTCCTTATACCCTTCTATCTCCTCAAGCAGGACATGGACTGATACATTACGCCGATAATTCCTCCAACTCGTTCCGTCTTGGTACCGTATCCATGGAGCTGAGCCAGTGCGTCACCGCCGAGGTTGTGAGGTCCTTGTTTCCATAGATGACTCCCACGGCGAGAACGTTTTCGGGCACAGGTGCGACCCACGATTGGGCCAAGGCGAACACGATGGCGAAGACGCCCCTTGCGTCGTACTTCTTGGCACACTCGAGAATCCCAGTTTCCATGATCTCGTATGAACGCATGCCTTTTAGGGCTTATTCGAGTCGGATAGGGTTGGCCCATTGCCATATTACCGGATCAGAATTGAAAAGGCCCTTCATCTCAAAGTAGAATGTAGAAGTGGTCTCGGCGGCTGCGTTCGACGGACGGGATCCGGTTCCTTCAGACTTCAGCGCCAATATTCCCTCTGCCTTCCTACAGAGAACACACTGACTACAACGCCAACGTTGCCACTACGATCAACCCAGACGTAATCTTGAGTACGCTACCCCAAAACACCATTCCCATCTTGATTTTTTTTGCGCTTGTCCAGCTTTCAAGAAGTCGCAAACCGTCATTCCGGTCTGCCTAAGATGCAAGCCGGTCGGCACATATTGGTCCAGCTGAGACTGGAAGTCCTCGATGTCCCGCGATCCGAATGAGCCATATCGCTTTGACCCATCCCAGCTGTTGCCCGTACCCTTTCAGGTTTGTCTCTCATGCTTGAAGGCAATTGAGCTTGCGTACCCAGTGACTAGGCGCACTATAATCCTTGAAATTGAGGGTAATCTCCTTGGGCGGGGGAAACTCAAAGCTTCCGCACAGGGTTAGAGGCTCTCGATCACAAGATCGATATCATCATGATGGAATGAAAAACATAAGGCGCAAACAGAAGCAGCGGGATGCATTGTCTTGACGAACTCTGAAAAGTTTGGAGAGCGTTCTACATTCCTTTTTGATCCAATCTCATACGTAAGCATCGCTGACTTCCTTGCTCCTCTTTCATGGTACCTGTTACTAGTAGGAGCATTAAAACAGGACTGATTTAGAGTTGGCCATGGCATAGCATGACGGGAAGTGAGGAGGGGACGCTAGAGAGCGGAGCGTAAACAGAGGTGATCAAGGTCACTGATCCGAGCCAGTCGATGCGTTTGAGAAGCTGCCAGGTGCCGTGTCACATGACCAAAGCAGGTGGACGACACTTCCAGACACTGAGGGTGAAGAAAGGCCCGGAGGATGATCTGCAGCGCGACACCCGTTTGTTATGATGGTCCTTCTCCGGTTTACTTGCAGGTTGAGCAAGTCGACGCGGAGTCCACCCTTTGCGCTGGATTCTTGTGGACTACCATGTGGGCAAGTTGAGTGCTGGCAAGGGATCTAACGAGCTGGACCCACGACTCAGGCTGTTTCCAGGCGGGCAGCTTCCCGCTGCTGTGTTCTTCCGACCCATCTGGTGCGTCAAGCGTTGGTTTTTGTCAGCTGAACAGAAAAACAAAAACAAATGAGATACCGACGTGGAATCGCAACTAGGTCTGGAGCGTCCTGAATCTCTGCCGTTGACAGACTCAAGGATTCAATATACCCGCCAGTAACAGACCTTCTGGTTCTCAAGCACTGCTACGAGGCTCATTTCTCGAGTGGCATACCCTACTCGACCCTGCCACCCCGAACCATGATCTGAGAGGACAACCCAACCCTGGGACGCCATCAGCCTGGGTCTGACAATACAATTCCCTTGAACTCAGGTCCCAAATTTAGTCGTGTAAACTACATCGTTGTTCATTGATAGTCAGGCAACAACAGAGCGCGATGACGGCCCTCAAAAGCAAAAAGACAGCCTGTTGTCACCACAAACGGAGAGCTAGTCGGCAAATAAACGTCAGCTGTCTCTCCCTTTGTTTGTGCAGCAGTCTTTGTTCTCGGCTCATATCTAACACCAAGTTAGTTTGAACTGAAGGTTAGTCTTGTCGAGCTTACATTCAAGCTTACCTACTTGAGTCTCGTAATCGTAGTACCTTCGTCTCGCTCTTAGCAACGTCAAAAGACAACAGATTACCCGCCTTTTTCTGGGACTTCCGAAGAAAACATTCGCGAATATTACTGCAAATTTTGCACTATTACGACAAGTCTTGTTTTCCCAGACATGGAAGGTTTGCAGCCATGGTCCAGCTACCAAGGAGAGCGTCTGTTTATGGCTTTTGGCCTGCATCCGTAGGTCTGATGTATCCGTTCCTGGTCATTTTGGTTGATACTGTAATGAGGACGGAGCTGACCATCCGATTCGTATCTTTTCCGTGGACAATGCGCAACCTCGGACGAGTTGGATTTAGAGGGACGCTTGAAGGCTTGTGGCCGCACAGCTACGACTCGTGCGACGCTGCCACGCCTCAAAATCAGACCCTGATTGGTCTGCCTGCCGTTGCCCTCACCCCGGGAACGGACGATACAACAGCTTACGCCGTCTCGTAAATGCCTGGCTAACGGCTGAGTCGATGCCCCTGCGCAGGTGACAAGACCCATCTTTGACCTGAGCACCCGGATGGAACATGGAGGGGGCGGTATGTGCCCGAAATCGATGTTTTCGAGGCGCAGACCAATTAAGACACTCGAGTTGGAGAGGCTTTTTTCTCTGTCCAATGGACACCATTCCATCCTGGGTACTTTTGGGACAATGGACGTCCGCTCACTACATCGGAACAATGTCTCTCTGACTGACAGTGTCCTGTCCTTAAATCCTGTAAGCTAGGTGCCAAAAGATCGAGAACCTGACCAAAGCGCATCTCAACACCTAACAAGGCGGAGTTTTACAGCAGCCCCCGTCTATCATCGGGGTTACTGACCAAGACTGCAACGAGATCGACAGCAATGGGGAAGGTCCAGGTTGCTTCTTCGTACTGACAGATGCGAGGGCAGCGCGAACGCCCTTGATGCCTGAGCTGATCCGGATGAAGGAGACGGAGGCTCGACGGCGTGGGTACCAGCACTTGGGGGGTACGATGTCCGCGTTGCATCAGGCTCCTGCAGCAGGAGGCTGTCTTCTTCGTCCGCTCCATCGGCACGACTTGCCAGTTTGGTGTATAAGGCTGGGACGGATGCCATAGCCGGTGATGGTTAAGGTTCGAAAGGTCCGTGTGCACCTGCACGTTCACCCCGACCTGGTCCGATGCGGGGGCCGTGGTCCCTCCCTTGACGTTGCTACAGGACAGATACGCAAAAGTGATCTGAGCAAGGTCGTGAGTCTGCGTCTCGAGACTAGTCTAAGATCAAGTCGAACTGATCCATGCAAGATTACCCGCCTTCTGAGCTCTGGTAGGAGGGGATTGTCTCTGCCAGCTTCTGCCCAAGTCCGCCCCCCGCCCTCCCCCACCCCTCCCTCATTCCTCTTTGACCCACGACCGCTACGATTTTTGCGTTGCTCTTTACGCAACAGCATAGATAGAGCTCACAGGATCAAACTAAGCGGCTCAATCTTGTCACCGCTCATCCCAACAAGAACTAGATGCTCCCCTTTGGCATCATCCACTGTGCCGAAGGAGGACGCCGGCTTGTCTCAAGCCGAGCTCGTCCTGTTCCTCCGGGCGCTTGTCACCACCAGTCCGGCCAACAACATCCACCTACAATATGCTCAGCAAGAGCATCTCTTCGATCTTACTCCCCTGCTCTGCTCTGATACCATTCTGGCTATCAATATGAACGACCTCCCTCTCCCCTCGTATCTCCTCGACCGTCCCGCAGCCAGGCCGGCAGCACCGTTGAGCTCATCCTCCTCGTCCGCACCGCTCCCGATAACCCGATCGTACGAGGTCGAGATCACCAGCCAGAAAGACTGCATCCTTGCTCTCACTAACTCGGCTGGTAAGTCACACCCATCTTGCAGCTGCACCTTCTGGTCCGCTCCCGGTTTTGGCCGAGGTTGAGCTCGAGCTCAGCGCCCGTCATGCCTTCGAGCTCAAGCCCGAACACTTCCGTGTCTTTCACAGCCCTTTCGAGTGACCGAGCCTACGTGCTATCGACCTTCTTGAGCTATTGCAAGTTCAAGTGCTACCGCCATACAAAGCTCGCCTTCTCGTTGCGCGGAGGAGCGGTGTCAAAATGTAACAAGGAGGAAGTTGGGAGGAAGATGGATGAGCTCGAGAAGACCTTGATTGCTAAGGGGGTTAGTAGCGCAGCACTAGTTTACGTTTCTCAAACAACAAAGAGGATGGGAGAAGGGATTGACAACGAGTGCTGACTCCCTCTCTCCCCACCTCAATCCTGTCCTCATTCTGCAGTTTACCTCCTTCGCCCCTGAAATCCACCACGCCCGAGCTACCTTCAACCTTCCAAGCACAGATACCTCCCTACCCTCCTTCCTTGCACCCCTACCCTGTCCAATCGACCCAGCCCAGAACCCGACCGTCTCCCAAGCCAACTCAATCGAGCTTCTCCGCTACAGAATGGCCTACTCGTCAGGATCGCCTGCCACTGCACCCGCTAGAGCTCCACTGGCTTATACGGACAGCAGCAGCGCACACCGGGAACGTCCGGGTGTTGTGCGAGTGCGTGATGAGGATGCGGCCGTACAGGAGGGAGGGGACGCATTGCCAAAGTATCAGCAGAGTACAGGAGAAGATTTGCCTCATTATGAGGAGCAGTCCACGGGATATGAGAGTACGAACGGCAGCCGGATACAGGGCGAAGCTGCTCTGCCATCTGATATTATGTGAACCATCTTTGATCGCGCGTTGATTGAAGGAAATCCAATCTCGTCCGGCCGATTGCTCCAGACCCCTTGGCCCGCTTCTCCTTCTCCTTCTCCTTATCTGCAAAGGCTGGTGCTTGAGAGTCCATGCGGGTTCAAGATGGTCGGGATCGACGGGTAGAGGTAACTGGTGATGGACGGTCAAGGCGGGATTGGTAAATCTCTTTACATTACAGGTTGTCAGTCGTCATCAGAAGCTCTGCGAACAGGCTTGGCAAGTAATCTGCTCGCGTGCTGTCGAATTCGGGCAATCTCTAGGTTAGACCAGGTGCCGCACAGGACTTCCGTGCGACGTTGCAAACATCTGGACCCCTAATGGCCAATACTCGACCCGTGCAAACGCCCATAGGGATCAGACTGGCTTGCTTCAAGTGCTTGATGAGCGTAAGATGGGTGACCTTTCAGGCTGCGTATGCATGTAGCCGCATACGTGTGCGGATCTGAGCCTAGGGAGAGGCGTGCTGGAGCGAGCTTAGTGCAACACCTGTCTCCATTTCTTGTCCCACATAGTATTGTTTCGGTCAAGCTTGGGCCGTTCTGATCCGGTCTAGAAGGGGGGCGAGATAAGGGAAAAGGATGCTGCTTGCTCCCTCCCATTGACAACCAGGAACGCGACCACCTCCATGATGGTAGAAAACCTTTTGTCTCACAGCGAGTTCATTTAATTGGTAAGTACAGTTCATATCCGGGGTGAATTGCCAACGTGGTCGTAAGGAACTCGGCACAGAGCGGTCGTTCCGATTTCGACTAACCGGTCCACGGCTGTAGCTCTACTAATTCAGGGAATGTCAGATGTACCCGTTGTACTATTTTTAGTGAGTACAACGATAGGCGTGACTCTTTGGCTCTCCTGCGGTTGTGTGGGCTTGGGCAAATACGTCGTCATACTTTGGAGGTGCGATGGCGTACGAAAGCTGAGGAGGATCTGCGATTGACGAGGATTTTCTGTTTTGGTTTTCACTGTTGCCCAGCCGCTTCCTGGTTAGCCCCCCACCGTTGTCTCATGTGTACCAGTTATCTTTTAGGATGACCTCCATCAATATTGATCTTTACTTACGTAAGTCCAGTGGACCTCAATCTTGCCATCGGCTTCTATGCCGGACCTCCGACCTGCAAAGCGAGCAGACCTGACTGACTCACAATCCCTCACGCAGTTGATCCCGTCCCCACTGTTCGGTTCCTCGGTTGTCTTTGGTGTCAAGGCATTCACGTTTGAAGTCGTCCTAGGGCTTGTTTGGGCCTTCATCGCGGCTCGTCCTACCTCCTCCTCTTCTTCCTTTTCTCACCGGTTCGTTGTCTCGTACTGACTGCCTCTCTTTTCGGTCCCCCTGCAGTCATTCAACGTCGTGCTCTACCCACTATCCGAGTCCTGCTCCGGTCTTGCTCATATCTTCCGCGGACTGTACCTTGACGTCTTCCACGAGATTGCACGGAAGGACACGGTCGCCAGGACGTGAACAGCTCGAAACCACCGTCGGGTCTCGTTTGCGTTCCGTCTCAAGCTCGCTGTCTCTAGAGTCTCATGGTCGTCTTGCTTCTCTTCTTCATCTCGTTTCTATTCATGCTCTGCTTGCCCTCTCGAAGAGTTCTCTCTATTGGCTTGTGCATTTCGCAAGTCAGAGTCATGGAGTGATCCATGGATTGGTTACATAGAGAGTTGAAAGAGGTATCGAGTCTGGACAATGCTCGGACGCGACGCGTCTACCACCTTTTGAACAGATAAAGGAGAGCAGTGTAGATCCTACAAACGAACAAACACACAGTTGGGATGCGGGGGGTTTAGTTTCGGCGACATGAACAGAGGAAGAGTAGCAAGCGATGGATAGCTTGGACTCACGCGATCCGGTAGTTGACGATGATCGAGATCAGGATTCCGACTGAGAGGAGAGAAGCTTGGAGCAGCGAGAAGTCAGCTCTTCGCTAACTCTTGATGAACCAGTCGCCTTCTACAAGCTTGCCTAAGTATTGAATCATTCCGCTGTCTGACACGCGGTGTTGGCGGCGCCCTGTACATCCAAGGACTAGAAGTAAGCACAAAAGTAGTCAGATGGACGGTGAATTAAATGGAGACCTCATTCAAAGACTTTGCGCAGTGTAGCTGTGTAAGACTCGCTTCGAAACGACAGGCTGTCCTTTCTGCCCGTGGAATGTACATAACATAGGCGTTACATTACACTTGAACTATAAGCTAGAGATGAGATGTCGCGGAAGATATGTCGTTCGTTTGAAACAGTGTAAAGCTGGCCATGGCATAGGATGACGGGAAGTGAGAAGAGGAGGCTTTAGAGCGGAGCGCAAACTGAGGTGATCATGGTCACTGATCCAAGCCAGTCGATGCGTTTAAGAAGCTGTCAGGTGTTCAGTTACATGACCAGTGCAGGTGAGCGACATTTTCAGATATTGAGGGTGAACAAAGGTCTGGGGGATGAGCTGAAGCGCGACACCCGCTTGGCATGATGGTCCTCCTCCAGTTTACTTGCAGGTGTGGACCAAGTCGAGGCGAAATCCATCCTTTGCGCTGGATCTCTTACGGACTATGATGTGAACAAGTTGAGTGCTGGCAGGGGACCTGACGAGCTGGAGCCACGACCCCCTGCTCCCCGCTGCTGTGTTCTTTCGACCCATCTTGTGCGTCGAGCGTTGGGTTTTGCCAGCTGAACACAAGAACGACAAGAAAATGAGAAACCAAGGTTGAATTGCAAGTCGGTCTGGAACGTTCGGAATCTCTGCGGCAACCGGAAACGAACGGAAAAGTAAAAGATAACACGGATTGCGATAGGACTAAACTCTTGGACCAGATCTGGATTCGAAATCACCAGAGACTTATAGCAGCGTCTATATGAGTGATTGATCACTTCTCCCATGACAGTACTGGATCTCGGACCATCCTTTCCCCCTTCGCGTTTAACTTTCCTGTCGATGTCTGGTAAGGCGGTAGTTGACCTTGGTTCGCAGTTATTGGGAGGTCAAAGGGGTGGGGAAGAAGGGTTTGATGATGTCGTTGGCCAAGACGGTCTGGACGTCGCTGAACGCGAACGCGGGGAGGGAGGGGATGTTGGTGAAGATCCAGCCCAAGGACACAAGTCGAGCAGTGACCTGGCTTGGGCTCAGTAGCGGATGCAGCAGAATAGGGAAGGAAAGCCAGAGGGGCCGTGTGACACCGACTTTGTCAAGACAGACGTCAGAGACTGCGGCACCTGCGCTTGCAAGAAGGCATCTCGCCAATTATCCGACGGACTCCACCAGCCGATAGCTGCTCCACCTGCACTCTGGTGGCAGATTTTGATGGATAGGATTGTCAAGCTTTGACCCTCAAATGGATTGATTCCATTTACATGCGTGTTGGCCATTCTTACAAGATGGTCGTTGTTGGCCGCTACACCAAGGATAGCTTCGATGCACCTAAGCGGGCATAAATTATCTCCAAGAGCGTTGGTGTGTCCAGCGAACTTCAATCGGACATTATTTTCAACAGCGACTCAGCAATCGGGGCATGAAAAGCGCTGCAAGGATGAATGACTCAGGTAGATAGAGAGAAAAAGACAGCCTGTCTTTTCTCAAGTGAGCATTACAAGGTGTTGAACTGAGGCAATAAGCCAAAAAGCAGATAGACAAGCGTGAACGCGAGCAGATATCGTATCCACAAAGCTTAAAGCAACTTTCCTGCTCGCACGCTTGAAGAGCCAACTGTCCGTCCGCAGCCGTGACGACTCCGGTGTAGTCGAAATGCTCGAGCACTTTTGTCCCGACCGAAAGGTTGACCGCGTTGTTGTCGACGAGCAGGATCTTGAGCGGATGACGGCGGGCGAGGTCCTTGTCGATCGCGCTCGCCTTCGAACCAGCTTTTGTTGCAATGTCCCTCTGGACGGCCAGAACGTCAAAAAAAGCGTTCGTCCGGGACCCATGCATCTTTCCCGCCTACTTGTAACCGTTGATGATGATGCCTTGGTAGAAGAGCGACTAGCGAGCCCGA
>BTPH01000157.1:0-19716 GCA_036245725.1 Mrakia hoshinonis
AGACAGAGGTCAGTATTGTCTCGTGCCGCAATCTGCCTGGACCTTGGCTGACTTTCATTGAGATTTTCGCCTTGAGGTACCAACATATGAGTCACACAGATGTTGACAGAATCCTTGACCGTAGCTAGCTACTCCTCAAAAGCTGTCTGACATCTTGTGTCACATGGAAGAAGGTTTGCGCAGCATATGCTGAATCGTGAAGACAGCTGGGATCCGGACCGATCGGCAGCCTCTGGGTCAACGCACAGCCCTTCTGCACCCTCAGATGAGATGAAGTCTGAGAATTCGCGTGGGAAGGTGATGAAGCAAAAGCGAGGACTTGCACAGAGATCTGCAAAGGTCGATTACACAAGACTTGAACACAAGCTTTCGTAGTACAACAAATCGCGCCGAAAGCTTTGTTGGCTGAACAGTCCAGTATTTTGGATCTGAGGGTCTATTTGTGGGACAAGGCACGCATAACAACGACTCTACCAATGTTTTGGCAAGCTTATCAGTGGCGCATGGTCAAAAAAAAAGCGTTTACTCACACTGGAGGAAACGCACGAAAGCAAGAGGCAGACAATTGTGTGCAATTCCAAAGGAGGAATCGTTCAAGGGAAGCGAGTAAGCGTAAAGCGGTTCTTCTAGGCTTGCAGGTGATTTGACAAATTCAAAGTGGAAAGAGAAAGACCAATCAAACCACCTCAAAGGAAACCGTACGCTTGAACCACACTGATTTTCATCTTCTCTAGATAAACGTCTTATCCTCAGCGTTTGTCGAGCTTGCGATGGTGGTGTCCTTGACGCATTGAGACAAGCAGTTTGCACCCAGGGTGATTTTAGTATCGACAAGTATTCCTGCACAGGCTCCGCAGCGACCGAGTGGTTCGGACTGTTGCACTGACGGTTGAGGCATTCCTGCAAACTTCGTGGCCACAGATCGGTCCCTTGCCAGCAGCTCTATTGTGACCGCCCAACTTCTCCGCTTCTAGATTCTGCGCGTTGCCCCGAGTGCCGTCCATGCGATCCGTGCCCGGATAGAGTAGTCGCCAGGTCACTGTCCAGGTCAGACAATAGGTTATCAGTAGACACGAGGTCCGAAGGGCTGACACGGGGATTGGTGAGCAGCTCGCACAGCTGTGACCTTCGAGCGTGTCGGGGTCTTTCGCTTCTCGTTCCGGTCCGCCCCAGACCAGTTTCATCCTGATGACCACAGTATCATGACTTCACAGCTAGGTAAGCGCAACGATAAGATAGGATAACTGAGCAAGCATACTGAACGTGACATATCCTCGCCGACCGACCCATCATTCACGGGCTCAGGACACCTAAGCTTGTTCCTTTCCCTTTTCCCTGCCATCCCTGCTGTTCCTCGCTCCCTCAAACTGAACTCCCTCGTCCCCCCCTTCCATCGCCCTCCCCAAGATCGCGTCCCTCCCTTCCTGGTTCTCGTCCCTTGAGTGGACCGCTCCGGCTCGCGTGGACCACGCCCAAGGCTCGTACGTCGTCTCGGGCTCGACCCGTCTCGTCTTCTTATGACAAAAAAGACGAACCAGGCGCGCAATCTTCCACCACCACTGTAACCTCGAACCGCTCTCAGTTGACAAGACACGCCGGCGTGCTCGCTCGCAGACGTAAGAAGGAGCTTGAAGAAGAGAAAGCCGAGCAAAAGCGACGGTCAGCGCTCGCCGCAAAGGACACGGCAAATATAAGAGAGCTGCTGATTTACGTGTGACCTGAGCAGCGAAGCACGCTAGGCTGAAAGCCAAAAAAAATAGCTCGACTCAGAGCGAAAAGAATCGAAAAAAAACGCTCGTTGAGCAGCGAGAGATAAGAAAAGCAGAGATAGCACTCAAATTCGCTGACAAGATCTACGCTCAAAAGGCCGCTGTAGAGCAGCTCTCATCAGGAAGAGACCCGACGCAACCGATGGGCGAATGCAGTCACGAGACAAAGAGGTTTTGGGTCAGTCCAGGCGCAGATCAGAAGCTCCTTTCCACGATACGCTCGAGATAGAAGAGGAACGAAAATCGCTTCGATAGTATGCGAGGTAAAAAACGAGACGAACCGACCCTTCGGAAAGATTTGGCTCGGCTATATAACCGGCAAAGTCAAAGCGCATAAGAAGCCGGGCGGAGAGATAAACCCAGACTTCCACAACGAGGACGAAAAGATGATAAAGCGCGCTCACTCACTCCTTTGCCACCTTGGCGCGAGGGACAAGACCATACTACTCTTCGAGTATGTATGGAAGCCACGGCTGACCACAGACGTGAAGGACTACGCACAGAGTTGCACCATGTGCCAGACGTCCGAACCTCTGATTAGGCACCAACAGGATTGATCCATCCCTTGGACGTCCTAGTTGTGCCATGGAAGTTGATCCCTATCGACCTTGTCAGCCCACTCCTTAAACCGAGAACGCCTAACCTGACCACTATCCGAGACAACTTTACCTTTGGATCGCGTAAGCGCTTTCTTTGTCTTCGAAGCTCCGGCAGCGGTCAAACTCGCGGGGAGACCGGCGAGGGCCTGCTTCCTCGGCAACCCCTCCGCACTCGGCGAGGTCGGCGACAAGGACTCCCCACTTGACTGTGGCGAGTCTCCCGAGTTTGATGAGGAGCCCGCACACAAAGACGTGATCGAAGCCAGGTGCGGATCCAACTGCACCGTTTGTCCACTGTGCGCGAACGCCTGCCTCTGCTGTCCTTCTCCACTTCTCTAATCCCCATCCTCTGCTTCAAGAACTCCATGCTTCGCTGCGAGTTGGCCCTCTCCCTCTGCGACAGTCAGATATACTCCCTCGCCGCTCTTAGGTCGTTTGCCTTACCTTGCTTGGTCTCCTCTGGCATTCCGTCAACCACCCACCTCGTCACGGGGTTTGGCAGATTGAGCGCTTGGATCCTAGGTACGGAAGTCTGGAACAGGACTCGGAGGACGGGACAGACTCAAGCAGGGGTGAAGCCGTCATTGATATCGTCTCGGCACTTGCACCTGCGCTTGCCTCGCCTACACGCATGTCACCTCCCTGGAATTCAGCAACGGTTTTGAATACATCTTACGCGCGTCGATGGCAACAGGCTTGCTCAGATTAATTTCTCTTGCTGTGGCGTGGTGATAGGTAGATGTTTTCAATCATCTGCGTCGTCTTGGCTCCCGGGCCGGCTAGACCTGTTTGTCTCCGGCAAATGGCGCCCTTTGGTCGCAAATAGCTAGCACCGGTCCATTTGCCTGTCACTGTAGTGCAATACGAGCCCGCTCGTCCCTCTCGTATGAGATTCGACGTCAGGGTTGAGGTGGTTTGATTGCGAGGGCGGTTGGGGGCAGGTGAGTTCAGCCCTCAAGCTTAACCGAACTAAGTCTCTGCAGTCTCATCGCTCCCTTCTGTCCCGAATGTTGAATCAATCAAGTTGTACATCAAAAAGTAATCAATCTTCAGCCGTAGTCCCCTACACCAGTAAACCGTTGGCACGGGTCGACCTGTCTGCGGCTCGCGGTCAACGTACCACATACTTCCTGCTTGGGCGATCTCAAGGTGCTCAACAATGATCATCTAGGAGGGAGATGGTCTCATGGCACATGCAGTCAAGGGTTGTCGGAAAGTTGAGCTCAGCCCTTGTGAGCTTGGACCAGACTGCCTGCCTCGCTGCCGCGTCCCTTCTCTCTTGTTTCGCAGAACGGACCTCGATTCGACATGCATTTATATGATAGTCCACGTGTGCAACGACACTGGATCAAACTAGCTCTGGCAGCGACTTCAACAGCAAGGACGGCCATCACAGCGGCCGAGACTGACCCAGTCCCGACCGAACGCGACCCACCGCCGCTCTTGAGAGGCGCGTTCGCAGACGCAGGCGCAGCAGACTAGCAGTGCAGCGCTTTCACGACATAGACGGAGAAGAGAGAAATGAGATGGCAGTCAGACAAGTGATCAATCATCGGGGAGAGTACTTGCACTGTGTTCGGTGTGCAATGCAGCGACATATCGGTCAGCAGGATCAAACGCGAGGCGATCAAAGGAACGCTGCCCTTGGCAACTTCCGGCGTTGATCCGATCGGCAAAACAAGAGAAGAAAATGAAAGTCAGCCGATGACCGAGAAAGCCGCTGAGGCAGTCAAGGCTTTAAGCACGACCCCCTCGTCGCCTTTGGAGACCGCTCAACGCGCCTTTCTCTCTGGCCCTCAAGACAGAGTCTCTGGGACTGGGGGCGCCTCAATGAACTTACATTGAGACATCAAGAGAGACCTCAATGAGGTTCGTGCGGTCCCTGCGATGAAAACATGAAGTTAAGGCGGAACATATCAGGCTTTGTCTCGCCGCAACCACCTCTCCTTAGTTTCTTCCACTCACCTGATGGGAACCGGATACCTCCCTCTCACCGTCGAAAGCCACACGGTCGAGCACCAAGCCTTCCGTCGCCTGCAAGAACAGGCTCAGGGATGGCCGACTCTCGACGAGCAAATGGCTCTTCCAGCTGCGTACGACGCAGTTGGTGTAGCACTGTCCACGTCGTACGGACAACATTGGGGCACTTCGATGCTTGTGTGAGCCAACTCGAACGCTGCAGTTCTGCTTTGAGCGGACCAGCGAGCCAAGCGCGACGCGGCAAAGCTCGAAGCCTTTTTGGCCGCTCAGCTCGCACCCAAGCACGCCAAGATCACTGCACTGAAAGCCACGCAAAGTAACAGAGCCAACATCAACGTGAGAGGCCGTTGTCAAAAGCCAGGAGGGGGAGTGGGGGGGGGTGGTGGTGGTCAACGGCATAAGCAGTCGACAGGCCCCGGATTCGGTTCGAACGGAACAAAGGCAAAAGCGAAGTGCCTGACCCGCCAAAGCCGGGAAGCCTTGGCCACAAAGAGGGACGCACTCGAAACTACAAGAGGAAGGATTGACAAAAATCGAGAATCGCCTCTCCAAATTCCTCACTATAATGGACGCGATAAACGTGACGAGAAATGGAGAACGTACCTTCGTCCTTCACTTGAGACTCGCCTACTCCTACTTTCTCTCGTCCCTCACTGTCACACTCGCAGCGAAAGCACAGGAGACCGCAAAATCTGACGGGACCGAAGAAAACCAAGCAGTTGGCACACCAGCAGCTCAGCTTCATGCCCCAATCAGGATCGCGCGCAGACCGTCGAGCCAAAGCTCAGCTGGCTGGTACAGAGCCCAAATACTGGACTGGAACCTTGCCGTTTTGCTGCAGCTCTCCAATAAGCTCAGGATCACGCATCCCGGCAACCGAAGACGGCGACGCGATGGACGGAAACTCGAGCGTCGAGCCCACTTCGACCTTCTCCTCCGAGGCCGCTCCGCTTCCGCTCAGACCGATGACCTCGACGACGAATCCGGGCCAGAGCTCGCAGCCTGGATAGCACTCGAGGTAGACGCTCATTTGAAGGGATGTACCTGATCTTCATGATTGGAGGAAAAGGGACGGCGAATGTTGGGGTCGGTTCAAGGCCAGGCGCAGTCGCTTGGTTTACCTCTCGGTTACTGTGAGGATCGGTTCGAGGGCCAGGCGCGGTCGCTAGGTTTAGCTCCCGGTTACGGCACTCGACTACGACCATCGATAAGAAGATACTGGAACTTTAAGAACACCCCACCGCAAGTCTTCAAGCAGCCCAGCTCCTTGGTCCGTTACATCTTTTTTTAAAGCTTTATACCTTCTACAGTAGCGAGACTTGATCTCCTCGCTCACGTCTCAAAGCACCGAGACACCCTTACCCGACATGTCCTACCACCCCGCTCTTTACGTCGGCACAGTGCCGGCAGAGCCCCTTCATCGGAACGCCGATGATCCCCACCTTCCTTACGTCGTTGGCTATGCCAGCGACGGAGATGTTCCCGCTCAGTGCGTCGCTGAAGCTCTGCGTGAGCTTCAGAGCTCGGTCTCCTCCTGGGGACCGAGCGTCAACGTACCTTCCTCCGTCTTGGACGGAGAGGCTTTCGTATCTAGAGAGATTAAATGCAGACTTGTTGAGCTCAAGCGTATCGCAGAGAGCAAAGCAAGCGGAGCGAGAGGGCGGACTGAAAAGCTTCCCGCCTCGTTCTACCTTGACCCTGAACCTGTGGTCGAGCCGCTTTTCTCCTTTTCCGAGGAGTCCGAGCGCCTTGACCTCCTGAGGTCCGAGCCCGATCAGCGCTCAGACCCTTCACTCAGGGGTCACTCGTCTCCTAGACTCTGTCACGCTCGACCCTCTTCGAGAGGAGAGGGACGAGCGTAACGAAGCCAAACATTGGCCGAGGTCCGAGACCTTGATCATACAGTGGAACAACATCCGAGCTCAGGACCGAGCTCGAGAAGACATCAAAGGACGACTCGCCTGCGAGGCTGTCCTCAAGATGAAGGTGTTCGAAGCAGGCCTGATGGGTCAGCTCGAAGAAGATCTTAGACAAGAAGATCGAGACCGAGAGTGTATGAGAAAGGCTCATCAATACTCCCGAGGGCGCAAGTACCATGGCTACAAGCGCGAGTATCCTCTCCCCGACTCCGCGGACGAAGGGGATGACCAGGATCCGGACGATGATGTCTTTGGAAAGGATAGCGGAGATGATTCGTCAGACCCGTCCTCTAGCGAGGCGGACACCAATTCAGACGATGACGACTCACCAGTTGGGATCGCCGACCTCTGGGCCCCGGTCGAGTTTGACTGGGCAAAAGACGTCGAAGATATTATGAACAAGAAGTCAGCAAAGCCAAGGTTCTCCCTCGAGCTGATAAAGAAAGTAGATGAGGGACTCACCTCGACTGAGTTCAGGCAAGACCTGATCGTCCGCTCGTTCACCAACGCGTCCTTTGGTTTCCATCGAGAAGCCAAGGTCGAATACGAGGGAGACGATAAGTACCTCGAGTCACCCATCAAACTCAGGCAGCCGACTCGCGCGGCTGGCCCGACGTTCCTCTCGCGAGGGTCCTTCCAAGGACCTCAGGACGACTCGGAGCGAGCGAGCTGGCACAGCGAGGTTGGCACCCAGCTTCTGGCCGGGTTCAGATCGCAAGCGACAGAAGAGCCGATGAGCTCTACAGCCGCTGCCCGTGCGATCCACCAGCAGGCGGAAGGCGAGACGAGGCGACAGCCTCGTCGCGTACTCGGACCTGACGCGGCTGCTCCGCTCCGCGAGGAGCCTTCAACCTGGAGACAGGAGAGCGAAGGGCGAGCAAGTCAGTCATGTTCGCCGATCGGTTCCGACCGGAAGAGGTCGTCGAAGAACCGATGGCCAAGCTAGAGAAGATGGAGGACGTACCTCCAGAGGACGCCTACCACTACACGATCATCGCGCGGGCGATCGGGTCTTGGCGGACCAAACAACGGCGGAGTTCGAGGAGCCGAGCCGACCACAGGAAGCCGAGCGCTACGCCGGCAAGCAAGTGGCGGACGTCGAGCGAGGCAGCATCCTCGTCCCCACCGCCACAGTATTGGCCAACAACGCCATACGAGGATCATCCCACCAGGTGGATCCTCCATCGACCTCGTCCACGCTCCCTACGGCGCCTGGCTTCAATCCTCCGGGAGACGAGCCGAGCGACCGGACACGAGCGATGACGACGGTGCCGACGAACCTGATCCTGTGAAGAAAGCAGCAATTCAGAGACGTCAGCGAAAGGCTAAACGAGCCGCAGAGAGAGCCCTGACGGAACACCTGAAGGAAGCTCTGCTGGAAGCAAAGCAGCATGCGGCTGAACTTACCCGTTTGAGAGCGAGCCTCGACGCAGCCGTGCTCGCAAAGACGACAGTCGAACCAGTAGCTCCTGTCCAAAAGAAGAAGACATGGTCTAAGCACCTGAAGATCCCGCAGCCAAAGAAGTACAAGGAAGAGCCCGACCTCGACGTATACGAGAGCTTCCTCGGCGAACTCGAGACTTACTTTCGGTAAAACGAAATCACCGATGAGCCTGACATGGTCGAGCTCACGTTGCCATTCCTGGAGGGAAAGGCGCTTGATTACTACAAGATGAATATCGAGCCGGAAGCAAGGTCAATGATTATGAAAGACTTCGTTGCGGGGATGGCCAAGCACTGCTTTCCCGCCGAACATCTTCCCAAACTTCGAGAGGCATTCGCCAAGCTCGAACAGGAAGATAAAGAGACCGTTGAGGACTTCTATCACCGCTTCGTGAAGACGGCAAAGAGAATCCCCCACCTCTCCGACCGAGACATCGTGCTCCGCTATTGGGCAGCGTCTCTGTACTGGATCAGAGGTGGACGGGCGAGCTTGGGTTACTCACAGGAAGTGTCCAAGTTCCTCGACCTATACCACGAGGCTCAACACCTCGAGCGAGCTCGAGACATCATGAAGTCAGAGTCTCGGCGAGGCAAGAAGCATGAGTCTAGCGATGACAAGGACGGCGACAAATCGTCCAAAGAGAAAAGGAGTCGGTCAGACCGCTCCAGAGACAAGAAACCTCGCTCTGGTGAAGAGCGAGAATGCTAGAAGGAGAAGGACTCGCCATCCTCAGGTAGTCGGACCAGCGAAGCCGGGAAAGGCTACTCCTCCAAGACGAGCGAGAAGCCCGCGTTCAAGTCGAACAGCAAGGCGAACGCCGAGCGGTACGAATAGAGCCGCGCTGAAGGGAAGTGCGTCAAATGTGGATCAAAAGATCACATCAAGCCGAATGGTCCCCAGAACGACAAAGGCAGCGGAGGAGGCGGCATCGCGCTCAAATCAGTAACGATCGCGGAAGCCAGTCTTCCCAGCCTAGCGAGACAAGATGCTCACCGTGGTATTCCCATCTCGCAACTTGGCCTCGGACTAAAAGCAGTCGAGGTACGAGGACAGCCGTCTGCAAAGACAATCAGAAACAGGTTGAAGAGTCAGCCAGCGCCTCCAGTACCCGCGAGCGGGACAGTGAGGAAGATTCACGCTGGCAGTCTACCTCGAGAGAAGGAGATCTCATTCCCGCTGATGCGACCAAACCCAAAGAAAATCCCCGTCGACCGGATGGTCGTCGCGCAAATCTTGCTCGACTGTCGGATCGGCGGTCGAGAAAGCGTCGCGCTAGTCGATTGCGGATCGCAGACCGACTGCTTGAGCGGGAAGTCTGTGGATCTGCTGAAGGGAGTAGAGAAGATTCGGTTAGCTCAAGTTCCTCTCGATCTCGCCGTCGGCGGGACGAAGAGCGTGGTCACCTACGGCAACCCCGCCGAGGTGATCTGGGAGAAGGTCAAGGCGACTCACTACTTTGATGTCGTCAACCTCGGATCGGTGCGATACCAGGCTGTCCTCGGGACGTCCTGGATGTACCAGTACGGGGTGCAGCTTGCGTTCAATCCCGTGAGCGTGAAGTCGCTTCTCCCGCGAGGAGTGCCGCTTGCTGGGCCGAAGCTGCTCCGAGCGATCAGTCTGGCAAGCGTAGAGATCAATGATCAGCTTTAGACGCTCAGCTCTGGAAAGAGCCGAGGATCTCACCTGTGACCCTCCAAACGAGTTACCTCCCATGCGGGAAGTGAATCACCGGATCCCCATCATCGACGAGTCGGTGACGTACCCTTATCGACGGGCCGTCTGTGCCGAGGCGTACAAAGCTCTTCACAGGGAGAAAGAGAGTGACTTGATCGACAAGGAAATTTGGCGAATGTGTGTCGCGCCAAACGCAATGACTCTGCTCGTCATCCCAAAGAACGCAGATTCGAAGGGTCAGCTCCGCAACCGGACGCCCATCGACGCTTGACTGAGAAATGATAACACTCACTCGATGGCTTTGCCACTGCCCGATATCAGCGAGATCTTGTTTGACGCCTGCTCGCATCCGTGACGATCCTTGATCGACCTCGTCAACGCCTTCGAGTGGACACGAATGGTACCGGAGGACGTCTGCAAAACGGCGTTCACCACCATAAACGGAGTCAGAGAGAGTCTCGTGATGCAGATCGGAGACAAGAATGATCCAGCGACTCACCAAGCCTCGATGAACGCGATATTCCGCGAGGTCTTGGGTGTCAGCGTCCACGTGTACCTGGACGACATCCTGATCTTCAGCAAAACAGCAAGGGATCACGTCAGAGACATCAGGAAAGTGTTTGACATCCTGAGGAAGGCGAAATTCTGGGTCGGACGGGACAGATGTACCCTGTTGGCCGAGGACTTACCTATCCTCCGGTCATCTCATCCGAGACGACGGAATCTTCATGGATCCTGCAAAAGTAGACCGAATCGTCAGCTGGAAAGCTCCGACGAACGCAGGAGAGCTCGGCACCTTTCTAGGTGCGGCGTCTTACCTTGCCGACGACGTGGACCGCCTTCGGATCCCGATGGCAATCCTCGACCCCTTGAAGACGCCAGATCGCTTCGAGTGGACGAGCATCTGTCAGCAGGCGTTCAACGAGATGAAGAGACTCGTTAGCGACTGTCGAGAACGAGGGCGTGTGGCTATGCAGTACGGCAATGACGCACCTCCAGTTTGGGTAGTCACCGACGCCTGTGCCGGCGGCGCGGTTGGGTACATCGCCCAGGGACCAGTCTGGGAGACCGCACCGGCTGTCCTGTACTGGTCAGGAAGATTCAATGATGCCCAAGTCAGCTACACGGTCACAGACCAGGAGATGCTTGGGGTGATCGAGCCGATCAAGAGGTTCGAGACGTACCTCCAAGGAGTGAAGTTTACCGTCCTGACCGATCACAAGAGCTCGACGTACCTCCTGACTCATGGGAAGAACTTGATTCCGAGGCAGTCGCGATGGGACGAGTACCTATCGCAGTCCGAAATCACATTCGAACATATCGCAGGCGAGAAGAACGTGTTAGCCGACGCGCTCAGCCGCGAGTACGAGGGCGAGAGTCGGATGAAGGACCGACCTCGTGAGAATCGGCTCTGGATTGAGGAGGACGACATGTCCAAGTCCGAACGGTCGCTGATCCAGAAGGAGAACATCGCCTTGAAGGCGGTGGAGACGCGTCCGAGGCGGACGCGAGCTTCGCAGCGGGCCTCGGCCTGTGACGAAGAGAAGTTGTCAAATCTCGTCAATCCAAAACTGCGCGAGATGGAGGGAGAGAGTGATGACGAAAACGAACCAGATTCGAAATCCTCCACCACTGTCGCAACCTCGAGCCGATCCCAGTCGGCGAGACACGCCGGCGTGCTCGCTCGTACACGCGAGAAAGAGCTGAAAGAAGAGGAGACCGAGCAGAAGTGACGGTCAGCCCTCGCCGAGAAGGATGAGGCGAGGAAGAAGGAAGCCGCAGACTTACTTGTGGTCCGAGAAGCGGAACAGGCAAGGCTGAAGGCAGAAGAACCCGCTCGACTCGAGGCGAAGAGAGTCGAGAAGGCCGCTCGAGATGCTGAGCGGCGAGAGAAAAGAAAAGCAGAGTTAGCGCTCAAAGAAGCTGAGGAGATCCAGGGCCAAAAGGTCGCTGTAGAGCAGCTGATTAGGGAGGATCCCGACGTACCCGACGAGGAACTGGAGCGACAACACAAAGAATTGTTGAGTCAGTCCAGGTACAACTCGAAAGCACCTCTCCTCGAGACACTCGAGATAGGAGAGAAGAGAAGATTCACCTCGGAAGTATGCGAGGGAAAGTACGAGACAGATCCGTTCTTCGGGAAGATCTGGCTCGACTACCTACCCGGCAAAGTCAAACCGCACAAGAAACCGGTCAGACAGCCCAATCCCGACTTCTACGTTGAAGACGAGAAGATTATGTTCTTCTACGACAGGGACAGAGACGTGAATTTGCTTTGCGTCCCCGACATCTTGATTGAAGGAAGACGAGTGGAGGAGTTAGTGATAGAGCACGCACACTCGCTCCTCGCTCATCTCGGAGCGAGAAAGACGACCACCCTACTCCTCGAGTACGTGTGGTGGCCGAGGCTGACTACAGACGTAAAGGACTACGTACTGAGTTGCACTGCCTGCCAGACGTCCAAACCATCCACCCAGGCGCCGACTGGCTTGCTCCATCCGTTGGACGTTCCAGTCGTGCCCTGGAAGTCGATCGCGATCGACTTTGTCGGTCCACTCCCTGAAGCGGCAACGCGGAAGGGTAAGTACGACTTCATCTGCGTCATCATCGATCGGATGACGTCAATGGTCCACCTCTCCGCTTGTCGCACCACCGACGGAGCTAGAGAGATAGCGGAGCTACTCACCGAAGAAGTCTTCCGGCACCACGGATACCCGTCCGACATCGTGTCCGATCGAGGCGCTCGCTTCACTAGCAGATTTTGGACCAAGTTTCATCAGCTCATCGGCACTAAGCTGAAGATGTCCACCTCGTACCATCCGCAGACAGATGGACTCACCGAGATGACGACCGAGTTCTCGGTGCCATGCTGAAAGCAGTCGTGCAGGGCGAGCAGAAGGACTGGGCTCGCCGCCTACCGATGTTTGTGTTTGCTATGAATTTGGCGCGAAGTGAAACCACTGGGTTCAGTTCTTTCTACTTGAGATACGGGAGGCTCCCTTCGATTGGGAGCTGGAACGGCGGAGACTCACCATACCTAGGGGTGCGAGTACACGCCGAGCGGATTCAGATGGCCATCTTGTCCGCCCACGACTCGATCATCACCGCTCGCCAGACGCAAAAATCTGCAGCAAACAAAGACAGACGAGTCAGCTCAATTCAAGTGAGGTCGTACGTCTACGTCTCGACAAAGAACACGTCGCTTCCGAACTAACACGCGCGCAAGTTGGCCCCGAAGCACATCGGGCCCTACCTCGTGCGCGGAGAAGTGACCAAAGATACTGCGTGCCTTCTGAAGCTCCCCTGCTCTTTGATGAACCGAGGGATGCACGACGTGTTTCACGTCAGCCTCTTGAAGCCGTACATCGCCAACGACGATCGGCGATTCCCGAACAAAGCAGCACAGCGCTTCTACGACATCAAGGGAGAAGAGGAGGATGAGCTCGCTATCAGACGAGTGATCACTCATCGGAACAGGAACTCACGCTGAGTTCAGTGTGAAATACAGCAACGACTCGGTCGGCTGAATCAAACTCGACGCGATCAAAGGGACGCCGCCCTTGGCGGAATACCTCGAGATCCTCGGCGTAGATTCGATCGGCCAGCTACGGATCAATCACGGAGTTGAAACAGAAGAGGAAGAAGAGAGTCAGCCCCTGGCTGAGAAAGCGGGCGAGGCGGTCGGGGCCCAGCGCACGAACCCATCCTCGCCTTCAGAGGCCGCTCAGGCACCCTTCTCCCTCGCCCTCAAGACAGTCTCTCTGAGACTGAGGGCGGCACGCGGGACTCACCTTGAGACATCGTGAGGCCCCAAAGAGGATCGTGCGCTCTTTAGCCTGGATAGATGAAAAGAAGGCAGAACTGGTCAGGCTTCGTCTCGCTACGAACGACCACCCTTCATTCGTCCACACCACCCGAGCCATGGGAAACGGACCGCTTCCACTCACCTGCGAGGGAAACGACATCGGATCGGTCAAGCACCAAGCCTCCATGCGGCAGCAGGTGCCGCATACGACTCGGCCGGTGCAGCACCGGTCGTGTCGGATGGACAGCATTAGAGCACATCCATGCTCGCGTCGATTAACTCAAACGCCGCCATTCTGCTCCGTGCGGAACAGCAAGCCGAGCGCGACGCGGCAAAGCTCGAGGCCTTCCTGGCCGCTCAGCTTGCGTCAAAAGACGCCGAGATCGCTACACTCAAAGCCAACCAAGGGCAAAATAGTCAGCCACAGTTCGCTATGCCGTTCCCAAAGACCGGGAAGGCTCGCCAGAACAACCAGCATCCAAAAGGGACTGGATACGGCCCGAACGGAGGCAGAAGCCAAGTGCCCAACCCGCCGAAGCAGGGAGGCCTTGACCATCGCGAGAGACGCACTCGAGACTACAAGAGTGAGGTTCCGATCGATGTCGAGAACTTCCTCTCCGATCTCGTCACGGGAATGAGCGCTCTGAGCGTCGAGAGAGGCGACGTACCTTCGTCCGCCGCTCGACCATCGCTCACCCACTCTGCCTCTCGCCCTTCGCGGTCACGAACTCTGCCAAAGCACACGCACTCGTCAATAAACCTGCGAAGGCCAAAGGAAACAACCAATCAGCACACCAGCCGCTCAACTTCGCCCGCCGACCTCCGTGTACAAGCACGACTGAGTCGCCCGTCAGGCCTTCCGGGAGATAGAACTTCGCCAATCCAAGGCAGCTCTGTCACAGAGAGCCCGAGACCGGCCACTCCAGCGACCGAAGGAGATGACGCAATGGACGGGAGCTCGACGAACGAGCTCACCTCGTCCGCGCCCTCCTTCCACGTCACTCCCTTCGTCGAGCCCGCCGAAGCTATGGAGATGGACGACGCCGACGACGACTACGAGCAGGAGCTCGCAGCCAGGATCGCACTCGAGGACGCAGCTGCTGTGAAGGAACGTACCTGATCCTCATGGTTCGGGGGTCGGTTCGAGGGCCAGGCGCGGTCGCTAGGTTTAGCTCCCAGTTACGTTGTCTACCCTTGTCTCCTTTCCCGCAAATGCCCTTTCTTGCGTCGAGCGCACTAGGCACTCGACTACGACCATCGATAAGAAGATACTGGAACTTTAAGAACGCCCCACCGCAAGTCTTCAAGCAGCCCAGCTCCTTGGTCCGTTACACTTACGTTGTTTGCCCCTGTCTCCTTTCTTCCAGATACCCTTTCTGAGGTCTAGCCCCCTAGGCTCTCGACTACGATCATCGATGAGAACATACCGGAAGTTGAAGAACGCTCCACCGTAAGCCTCTAAGAAGCGCAGCTCCCTGGTCCGTTGCCCAAGCGCTGGGCCCAAGTCAGCGAGCGGGTGCGCTTCACTACCCACGACGGCAAAACACAATCAGATGGTAAGTCAACGACCAGGACTCGGGCATATTCGGCTATCCAGCTCTGAGAACGCATAGCGAAATCATCTGATGAGCGAGGACCAGGCGACATGCGAGCTCAAAGGATCAAGAGGGAGGGAAGGGATGGGAGGGAAGGGAGGGAAGGGACAGTCAAGCTGACGATAGCCTTTCCGTCCTTTGTCTTCAAGCACAACGTCGGCTTAGATGCAAAAAAGCGACTTTAGGGATACGCAGATTCAGTATCAGCTTCATTAACGGTCAGTCTCCGAGTCTCCGCGTCTTTCGGCTTGATCTGTGCCCTACGCTCGAGCGAGCTGAGCAGCCCTGACGCTCCGTTTGACCCGCTTTGTCAGGCATCGAAGACAGGGACCGACGACAGCCTGATGCTCAGAGAAAACGTCTCTGCAGCCTTTATCATCGCCATGGACAACAACATCATTCAAACGGTGACTTCCGAACAGGCTTCGAACGGCAACGCCGGCGCGGACGACATCGTTGGCAGCGGAGCCGACGGATGCGATCGCATCGCCGACCGTGCCAGATTCTTCGAGTCGTTGCTCGCTCTCTACAACGAGGCATGTACCAGCAAGAAAATCCAGCGGGACGACACTTTCGAAGAAGGAGTGTTCCATGGGGGACCGGGACCTACAATCGGCCAGGCATCCCCTACCGCCGCCAGATCGGCTACCCTGACGATCGCGCAGTGGGCGAAAGTTTACTCGAAGCTGGGTCCGCACATGCCTGACGAGGTCTTTAGCTTGGGTATCCGAGTACAGTCGGCGGACTACGTCTTAGCCCGAGAAGCCGACTTGATGGTCGACGGAACGCACAGTCACGATTCTGACGGGGAGGGCTTGCTGAGGCACGCGAGGGCTAGGGCAGGCCTGGTTGGCCAGTCGGAGGACGGGACCGACGTCATCTTCCGTACTCCAGCGGTCGATGAGATGCTTCGCGCCAGCTACTGTGAGTGAAGGCGCGCTCAATGACGAGGGAATCGAAGACTGAAACCCAGCTCTTTCCACCATCTCGGCAGCCCCCGTGGATGCCTTCGATAAAGTCTACGATCTCGTCAACGACTTCATCCCGAAGGCAAAGGGCTTCGTCAAAGGGCCTCCGTCGTCGCTCACAGTACAAAACCTCCGGCTGGGAACTCTAGACGAGATGATTGCGTCACGGTTCCAAGCCGGAAATCTATGCCTGCGGGTGGAAGGACACGTGAACGGAAATCTTCCACTGTCAGTCCCATGTATAGACTCACAAGTAATAATGCAACAGTGCAACTGAACGATATCTTTTCGGCTTCCGTCCCTAGATGGGTCAGACCTGCCGCGTCGTCTCATCAAGCTAGCCCAAACATGTCAGTAGACAACCTTTACGGTTGGGTATATCTCAGCATTACTGACATAGTCTCTTCTTCTTATTTGTTGTTTTGTTGTAAAAGTAAAAAAAAACGAGGGGACGCGGCAAGAAGGTCACGCCCAAGAGCAGGCTGGAGGACGTTGTAAGCGTGGACGACCTCATGAAGAAGCTGACAGTCGAACTTGACGTCGCTGGTGTCTACACCTACTACTCGTGCGGATCGACGAGGCTGGACCCTTACATCACGGTCGCTCGATACACAAACTGCGGGGGCCAAGGTCCGACTGGACAAGCAAGCGTACAAGTCGGCAACTGGACCGAACGCAAACAAGCTCGTCTCGGCCATCCTCAAGAAGGCGCAGACGCTGGCAGAAGGGAACAAGAAGAGATCGTCTATCCACGAGCTTTGGGAGGCGTTCAGCCCGACTTCGGATGAAGCCATACGAGAGCTTTTCGCCCTGCACAAGATCAACATGCCAAACGAAGCAGGAGACGATTGGGACAGAACGGTCATCCAGCTCGCCGTCCGGTACGCGACCCTCCGAAGAGACCATGGTTTCTTAACATTCCCGACCATATGTGAGTTGTCAGACCAAAATTGTGAGTATTGATGGCAATGCTGATGATCGGTTGCGTTACCTTCAGACGGTGTACCCTCGACTTTCACAGTCAGTCCTAGCATGAACCTGCATGAGCCACAAAACTTCGAGGCTGAAAAACCATCGTTTGGAATAGAGGGCGAGCTTCCCTTTGTGCAAAAGTTCGCTTATCTCGACGTAGAGACAAACGAGCTCGTGTCTGAAGACGGAACGCGACGCGCAAGGACGACTTTGGACGCCATTCGTGCATCAAGAGCAGACCTTGCCGGGGTCACATCAAACGTCAACTACACATCGTTTGGGGGCATCACGTACACTCCTCTCCACGACGAGCACTATGGACTGGGCTCGTCCTTGGAGATGGTCTACGCGAAGAAGATCGGCCCCGGCTCGAACGCACCCGAGTCGTGCAAGGTCTGGATCTTCTTGGAGGACGCAGATCAAAACCATGGGGAGTATATCGCTTGTCTCGGGGAGCGTGAGTCTATGTCTCTCAACCTCACGAGCCAGTGTCAGAGAAAACAGCCTTGACGTCTTGGCTTTTTTGGACCAGTCGCCGTGCCTTTCAGAACCCGAGATGGCGTCTACCGTGACTTCTCGGAAGCAAGCAGCTACGGCGCGACAGTGTGGTCCAGTGGCGAGCCGCGCAGGAGCGACTGTCCGTATCCGGCGGAGCACAGGTTCACTGTTGCCGATGTCAGTTCGATCGTCTCTACGAACGAGAGGAGAAGACTCGCCAACAAGAACCTTCCCGAACTCAAGTTCTACGCAAGACTGCAGAAGGCAGGGGAAGTGATGATCACCAAGAGACATCATCCTCACGCCGTCGTTACTATCGGGCAGACTTTCTCCTTCGCGCACAATTACATCGAGCCGCGGAACGTCAAGCTCATGTACGACGAGGATGGAGGAGGCAGGGATCGTTGCTCGTGCCCCATCAAGAAGACTGAGAGGAAGGGCCTCAACAACCTCAGCCTGAAGAGGAGGGAGACGCAGGAGGAGTTGGAGAAGAGGTTGCGTGACGGTAAGGATCTGAAGCGAACAAGGACCCCGGACGCAAGCGAAGCAGCAAGTTCCGGTAGCTGGTCGGCCGACCCGAAGAAGCCAAGACGGAGTGGCTCGCTCGTGAAATCGGATCACGCTGGGAATGGTCAGTTGAAATGACAGGAAAAGCAGTAGACTGCCTTCACCTTGATGTGCGTGCTTTGGCAGACGTACGAATCCGTGAACATGAGTAATGTGATGACCGTCAATCCAACGACCTGAAGACCGACGAATTCTAGCCTTTTTGTTATGGGCTGAATCACGAATCGAGCAGTCGTTCCTGTCACGGGGCGTGCAAAGAGACAAAGTTAGCCTCAAAAGGTAAGCGAGAAGAGTCACGCTGTCGAGAAGGCTGAAAGGACGCTGATGAGTTGACAACTCCCGAACGCTTTGGCGAATACTCGAAGGTGCTCGTGTGGGTCCTTGACGATTCCCGTACATATGCGTCGTTCGATGCTCGGGAATGTTTTGGCTCGGTTTACGCGTTGCGCGGTTCTCCAGGGACGGCCGGGCTAAGACGGGCCTCTAGGTCGGTGCAAGTGTGCAAAACCACGCGCCATTTGTGGATCTGAAGCGAGATGAGCGGCCTTTCTGTCACAACCTCCGGCTTGTTCATCTATCTGTCGAACTTGCGGCTCAATCGTCGACGTTCTCATTTCAAAGCTGGCGAAGATCTTGTTGATGGAGAGGTTTAACCAGAAAGTCAAGGAGATTGTGCACGAAATTCAGGCAGGATCTAGACCGACGATAAGACGGACCTGACCGATAGAGGTTGAGCGCGACCCAGGATCGGGGACCAACCTGCTGTATCTCGAATGATTGTACGGATAGTTGGATATCCAGACAACGTCAAAGAAGGTAAAGTTGTTCGTACGGAACTTGACGAGCTTAATCACGAGCCCGTAGCAATCTGACAGGAACAAAGAGAGCGAAGTCAAACCTTGTTTCATGAGCAAAAGGAAAACGAAAGAGACGGTTCAGTGACCCGCGCAATTTGCAAGATTGATACGGTGGCGATAATCTCATGGCTTGTCGGCTTGTTGTTGGACGAAAGCCGACGTACTATGTAGATGACTTGCTGGTCGTTGCATTAGGGGCATACTGGATTAGTCTGAGGTAAGAGATCAGGCCAAAGACACGACGAGGAGAGCGACAGTGTCGGATCTCGGCGGTAAGCGCGCGTCCTGCCAAAAGGGGCAGACGAAAGATATCATCCCTAGCGGGGCGCTTGAGGTGGTATGCTTCGATTCTCCCATTGCTAATATCAGTATGCGGCGCTGTACACGTGGATGTTCGAAGCCCAGACTGAGGGCCACTGCACTAGTGCGACATGGGTCGGGTCTCGTTGCGGCCCAGGTGCGGATCGGAGCGGAGCGAAGAAGCGGTGGTCGGTGACGATTGGCATCCATGAGGCTAGTGGTCGTAGTCGAGCACAACAAAGCGGCCACAGTGATACGATGGTACGGATGAGTCTTCGAAGATGGAAGGCAGAACTAGATGAAGATAGCGGGAACGGAGAGTGCTAGTCTGCAGGGTGAGATAGGTAGTCAATACTTAGTTTGACGTATTAAAGCAACGTAGGTTACGTATATAGCGGGCATCCCGGCATCCTACGGTCGGTGGGCGTGAGCGATTAGTTCAGCATGGGATATAGGCCTTCAGACCGAAATCGAGAGACCATCGGAAGTCAGCAACCGAGGGGCATCCCGTTCTCTCTTCCACGGCGTACGTACTGTTTCCATCGACCGCAAAATCCTTGTCGAAAGCGCTGAGGAAGTAATCGACCAGCTCGTCGACTTCAAAGTCCTTGTGGAACAGCATATGCGTTTGCGCCATTGAGATATGGTAGGGGAAACCGACCGGCAGTTGACTATAGAAGATGTGCCAGATGTTGTGGAGCGAGCAAGGGACGTATTCCGGATGAAGGGTGTCTGTCCTGATGTTGTACGCCGATGATCCCTCCGACTC
>BTPH01000158.1:0-20000 GCA_036245725.1 Mrakia hoshinonis
CGGGCGGCGATGTAGTCGGTGAAGCGAGACATGTCGAACCCGTCGTGGATGTAGAAGGGGAACTTCTGCGCAGAGGGCGACACCTGGCGGAGCGTCTGCAAAGCCTTTGTGTAGAAGTCGGGCAGTCCGTCGACGTTGGATGGCTCGTTGAGGAGTTCAATGCCGACGACGTTTGTGACCTCTACGAGTTGCTGGGTGAGGAAGGTGAAGATGTTGATCGTCTGGGCCATGTACGCCGGAGAGTCAAACAGGCCGACAACCCCGTCGCCCATGCCGCCGTGTCCCTGGCCGTTCTGCGATCCGGGAGCGCCGTGGAGGTCGACCAGGACTCCGAGTCCGTACTTGGCCGCCCAGTTGATCGCGCGGACGACTCGAGGCCACGAGTTGGTGTAGACGTCCCCGACAGTCTCAAACGGCGTTCCCTGGGTGTAGAGCGGACCGAGGGACCAGAACCCGATCGGAAGACGGACAGTGTTGATACCTGCAGAGATACGAAGTTGGAGGAGTCAGCCAGCGGGAAAGATGAAAGGGGAGCGCGAGGAAGGCAAGACGACTGACCGATCTTCTGGAGGTAAGCAAAGTCCTCCTCCTTGATCCACGTGTCCCAGTGCATCTCGAGAGCCATCCGCGCGCTGTCGACGTTGCCGCCGTAGCCCATGGCGACGTCGAGCTCAGAGGTCTTGTTGCCGGCCGAGCACGCGAACAGAGTAGGGTGCATCCACGCCTCCTGAACGAACCTAGAGGAGAAGAAGAGAGCGAAGGTATCAGCGACTAACGAAACGTTGAGAAGATGCAAAAGAGAAGGGCGACTGACCATGACCCGAGGTTGACGCTCTGCTGCTGTCGGTACCGGAACACGTTGCTCATGGCGAGGTCGAACGGCGCGAAGCTCTCGAGTCGGACGACGCTCTTGGCGTAGCTCTCGATGTTGTTGCAGACGGGCGTGCTCTGGACTCCACCGTTACCGGACCCGTCGTTGGACCCGTCGACGGCGGCGAGGATGGGTAGGTTGGACAGCGTCTGGTTGACGATCGGGATGAGCGTGCCGAGAAGACCGGGAACGAGGTCACCAACGATCGGAACAGGCTTGAGGAGAGAGGTGACGAGTCCGAGAGCCGAGAGGAGCGAGTCCAGGTTGAGGGCAGAGAGGAGAGGCATGGCGTGCAGAGTGATGGGTCGGGTGGAGAGGATAGCGGAGGATGAGGAGGAGGGTAGGAGAGAGGCGAGAGAGGGAGGAGACCGGCTCCGAGGGTGTGGGTGGGTGATCCGAGGGGGAGGGCGGTGGCGAGAGAAGAGGAGGGGGAGGGCACCAGGCCTGGGGCCGAAGCGAGAGAGGAGGGAGGTGGTGGATGAGGCTTACCTTGAGCTGCTTCGTTCTTCGCGTGTTCCCTCGATCGTTCTGGAAGAGACACGACAGAGAGTCAGCGTTCTCGTGCGCAAGCGCTCAAAAGCGCCAAGAGACTCACGTCGTTCATACCCGCCCAGTCTGCATCGAGGAAGTTGAGCGACTCATCGGACACCGCCGGGAAGGTGGGATGGGCGCCGGACCTCGCCTCTTGCCTCATCGCAATCTCGAGGCTGCGGAAGAACTTTGCGAAGTCGACGATTCGACCGTCCTCGGGCCCATCGCGGTTGACTTTGTTTCGAAGAGCATCGAGCGGATGCTGAGATGGAACGGTGAGGAGAAGGGAGAGGACAGCGTGAGCTCGACGTCTTCTCCTTCGTCCCTTGCCCCCTTTCGCTAGGCCTCCTCCTCGACGACGAGACGCCGACTCGCGATCTCCTCTTCCTGCTGGAGGATCCTCGCGAGGACGAGAGCCTCTCCCTCCCAGAGACTTTGACGACGCGCCGACCGACGCTGCCGTCCCGGCCGCCAGGTGGTAAACCGCCCGAACGCGATCGCAACACTGTACGCTCGCTGGAACAAAGAGATGAGATGAGACAACTCACGTGCTCTGGGTTGAGGTCATGCGCGGCGATGTTCCAGTGAGGATCCGTAGCTGGATTGAGCTGGGGCACAGGGTCGGAGTCGTGGTTGATGGCTCGCTTGATCGCGGCGTCGACGATGTCGGCCGCGAGGTACGATCCGTCTGCTCGGGTTTTGGAGACAACAGCTCGTTCGGGAAACTCGACGTGATCTCCAGGCTGTTTGGAAAGAGATTAAATCAGTCTCTGCGCAAACCAGATGAAGACGGATAAATTTCGCTCACCGCGAGACCGGCCGCTTCGAGCGAAGGGATCAAAGCGTGATAGGTTGTGTTGACCGAGATGGTGACCCAGTCGGTACCGATGAAGTCCTTCGGATCTGGCCCAGCCCCGAGAACCAGTCGAGCGACGTCGTTGACGATCCCCTCTGCGGCCGCTCGGGTGGTCTCGTTGGTGAGCAGGTCGGCGAGATTGCGCGAGGCTGCGACGGTTGCTCCCTCCTGAGGGAATGTGTACGACGGGTCGTTCTCAAGGTACTCAATCAGCTTGTGACGCGACACGTTGTCCCTGCTGGAGATCAAGAAAGGCAGGTGCGCTCAGGGTCAGTCACGGAGACGCGTCGTCGAGCTCGACTTTTGGCGGGAGAGCTCATCACTCAACCGGCCCTTCCTTCCTTCCTCCTACAGCTCCGCCAGGAGGTCGCCTCTTCCCGTGCGACGACCGTCAAACGCTCCCGAGGTACTCACATCCAATCTGCCTTGCCCTCGTTGTTCTTCTTCTGCCACGACCCGAGAACGTCCATAAAGCATGACTTCATCGCCTTTCGGTTGTCCGATCCGTGGACAGCCTCAAAGAAGTCAAACCAGAAGACCTTCTGGCCAGCCATGGTTGTACCGACGCCGGCGATGTACCAGTACGGCTTGGTCAGCTCGCGAACCTCGAGCTTGATCCCCGTTCGGTAGGCCATCGTTCCAGCTTTGTCGCGTTCAAGAGCCTTCGAGTTCATGCGGCCGTACTTGCATCGTGCAAAAAAGTCGGGACGGAGCTTGGATCGGAGGTGAGCTCTCACGGTATCGGTGAGGACGGGCAGGTCGGTCGGAGAGGAGATGGTTGTCGGTTGGTGGAAGGTGACCGACGAGTTGGACGACGAGGCGACAGGACCTGCGGAGGATGCGAGCATGTCAGCGCGTGGTGCCATGACCGAGCAGGAACGACGACGAGCCGACATCGCAGCGGCTGCCGACCGACGCACGGCGGCTCTCGCTGCAGGCACCGGACCTGGCTACGAGGTGGACGACGCAGCCGCTCTCGCCCCTGCACCGATGGCGGCTCGACTTGGACAAGAGCCTCCACTGCAGGAAAGAAGCCTCGCAAGTCGTGTCTGACTGCGAGCGAGCTCGGATTGGGACTGACCGGTTGAGCTCGTCCCTCCCGGCCCTGCTCCTCTCTCCGCTGCGGTATGGGTGCGCTTGCGACTGGGCGCAGGACCCGGTAGAACCGACCCCGACGCGGTAGGCTGGTTGTTGCTGCTGACGAAGGGTTCCATCGGAAGGAGGGGAGGTAGGTGTGGCGAAGGGTGGTAGCGGATTGAGGGGAGAATGGGACCAAACGAGACGCTTGACGACGGAGGCGCGCAGTGCAGCAAGCCTTGGTCACGAACGTCCTCGTGTCTGTAGAAGCACTGGACATGTGACAATGAGATCAGTTCAGCTTTTGCGAGTATGGATGCGTTTGCGGGCTCTATCGAACGCGAGCGAGGCTGATCGCGGAACTGAATCTTGCGTGAACGACGCGTCTGGTCGCGAAACGAGGACTGATGGGAAAGAGGCATGAGATCGACGTGTAAAACGCGAGTTTCCTCAAACTTTGAACCCCCTGCTTGCCCTTCGTCCTCGTCCTGAAGGTTTGGGCGTATTCGGGCAAAGGAAGGGGGTAGAGGAAGGTAGGAAGAGAGGGGGCGAAACGCGGCGGGTCAGCTTTCCATTCAAGTCCGACATCCGAAAGACGCGCCGACTCACCCTTCTCGAACTTTCGTCCCTTGGAGATGGTGTAGGGCTTCTTGTTCTTGTGGGGTCCCATGCCGAAGCTGGAAAGGAAGAAAGACGGGAAGAAGTCAGCGCGGAGCAGCGCGGCAGTCGGATGAGCTTGACCGAGTGAACGTACTGTCGGTAGGCCTCTCTGGCGGTTCGCTTTCCTCGGACAAGGACAGTGTTCGATCCCTTGGGCGATCGGAGCGCGAGCTGGTCGAGGGTAAGAGCTGCAGGGGGGAACAAGGCAAGGTGAAAGGTCAGCCCTTCGCTTCGAGGTAGGCCAGCTCCGCGTCCCTCCTTCTCTGCCCAATCCACCATGCATGTCGTCCAGCCTCCCAGTCTTCCCTCTCCCACCTGCCCCTGATGCGTGTGACTGACCCTCTCCTCCGGCGGCGACGATTCGCTCCCTGGCGGATCGGGTGAACCTGAGGGCGGCGATGGTCATCTTGGGGACCGTGAGGAATCGCTCATCGTCCGTGACGGTTCCGACGAGAACGAGGGTCTTGGTTCCGTCGGTGTTAGCGTTGTGGGTGTGCTTGACGATTCGCGAGATCGAAAGGGGAGGTCGGTTCGTCTTGGACTGGAACAGCCTCTTGAGAACAACCTTGTTGAACTTGGAGTCCGTTCGTCGAGCAAGGAAGCGGTAAAGCTACACAACAGGTGATCATACGAGTGTCGAGGAGGGGGTAGAGAATGAGGTGAGGGCGAGGGATGGGTCGGGCAAGGGCGAGGTCGGAAGGAGGGGCAGAGGTCACAGAGGCGAAGGAGAAGGACAGACGATACGGGCAAGGTCAGCTCTCCCGCGTCTCGCACTCGGCCACTGAACGACGTGTGCGTACCTTCACGAGCAAGACTGTAGGGCGCGACAGAGAAGGATGCAAGGTCAGTCACGCAGCCCATCAAGGAGGAGAACGAGCATAACGGGACAGCCAAGGCGAGGCAGACACCTCGCCCAAGCTGTCGGTCGCCTGTCGGATAGCTAGCAGCGAAGGACGGCGAGACGTACGGAGGTAGGGGTCCTCGGACTTAGGGGCCTGTCGGTTACCCTTCTTGACGTGCTTGTGCCTGCAGACGGACGGGACGACACGAGGAGGAAGGGAACAGAGGTCAGCTCGACCGACACGGAAACACGTCCATCCATCCAGCAACGAGGCACTCACCTGATGTCCTGTCCTGTGAGTCAGAAGAACAAGGCAGAGGTCAGCGTCTGCAACATCATATCTGGTCGGGTCGCCAGAGGCACAGGCGGAAGGGAGGTGACCTCGACCAGAGTGCGCGAGACACCTGGCCGGACCATTCTCTCCCCACCATCAACCCATACCTCAGCAGCGGATGGCCGAGAGGTAGAAGGGATGGGCTGCCAGTAGACGGAGAAGTAAAGTGAACGCACCCATGGCTGCTGTCGAAGTCGATGGTCGAAGTCAAGCAGGCACCAGGCGAGCTCGCCCGGTCTCTGGTCTCGCGCCTCGAAAAAGCTTGACCCTCGAGCCATCGCTGCGCCAGCGATATACACTCTTTCTCTCACTCTTTCACACACTTTGATATGAGCCAATATACTCAGGATTCATGACACTAGATGTACAAAAAGTGAAAATCGGGATGCGACGCAAAAAGGGTCGACTGGAGAGGAGGGTGGCCCATCTGCGGCCCTCTCTCGCGCGCGGCCTGGGGAGTTTGGGCTCGCGGCACTCTGACGAGTGCACGCACAACCCCCACTCCCTACCCACCCACACCTTTGTCAAATCAACATCATGGTGAGCACATACTCGTCTGAACCTTTTCTAGCTGATCAGCCGACGCTGACTGACTCTCTCCGTGTCTCCGTCTGCGTGTCAGTACGAGGATTCTGAGCGACCCCGCGATGAGGCCGTTGATGCGCCCTCTGGCGCTGTCGACATCAAGGTCGACGCGCCCGAGGACGACGACCGACGAGGAAGGGACTCGCCCGTCAGGAGATCCCGATCTCGATCCCGCTCCCGAAGCCCCGTCAGGAGAGAGCTGTGAGTGAATGAGCGTGCAAGACAGGAAGTCGAGCTCGACTCTTGGCGGGAGAGCTCATCACTCAACCGGCCCTTCCTTCCTTCCTTCCTTCCTTCCTTCCTTCCTCCTACAGCTCCGCCAGGAGGTCGCCTCTTCCTGTGCGACGACCGTCGAACGCTCCCGAGGTCAGTGCTTGCTCATCTACGCGCCTCGTAGCTACTTCCCGTGGCTGTCGCTGACCCTGTTGCGGTCTCGTTCAGAACCCGCCTCGCTCCGAGGTGCTCGGCTGCTTCGGTCTGTCTGTCCGAACTCGAGAGATTGACCTTGAGGACGAGTTCTCAAAGCACGGCCAGGTCGTAAAGGTCGTCGTCGTGTACGACCAGCGAGTGAGTCCAAACCTTGCTTCAGCTTGAATCACTGGAATGGTGAGCCCGGACGGAGAGGCTGACTGGTTCGTCCGCCGGCTCCTTCAGTCGGACCGATCGCGAGGCTTTGGATTCGTGACGATGGCCTCTGTCGAGGACGCCCAGCGATGCGTCGACAACATCTCGGGCATGGACCTCCAGGGCCGAAAGATCAGGGTCGACTTCTCCGTCACCCACAAGCCTCACCAGAGCACGCCCGGAGAGTACAGTCAGTCCAGCAGCACTCTCCTTCCCTTGAATTGAACAGTCGCTGAAATATTGTGCATCTGCACCTTTCCTTTCCAGTGGGTATCAAGCGACGAGAGTGTACGTCTACGACACTTCGCTCCACTATCGCAACGCCTCGGCTGACCTGTCTTCACTCTTCCCGCTCTGCAGACGAGGACCGACCCGGAGGAGGTCGACCTGGAGGAGGCTTCGGTGGAGGCTACGACCGATACGATGCTGGTCGACCCAGGTACGACGACCGAAGGTCTGACTGGGGCCGACGAGACGACCGAGGCGGACGAGACTTCCGGGACTCGAGGGACTCGTACAGAGACTCGCGAGACTCGCGAGGTGGAGACTCGTACAGGGACTCTCGAGACTCTCGAGACTCGAGGGGCTCGTACGGTCGAGACGGTCGATCCGACAGGGAGTGAGTCGAACAGCTTGTTTCTAGGCTTTCTTATCGAGCTGACCGTCGTTCCTTTCCTTCCAGCGACTTTGGCCGAGATAGGGACCGCGACAGCTACAGCAGGCGAAGCCGAGACCGATCGCCTCCTCCTCGACGATCCGGAAAGTGGTCGCCCTCGTGAGTCTCTTTTTCTTTTGGCATCCTCGTAGACTCTCAGCTGACGCGTCTCTTGCACTGGTCGCTAGTCCTCCTCCCCGACGACGAGACGCCGACTCACGATCTCCTCTCCCTGCTGGAGGATCTTCGCGAGGACGAGAGCCTCTCCCTCCCAGAGACTTTGACGACGCGCCTACCGACGCTGCCGTCCCTGCCGCTAGGTGGTAGATTGCCCGAACGCGTCGTTGCAAGTGCCTCCAGCCGTCAAAAGTGACCTCAACTATGTAACAACTCGTGATCAAAGCCTGTCTACTTCTTCAAACTATCAAATCCAAGTCGTCCTCAGCAGCGATCAACAGCAACGTCAGGAGAACATGCATGCGTCCGTCGCGTCGAGGGAGAAGAGAAGACAAAGAGGCACCACCCCTTTCACTCGCGACAGCAACAAGAGAGGCGAAAACACTCTCAAGACGACACTGGACGACTGGGTAAGCGACCCATGTTTGCAGCTGAAGTACTGACTGCTGCTGTGCAAGGGGAGCGGCAGACTGGTCGTCAGCTGGCCAGCCTCTCACGTTCCGCTGTCTCAATGCATCCGTTTCCGGTTCTTCTTCCGAACGATGTATGCTGTTATATAACGCCATTCTTCCAAGCAGTGTGCTCTCTCTGCTCTTAGTCCATTGCTTTGAGACAGTGACGACCGCGACCGACTCTGCGAAAACACTCGCGTCGGCCGGTGTGAGCTCTGTCCTCGTTCGCCTCCAACCCCGCCCTGCTCCTAGAGAAGTGATCTTCGGCAAACCCCATCGGCTCTGGAAGGATGTCTACCCCCTCTCGATCTCGCCTGACGCCCTCTGCGACACCTACTCGGAAGCCTCCTTCTCGCACGGGCTCGTCGACGTCGACTGCGTCTACGACCTCTGCCTCGTCCTCGTTGCACACGCCCAAGCCCCGAGCGAGCATCAAGGACCAGATCAGAGCACTCAGAGCTGCCCAGGCTACTCCTGAGGCCAAGTCGGCTGCTGGTACACCTGTGGCGAGGAAGGAGGAGGTCAAGGCGTTGATCAAGAAGGCCGCAGACACTGGTGAGCTCAAACAGGACCGGAGGATGGATGGTGAGCTCGAGCTCACCCAGCTGACTCCTCTGCTTTCTCGACCCACGAAGGTCGCCTGGTGATCCCCACGACTCTCGATCCTCCTCTTCAACATCTCCCTCCTGCCTTGTACACTCTGCTGCTCGGCATCCCACGACATGAGCTTAGTCGGAAGCCACCCCGCCCTCCTGCGGTGACGGGGCCGTCGTTTGGACTCAACACGCCCGACAAGCTCGCAGCAAAGATGGACTCGCTCCTCTCGCTCGATGATGACGCGGACGCGTTTGGAGGAAAGAACTACAGGAAGGACGACGACGAGGACGGGCCGTGGATGGGAGCGACTGATCTGGAGACGCTCAAGGTCGTCTCGCAGGAGATGGACTCGCTCGACCTCGAGTTGGGACTGTTTGGAGGACTCAAGGTGCTCGATGTGAGTGCACCTCTGACTCAGTCTGAAGGTTGGCGCAGGCCAATGGGGGTTTCGTTGCCCGAAGGACGAGGAGGGTCCGGACGAGCGACATGAGCTCGAGCTCACCACGCTTGGTCTCGTTCGCTTGCTCTCACCATACAGTTCCGGCACAACAAGCTCACAGCCGTACCGTCGAGCTTCTTCAATCTCACCCTCCTCACATATCTCAACCTCTCGTGAGTCCCGCCTCTCGACACTTTCCGTCCTGCGTTCAGCCCTGATCTCAACTCGCCCGACGTGCCCGACAGCTACAACTCGCTCTCCGACTTCCCCGCCCCTGTCACCCTCCTCCCCTCTCTCGTCGAGCTCCACCTCGGGCACAACCAGATCAAGAAGCTCTCGTTCGCCATGCCTCCACCCTCGCCCATCTTCCCCTCTTCGCCACCGACCGCCTTCGCATCTCCTCCGCCACCTGGACCCGCGCCCGATCGTCCCCTACCAAAGCTGCAGATCCTCCACCTCGAAGGCAACCAGCTCACTTACCCTGGTCTGCCCGACACCGAAGACGAGTGGCCGCCTCGTCTTGCGGTGCTCAACCTCGCCGAAAACCCGCTGCTCCCGTCTCGAGGCGGAAACGGAGAACTGTCGCTCGGCGCGTTCGAGGCTTTGCCGAAGCTCAAGAGGCTCAGCCTCCCCAGCTGTGGCGTACGGACGCTCGCGACGAAGGGCAGAGAGTCGCTGAAGCACCTCGAGATGGTCGATCTCAAGGGCAACCAGTGGCTCACCAGGGACGGCCTAGAGTCGGGCTGGGGCGGCAGGGAGACAAAGTTCCTCTCGAGTGAAACCGGGGAGGAGTCTTCGTCGATCCTCACCATCCTCGTCGACCCACATCTCATCCCGTCAAAGACGCCCGGGCGACGCAGCTTCGCTCCTTCGGCCCCGCCACCCGTCGAAGAGTCAAAGGGCGAGTTCGACCTCTTTGGCGCTCCCCTCTCCCAGTCGACCATCCCGCCACCAGCAACTAACGGCCGACGAGGCGGCAAGCCTCCTCCCAAGCCGCTCAGCTTCGGAGGAGGCTTCGATGACTTCGACACCCCTCCTCCAACCGAAGCCGAGCTTCGCGTCGCCCGCGCCAAAGCTGCTCAAGCCGCCGCCGCAGACGAGGAGGCCGCCGCCCAGTCTGTCATCTCCACTAGCACGGGCGGTCTCTCGCCATACACTATACCTTACAACTCCACCACCCGCATCTTCACCCTCGCACTCACCTCTCGTACCCCCCACGCCGACTTCCCCACAGGCGAGGTGTCCCTCTCCACCCTGCACGCTCAGACGTTCGCTCCCTCTCTGCTCGGACTGTCCCTCTCCGGACGGAACCTCAAGCTCCTCTCCGGCCTCGACGCTGCGGACCTCGCGTTCCCCTCTGTCCGCTCCCTCACCCTCTCGTCATGCCACTCCTGCGTCGGCCTCAAACATCTCCTACCCCGCCTGACTGACATCTTCCCGGCTCTGGAGAGCCTCGATCTAAGCGAGACGAATGTGGGAGAGGCGTTCTTTTCGCTCGAGGAGGTGGTAGCGAAGCTGTTGCTGAGGGAGGGAGGTGGGTTGAAGCGGCTCGCGGTCAGGGAGGCGGGGGTGAAGAGCCTCATCGGGCTGGAGAAGGTTGCGGAGAAGTTCAGAGGTGGGGAGGCGGTCGAGGGATGGAGGTGTGAGGAGATGGAGCTGGCGGATAATTTGGTGGAGAAGGTCAGTACATGTACGATGTCGCGCGGTGCAAGGACGGCAGACGCTGACGTGTTCACTCCTCTTTTCGACGCGACAGCTCGAGCCAGTACTGGGATATTTGCCGCTGAGGGTGTTTAACGTGGAGAGGAACTGCTTTCGGCAGCCTGCTGCGAGGGTGTGGGAGAAGAACGGTCAGTCCTTGACCGCTACCGGCGACCTGTTAGTCAAAAGCTTGGCCGAGATCTGAATTTGAATATCGACGTTGCTGCTCGCAGGTACCGCCGGACTTCTGACCTGGCTCAAGGAGCGGGCGTCCCTGGACGCTTGATCAACCTTCGCCACCGCATTTTCTGCACGCCTATGTTCCCGTCCTTTGTCTGTCATGCCAGCTTCTCTCGCCTTTCTGGTTTTACCATTACTCTAATCTACCTAACTTCGATCATGTAACTTGTCTCCACCTTTTAAGAACAGGAACAAAGGAGGGAACCTCAAAGCAGCACGTCGGCGCGTCCGTCTGAACGCGCAGAGCCAGTCGCGTCACAGAGACTCTTCTGGTGCCGAGCCTCCACAAACCTCCGCCTGTAGGCTGTAAAGTAGCTTTGCACGCGGTGATCACTCACTGCACACATATGCTACGGTCTGGCTAAATTTTATACTGTTTGACGGCCTTGACCGACGGGTTCATTTGTCGAGGGTCATTTCACCTCGTCAGGTTGGCCGCCAACGGCTTCCGCCCTCCACCCTCTCTTCGTCCCCACCCACTTCCTTTCGCCTCGAGCCATGCCTCCCAGACGGAAGAGCACCGCCACTGCGAGCAACTCGTCGGCTGGCACCTCCCGCAACCAGAGTCAGTCCCAGTCTCGCTCTCAGCAGCCTCAGTGACGGGCCGAAGAGCGAAGCGGGCGAGCTCACCCACTTCCACCCCCGCATTCCGCTCTTCTCCTCTCCTTGCAGGCACTCGAACCTCGCCAGGCGCGACCAAGAGCGAGGCGCAGACGCCTGCTACGACCGTCGAGCAGGACGACATGAGCAGCGACGTCGAGGTGTTGCTTCCTGCTCCTCCTGCGTGGGCGAAGGAGGTCGGCAAGCTCACCAGGAAGTCATCCACGACGACAAAGAAGTCAGCCGCAGGGGCTAGCAGGGCAAAGAAGAGAAAGAATCGTAAGTCATACTGTGCTTATCAGGACTTCTTGGAGCGTCCGCTGGCGCTGATACATGTACGGCATGTTTAGTGGACGAGGTGGACTCTGACGACCTGGACGGCGGATCGAGTGCGCTCTCGTCCGAGGACGACAACCTGCCCAGTGGATCGGTCACTCCCTCCCTACCGCTCAAGAGGAGAGAGCTCGCACCGGACAAGGCAGTCGCGAGCAAGAAGGCGCCCAGTCCGAGGAAGGGCAAGGGCAAGGCAGGGCAGCCGGTCAAGGTGAGTCCCACCCACTTTCCGCGAGCTCGAGCTCACCAGCTCGGGTCCCGCACCCGACCGTGCCCCGACCAGTATGTGGACTGCCCGAAACAAAGTCACTGACATACGTGTGTTTGCTTACTCTCTCTGCTTGCTTATGCAGCCGATCAACATCTCGCAGAAGGCTCGGGCGGTCAAGGGTCTGCCAAAGGGCAAGCAGTCTGACGACGAGCACGACTCACTCCTCGAGTCGGACGGAGAGTCGCTCAAGTACGACGAGGACGGATCCGGAGACGAGTTTGACGTAGAGGAGTACAAGGGTGCAGATGCGGACGAGCAGGACGAGATCGACAGTGACGACCTTGACGACCTGCCGGTAAGTGCAGATCACCTATGTGGCTACCGAGCCTTTTTTGAACCTCTGCATGCGTCTACTGACGTCGTCGTTTCTTGATTGCTTGAAACAGGTCGGCAAGGGCAAGGGCAAAGCTCGAGCTCAGCCGAAGCCTGCTACGAAGAGGCGGGCGTCTGCCGCCAGCAAGAAGTCAACCGCCTCACGACAAGTCGCCGACGACTCGGACGACCTGGACGGCCAGGACGAGTGCTATCTGGCCGAGGACTCGGATCAGGAAGCCGAGCAGCTCAAGCAAGCGATCGAGGTCAGTCCGGAGGCAGTCTTGCATGCATAGGTTTCTTGCGCTGACCGACTTCCCCGCCCGCCTTCGCATCCACTTCACAGCGATCAAAGCAACCGGAAAAGCCCATGACCGAACAAGAACGACGTCGAGCCGACATTGCAGCGGCTGCCGACCGACGCATGGCGGCTCTCGCGGCCGGAACCGGACCCGGCTATGAGGTCGACGACGCAGCCGCTCTCGCCCCTCCCCCGATGGCGTCTCGACTGTCGAAGACAAAGGCCGCTCCGAAGAAGAAGCCGACCAAGTCTCCTCGCAAGCACAAAGATCCGGACTCGGACTCGGACGGCTCCGACTTTGCCGTCCCCGCCACACCCTCTGCTGCCTCCTCGGACGAGGACGACGGCTCTGCCGCAGGTGGTCACTCTGACGCCGAGGAGGGTGCGTCGATCCTGACGACGATGCAGAAGGAGTACAACGAGCTCGTCAAGCAGGGTCAGAAGATGATGACGATCGAGTTGAGGCGGAAGATGGTCCGGTTGACGAAGAAGATTAACGATCTCGAGCAGAAGGGGGTTAGGGAGAAGCAGGCGGCGATGAAGAAGGAAATCCAGAAGAGGGAGGGAAAGGCCAGGAAGTTGACCCAGGGAGAGAAGAACAAGATGTGAGTCCGGCACGAGATCGCGATGCGGGCTACGGATGCTGACTCGACTTGCCAACCTGTTTGCAGCTCGCTGGAGGAGTACCATCCTGAACTGCGAACGCTTTGGGGAGATCTCGAGGCCGGTGGGTGTTGGCCTTCCGCTCTCGAAGTCGAGACTGTGTGCTGATTATATTCTGCCTCGCTAGACATCCCGATCATCGTGCCGACGCAGAGTGCGCCTCCGCCTGGGCTCAAGCTGCAGCTGCTGCCGTTCCAGAAGGAGTCGCTCGACTGGATGAAGAAGCAGGAGGTCGGAGTATGGAAGGGAGGCATGCTCGCAGGTGAGTTGTTCCTTCGTCACAGCCTGCTGTACAGACAAGACGCTGACGCTCTGCCTGTGTCGTTTCGCTCACAGATGAGATGGGCATGTACGTAGCTGACGAAATTTGGTCCGGATCCCTCGATCGTATGCTGACCGTTTTCTTATCTTCTTCCGTCATCAGGGGAAAGACGATTCAGACGATTGCGTTGTTCTTGAGCGACGAGGGGAAAGCAAAGGCGCCGAGCATGGTCGTTGCGTGAGTCGTGTCATGCCACCGGAGACCTGTCATCTGCTCTCGCTGACGTCTATGCGTTGATCTTGACAGACCCGTCGTCGCGCTTCGACAGTGGAAGAGCGAGATCGAGTCGCACTCGGAGGGGCTGAAGGTGCTCATCTGGCACGGACAGGGGCGAGACAAGAACAGCCTCAAGGACCTCAAAAAGTTTGACATCATCCTCACGAGGTCAGTGCGCCTGTCATTCTTCCCTCGTCTACTTTTGGACGCTGACAGCCTCCGTTTCTGTTGTAGTTACGGGACGCTCTCGTCGTCGTATGTAAAGCAGACGAAAGGGTTCAAGCGTAAGGACCAGATCATGCGCGAGGACAGTTTGCTGCACTCGTTCCAGTGGCATCGAGTCGTCCTCGACGAGGCCCACAACATCAAGGACCGACAGACGGCCGTCGCCAAGGCGTGCTTCGCCCTCGAGTGAGTCCGGCGACCCCCCTCGCTTTCGTGCTTGATCGCTGCTGACCTGTGATTCCTCTTAGCTCGAACACAAAGTGGTGCCTGTCCGGTACACCGCTGCAGAACAGAGTCGGAGAGCTGTACTCGCTGGTGCGATTCATTGGAGGAGACCCGTACTCGTACTACTTCTGCAAGAACTGCCCGTGCAAGGTACGTCGTCATCCTTTCCGCTCCTCTTCGTCCGCTTGTGCTGACCTACACTGTTCTCGGTGATTGCAGTCTCTGCACTGGAGCTTCAAGGACAAGCGACACTGCGACGAGTGCGGGCACTCGCCGATGAACCACGTCTGCCTCTGGAACGTGAGCAGCTCCCGTCCATCTAGTCACGTCCGACGATCATGAGACACGAGCTGACGCCACCTCTCCCATCTAGAACGAGATCTTGAACCCGATCAAGAACTACGGGACCGTGCACGGCGAGGGCAAGTATGCGTGGAAGAAGATGAAGCTCCTGCTCGACCGGATGATGCTCAGGAGGACAAAGGTCAGTCGCGCTCTCCTTTTCTTGTTAACCACTCGGACACGACACTGACGTTGACCTTTTCCTCTCCCAGCTCGAGCGAGCCGATGATCTCGGCCTCCCACCACGGACGCTCGTTGTCCGTCGCGACTTCTTCTCGGCTGAGGAGAAGGAGCTCTACCTTTCGCTCTTCACCGACGCGAAGAGGACGTTCTCCAACTTCCTCGACGCCGGAACGCTGCTCAACAACTGTGAGTCGTCACCGCTCTCAGTTTTGCTCGCACATCGACCGCTGACATTGGTCTTCCGCGCTTGACTCCAGACTCGAACATCTTCACGCTCATCACCCGCATGCGACAGCTCGCGTGCCACCCACATCTGCTCACCCGGTCCAAGACGGCCAACCTCATGCCCGACCTGCAAGATCGTGAGTTCTTTGGCACTCCGCTACACAATCTTTCTGTCGCTGACCCGAGTCTTCCTCCCCAGTGCCCGTCTGTCGACTCTGTAACGAGGTTGGAGAGGACATCATCATCTCGAAGTGCCACCACGCATTCGACCGAGAGTGCATCTCGACCTACCTCGAGGGGTACGGACACGGCGCAGTACGTCTTCCACTGCAGCCCTTCGTCTCTGCTTCAATTGCTCTGACACGCTTTTCTTTTTTCGCTCGCAGGCGCCCTGTCCCGTCTGCTCCGGTCCCATCAGCATCGACCTCGAAGCCGATCCGATCGACCAGGACGAGGAGAAGCTCCAGAAGGCCAAGCAAGGGATGCTCGGTCGACTCGACCTGTCAAACTTCAAGTCGTCTACGAAGGTCGAGGCACTCGTCGAGGAGCTATCCAAACTGAGGAGCAAGGACGTGACGACCAAGAGTCTGGTCTTCTCGCAGTTCGTCAGCTTTCTGGACATCATTGCGTACAGGCTGCAGAGAGCGGGCTTCAAGGTGTGCAGGCTGGAGGGAGGGATGACGATGGAGGGTGAGTCCGCGCTTCTGCTTCTTTTCTCCTTGTGAACGATCGCTGCGTCTTCCGAGAGCACTCGCTGATGCCTTCGGTCTCGCTCGCGCATGTAGCCCGTCAAGCAACGATCGACCGCTTCACCTCCTCGGCGGACGTGACCGTCTTCCTCATCTCGCTTAAAGCAGGAGGAGTCGCGCTCAACCTGACCGAGGCCAGTCGCGTGTTCCTGATGGACAGTTGGTGGAACCCGGCGGTGGAGTACCAGGCGATGGATGTGAGTAGGGCCGGCCTTCCTCTTCCTGTTCCTCTTTCCCTGGATAGACGTTTGAGAGGCGGCGGCTGACTTCCCTTCTTGGTGCTCGCAGCGAATCCATCGACTCGGCCAACGACGACCGGTCGTCTGCACCAAGCTGTGCATCGAAGACTCGATCGAGTCGAAGATCATCCAGCTGCGTCAGTACCCATTCCTTTCTCTTCTCCCGCCTAGCCTCGTCGCTGACTCGCTCGGTGTCTTTCGGTGTTGTTGAAACAGAGGAGAAGAAGCTCGCCATGACGTCTGCGACGCTCAACTCTGATACGAGCTCGATGGGGAAGCTGTTCGTACCCTCTCATCGCCATCAAGCCGTCCTTCCGTGCGAGCTGACCTTCGCCTTCGTTTCGAAACGACAGCACCCAGGAGGATCTTTCTTTCCTGTTCCGACTCTAGGCGGACCTTTGTCTCGCTGCTTTGTACCGCTCTTTCGCTTCGTTCATCATCTTGCTTGTCTTCTCCATCTTGCTTCTTTCCTGGTCTTTCTTGCTTCGCTTCGTTTCGTCTCACTCTGATTGATGTCGCTCTTCAGCCCTTACTTTCCGCGTAGGCAGGGGAAGGGAAGAAAGAAGCATGGGATCGTGATTCAGAATTTCCGGGCGGGTGAGCCGAGGCGAACAGGATCCTCGCGAGGCGTCGAGCGCGAGAGAGGGAAGCCTACGGCTGGCTGTCAGAAGTGGGAGGCAGAAACCCGAGCAGATGGTCAGCGGCTCTGTCCTGCGCGAAGAGAAGCGAAGTGCGATCAAAGAAGATAGGCGGTGTGACTGACCTTGAAGTCTTTGGCCGCGTCGTACCACATGTAGTCGATGCTTGAGGTGACTTTGTCGTGGAGCTCGCAGTACTGCTTGATATGCTTGATCGACATCTTCTCGAGCAGCTCTAGCGGAAGATCCCCGAGCGAACAGGGCCTCCAGTCGGTCGACGTCTTGTTTGGCTCGTTCTTGTCTTTGTTCAATAGGACCCTAGCCCCAGCCTTCTTTAAGCCCCAGTGATGATGGCATTCAAGGGCCAGTCGAGCGATTTCTTCGACGCGATAGATTGAAGCGAGGGCGAAAATTGTGACCGCGCGGACAACATCGTCGGAATCAGGAGCTGAAGGTCTAACCCATGGCGCGCGAGTGGATGGCAGAAATCGACGCAGCTGCACGAGAAGAGCCGCATGAGCGAGGAAGGTGGTGTCGTACTTGTCGAACATGGCAGCGAGAGCGACGACCCTGTCCCAGCCAGGTTCGGGTGCCTTGCCGTTGACGAGCAGTCGGTCCCGCTGGGCGTACCTGAGAAAGACCTCGAGCTCGGGAGAGGATTCCTCGACTTTTAGGACCGGGTGACGGTCTCGGTGTTCCTGATCCATCTTGGTAGGAAGTGCGAGGAGACCATCAAAGACGGACGAGGCGGCTCGGAGGTAGAGGGATCGGGTCGCGTAGAGGACGTCGTCCGACGACTGGACGATCAGATCCGCTCCAGGATAGAGCGGGAAGACGGGCGAGTAGGTTGGCTTCTTGTTCTCGTCGTCTTCCATTTCGCTGGCGGGTCGCTTCTTGGGGGCCATTTGCGAAAGGGAGGAAGAGGGAGAGTAGAGTGGAGATGGACGTTCGAGGTCAGAACGCGAGTCCCGACCCTCCGGGCTGACATCCGCTGTTTTGCCTCCGCTCCCGCCGCCCTCGAAGCCTGTCTTTGCAAGCTCTGAAGACAAAGAAAGATACATCATGACATCAGATCCGCTGCACGAGACAATGCACACGTCTATAGACCAACACGGAAGCAAACACAGGCGTGTCGTGTCGTCAGGCTCGTCCCTCGCGTGAGCTCACCGCTTCTTCCTCCCTTCCATCATCTCACCTCACCTCACCTCTCTTCGCCGACCTCCTTCTTCTCTCGACCACCTTCGACATGTTCGCTCGCTCTGCTCCCTCCCTCATGCGCCGCTCGTCTCTGCTCGCCATTGCCCATGCGCCTCCTGCGGCTCGCCAAAGCTCAAGCTCCCCGCATTCCTCGACCATCCCACCCGGTCTCCGCCCGACGGTGCCCGTCTCGGACCTGTGCATCCCCCTCACCCCGCCCTACTCCCTCCTCGATACCCTCTCGTCTACACCTCCTCCTGTGATCTCTGACGCTACGCTCAAGCACCTGCACAAGCTGAGCGGGCTCCCGTACCCGAGCGGAGTCGGCCAGGAGCAGATCAACGGTCTCGTCGGCGTCATCGAGGGAATCAGATCAGACGAGCTCAAGGGGATGCTGGGTGAGGAAACTGGGGTACTTGGAGGTGGTGGGAGGAGGGAGGTTGTGATCGATGGGACTGGGGAGGAGGAGGGGTTCACGAGCAAAAGGGAGTGAGCGAGCTCACAGGACGCTCGCGCTGGAGTGGGGGATGTGAGGAGTATGGCAGCTCGTGCATCTCGAACTAGAGTCTGCGAGTCCCAGAGAGGTCGCGAAGAGCTCGATCAGGATACCCTGTAAGTCCGAGCAAACTTCCACAACATGACCAGAGGCGGCGACAGACCGCACTCTTGGTCCTGTTCCGATCTAGCCCGACTCACTCCGATCCCTCTCCCATGGTCATGAGCAAAGCCCAGGCCCATCAGGAGATCGACCGCTCATCTGACGACTCCGGAACATCACCATGCGCTCCGGCAGTCCAGATTGAAAGTCGACCGACCCGGCCCGGACGCGCCTCCCTTCAGTATGGACGCAGTTTGAACGCAGAGGGGCTGGTCAGACAAACCCTTCCGCGAATAAGAACGTGCCCGAGCGGCTCACTGGCTTTCCCTCATCCACCACCTCCCCCCTTCTCTCTCGCTCCGAATTCAGGCCTGGTGCCCTCCCCCTCCTCTTCTTTCGCCACCGCCCTCCCCCTCGGATCACCCACCCACACCTTCGGAGCCGGTCTCCTCCCCTCTTTCTCGCCTTCACTCTTCCCGTCTTCCTCCTGCCTACCTCGCTCCTCCTTCGCCTATCCTCCTCGCCATCCTCTTCAACCGATCCCTTCACTCCGCCCGCCATGCCTCTCCTCTCAGCCCTCAACCTGGGCTCGCTCCTCTCGGCTCTCGGACTCGTCACTTCCCTCCTCAAGCCTGTCCCGATCGTCGGTGACCTCGTCCCTGGTCTTCTCGGGACGCTCATTCCGATCGTCAACCAGACTCTGTCCAACCTGCCCATCCTCGCCGCCGTCGACGGGTCCGACGACGGGTCCGGCAACGGAGGCGTCCAGAGCACACCCGTCTGCAACAACATCGAGAGCTACGCCAAGAGCGTCGTCCGACTCGAGAGCTTTGCGCCGTTCGACCTCGCTATGAGCAACGTGTTCAGGTACCGACAGCAGCAGAGCGTCAACCTCGGATCATGGTCAGTCATCACCCTCTTGTCCCGTTATTCCTGCGCATGTCTTCTGTCGCTGACATCTCCGCTTTCCTTTTCTGCTCCAGGTTCGTGCAAGAGGCGTGGATGCACCCTACCCTGTTCGCGTGCTCGGCCGGCAACAAGACCTCTGAGCTCGACGTCGCCATGGGCTACGGCGGCAACGCCGACAGCGCGCGAATGGCTCTCGAGATGCACTGGGACACGTGGATCAAGGAGGAGGACTTTGCCTACCTCCAGAAGATCGGTCAGTCGTCCTACGTTCCTCGCCGGCCCCTTTCCTCTTTCCCGTTCGCTGACTCCTCCGACCTCTGTCGCGCTGCAGGTATCAACACTGTCCGTCTCCCGATCGGCTTCTGGTCTCTCGGTCCTCTCTACACCCAGGGAACGCCGTTTGAGACTGTCGGAGACGTCTACACCAACTCGTGGCCTCGAGTCGTCCGGGCGATCAACTGGGCGGCCAAGTACGGACTCGGTGTCCTCGTCGACCTCCACGGCGCTCCCGGATCGCAGAACGGTCAGGGACACGGCGGCATGGGCGACGGGGTCGTCGGCCTGTTTGACTCTCCGGCGTACATGGCCCAGACGATCAACATCCTCACCTTCCTCACCCAGCAACTCGTAGAGGTCACAAACGTCGTCGGAATCGAGCTCCTCAACGAGCCATCCAACGTCGACGGACTGCCCGACTTCTACACCAAGGCTCTCCAGACGCTCCGACAGGTCTCACCCTCGGCTCAGAAGTTCCCCTTCTACATCCACGACGGGTTCGACATGTCTCGCTTCACCGACTACATCGCCGCCCG
>BTPH01000159.1:0-39838 GCA_036245725.1 Mrakia hoshinonis
GGAGGAGGAGCCCGCGCAGTTTGAACCAGTCCACCCACTCTGCTTCGCTCCGTTCGAGACCATGCATCAAAAGTCGGCCGTTCGAGCGGGGCGCGTTTGACACGCGTACCGAAGCTGAACTCCCCGCATCTCGAGTGCCGGTTTGGTCGTCGCTTGCTTGCTTCGCCTCTTTGCGAAAGCTGGGGTCTCCTTCGCTTGGACCGAATCCTCCTGCTGTCCTCCCGAGGCGGTTCGAAGGCGTCTGTTCCGATGACGTGCTGAAGCAAAGAGTGGTCGAATGCGGACGGAGCAGGTGTGACACGATCAGATAGGACGAGCCCGTCGACGCGAGAGTCGAGCCAGAGAGAGCAGCTCGGTCTGCTCGCTTTGCCTGCCTGTTGCAAGGGACCCTCGGAACCAGTGAGTGGAACATGAAGAGGATCGGATCTGGTAAAGATACTCGCCGCTGATCCCCGACCGACCTGCTTGTCTCCGCCTTCGCCCGAGCGCCCTCGCCCGAGCTGCGGCGCCAAGAACGTTCTGCAGGATCCCTCGGTCGGTCGCTCACTCGTCCCCGTGGCGGGGTCGGAACACAACCTTGCGGACCTCCCTCGCCTCAAACTTGCGGTACGCCTCGGCAGCGTCCGCGAGATCCATCCAGTGCGAGACGAACCCAGATCCGGCTGGCTCTCCTTCACTGGGAACGAACAGGGCCTGGTTGCGCCGGAGGACCTCGAGTGCGTCTGGGAAGATGGATCGCACGGGACATCGACCGAACGCGCACCGCAGGTTGAGGTCGTACGCATCGGGGCCCGACAGAAGGGATGGGGCAGAGTGCACACCTGGCGATGGGATGTAGGACGATCAGCCATGGTCCATGGAGCGGGCAAGTAACCGCCCGCAGTTGCTCGCATGACAAGAAGGGAGCAACTCGTCGAGCTGGGGAAGAGATCGAACAGATTAAATGAACTCACCAACGGACGAGATGAAGCCAAACGGCCGGACGAGGGTGAGGGCGAGGTCGTACGCCGCTTTTTGGCTGGGAGCCATCGACCCAAAGAAGACATCGAGAAAGGGTCGCAGGTCAGCCCCGCTTCGAGAGACTCTCGCACAGGCCCAGAGCTCACCCGACAACCTCGAGGATCGCGTCCGCACCTCGACCATCAGTCCTCTGCCGGATGATCTCGAGCGCGCTCTCCGTTCCAGTGGCATCGAGGGCGACAGGGATGGCTCCATGACGACGAGCCTGGTCGAGGCGCTCTTGCACGCTGAGAGGCGACGCGAGCCACAAGAGGGCGGGTCAGCAATGCAAATCAGCGAAAAGTGATGTCAGACACAACGGAAGAGGGAGACTTACGAGTCGATAGCGTAGAGGTTGCCCTTTGCCACCCATTCGGCCGCGCTCGTGATGGCGCAGATGCCGACGGGTCCGCACCCAATCACGACCACGATGGCCGACGAGCGGTCCTCAGCGGTCGGGAAGGCAGTCAGAGCGTTCATGGACGCGTGGTGGCCCTGGTCGTTGACGAGCATGGCAGGACGACAACAAGTCAGTCTTCGCTCTCGCGTATCAGTCACGGAAGGGGGACGAGTCGGAGGGACGCACCGTCGGCATGATGTCTCCCATGGTGACGAGCAGCTCCTCCGGCAGATCAGCAGGAGCGATGATGAGCGTCGAGTCTGCAATCGCAACCAAGAAGGCGTGGGTCAGTCAGTACACTCGGTCCCCCGCCCAGGCTCCTCTCTCCGGCTCTTTCAGATCCAGTCGAGACCTGACTCACCTCCCATCGGGCATCTCACATACCCAGCCTGTCCTCCATCCAGCCCTGGACTCCCAAACAGCTGTCCCTTGACACATCTCGAGCTCAACCCTTTCTTGCAGTAGTAGCAGTTTCCGCAAGCGGTCGTGAACGGGGAGACAACCCGGTCGCCGACCTTGAAGTTTTGGATCGAGGGGTGGACGGCGGTGATGATGCCGGTGTATTCATGGCCCTGAGAGCGAGCGAGGTGAGAGAAGGGTTGAGAGGAAGAGAGTCAGCAAGAGGGATGAGGGTGAGAGCGGAAAGAGCGGAGGCGAAGCAATGAGCTGGTCGGACTGACCATGATGAACCCGGGAGGACATTCTTCAGCTCCTCGGTAGAGGTGCAGGTCTGAGCCGCAGAGGGCGGTGGCGAGAACTCTGGTAGGGTAGACATCCAGACGTGATGGAGGAGACGGGGAGATTGGGCCGAAGCAAGGTCAGTGTGTGAGCTCGGTCGTCCTCTCCGGCTTGTCTCTTCCCATCCTCGCCCGCCCACACCAGACACATCAAGACGTCAACACAAGTCCGCTGATGCGCAGAGCTTGTTACGTAATCCTCTCGGCCTGCCCGAGATCGCTTCTGGCCGTCCCATCTCTTTGCTCGTCCGCCCGAAAGACCCCGAGCTCACGTCCTCTCTCTCTCTCTCCTCTCCCGTCTTGAGACTCACCGGACAATGACATCTCCCTCCTTCTCAACCTCAGGTATAGGTCGCTCCTCGACCGTGATCACCCCCTTGCCTCCGTACACCACAGCCTGCATCGTTTTCTTGTCGGTCTGGGCGGGGGTCATGCTGGTCGTTACGAGCAAAGAGTGCGGATCAGTTCGGCGCGTTCAGCCGATGGATGACCTGGCCGCGGGTCGTTCTTGGCCCGAGTTTTCTTCTCTTCATCGCATCGCAGACTTTCCCAATAATCGATGGAACGTCCAAAAGTCCAAGAAGAGAGCAAGATCCGTAGATGAGTGCGAGAGGAACTGGACTAGTCGTATCCCTCGTGCTCCTCGCCGACGAGGAACAACGCTTCAAAGTCAACCGTCGACCCTCCCACAACCCCGAACGCGTCCTGTTGCAAGCCGCCCAGGTACTCGAGCTCCTTGATGATGCCTGCCATGGCGAGCACATCTGCATCACAGCAAGACGACACAAAGAGCATGAGACAGTCAGCATAGCGACGGCAGCGTCGACGAACGACTCAGGTGACAAGGGACTGACAGGAGAAGAACAGCAGATGTCTCGCTCCACCCTGGCCACCTCGCTTGATGGCGGTGAGGGACTCGACCTTCTCGAGCAAACGGAGACGAGCCTTCTCGGCCGGAGGGAGGTAGGGCGGGAGGGGTGTCTTGAGCCGGAAGCCGGCGGCGAGGGTCGAGAAGTAGAGGAGGACGTTGCCGACCTGGAGATTAGGCAGATCAAGGGGACGGATAATCATTAGCTCCCGATAATGATAGCGGACTGAGCGATGCCAATGTCAAGATACAGCGCACCAGTTCCCTTCGTTCGCGATTGACGGGGCGAATGAAGTCTCTCTGGACCACCTGCGAGAAGGGACGAGCGCGTCAATACTGTAACGATCAGTTGCCGCTTGGACACGCCATAAGAAGTAAAGCGAAACTCACCGTGTCCCACTCGTCTCGGTTGACGACACATCGCATCGAATGGAACCGGTCAAGCATCGTCTGCGAGCTGACGAGGATCGCGTTGTACAGCTCTGTGCGAAGGCGGAAACGAGGATCAGTTCAGGAGCAGCTTTCCTAAAAAGAAGGCCTAAGAGACGACTGACGTCGAGGGAACGGCCCTTTGAGTCTGGGCTCTTTCGTCGCGGCGTCGAGAAGACCTCGAAGATCGATGAGCGCAAGTTGGAGATGGAGCTCCCTGTCACATCAAAGAGGAGTAAATCAGCACGCCAGCACGTAATGACGTTCAGGAGCTGTCGAGACGTAGAGAGGACCACTCACATCGCCATGAACTCCCTCACTGACGGACTGAGCGGCCCGCCCTTACCGACTTCCGGCTGGAGAAGCTTGCTGCGTTCCGACTGAGGCTCGACGTCGTGGTCTCCAGTGAGATCGACGAGGAGATCGCTCGCATCGGCGGTAGACCGAACGCCCGAGAAGGTGGCGACCAGACGAGTGTAGAGGAACGAGAGATCGATCAGGAAGCTGTGGGCGAGAAAGGTGGACATCGCAAGCGGGTCAGTCATTACCCGATCAGAGAGGCGAGACGGCCAGAGGAGACGACTCACTCGGACAGGGCGTTTCGGAGCTCGCGTCGAGCCTCGTACGGCCACCAGTAACGCGACACCAGCAACGTGTACAGCACTCCGACCGAGACAGACAGGAACCGATGCCAGGCGATCGACCAGACGGGCGTGTCGCGCTCGCGAACGTTGTACGAGTACAAAGCCGTCAAGTTGTACGTCAAAAGCACTGGAGAGAAGCAGAGCGCGAGGCGCATTGAGTCAGTCGAGGCAGAGGAGACTTCGGAAGTAGGCAGACGCACCGAATCGACCCGAGGACGCGTAGACGGGCTTAGTGACGATGTACCAGTAGCACGGGATGCTGAAGAAGAAGCCGAATATTGGCAGCACCCAAGGGTTCTCTGGGAAGAGCGAGTAGATGATTGCGGCTGCGAGAGCACCGGCGCTGGGAAAGGAGAGGATGGTCAGTCGAGGTAAGACAAAACGGCAGAGAAGAGGGGGCTCACAAGGTCCCAAGGATGCGATGAAGACCGAGAAAGTTGGTCTGGCCGAGCGTGGGAGCCATTGTGGCGAAAAACTGCGACGAGCGAGAGCATCAGACGAAGGTGAGCGGGTGTCAAGTACGGCTAGTCCTGACTGCGGTATCGAGACACTCACCGAGATGAGGGCCCACTCTCCTCGATACTCGCTGAGGCGAAGACGCGGAAGTCACCAAGGCGTCAGCCACAGAGGGACATGACTTCGACACTCGCAAATCAGATCGGACTGACCGGAACGTTGCCCTGAACGTGTCTGTGAAAGCCGGTGCGGCCAGCAACGTCGTCGCCATCCCGACCTTGAACGCATACTTGATGTCCTGTCTCTTCGCGCGCGAGCTCATCTCCCAGATCGCATGCGACATCTTGCCTCTGAGCGAGAGTGTGCTCCGGTCCGGGTTCGTCACCGTCCCTGGCGCGTCTTGGGCTTTGCGCGGGAAGGCCGGGATGAACTCGGACGGGTCGATCGGGATCAGACGGGCTATGAGCGTAGATGACGATCTGAGTTCAGTGAAAATACGCGATATACATCGAAGAGGGAGCTGAACGTACACATGCGCTTCCTCAGAGTTCTAGGCTGGCGTCGCTGGCCGGGCTCTCTCTTCTTCCTTCTTTGGACGAGACTCCAGAGCCATCGCAGCCCGAGCAGACTCGACTGCGAGCCGTTGGACTTTTGCTGGTCCGTGATGTCGCCCATCGAGTCGAGCAGGAACAGTAGCTCGCGAGCAAACTCGTCGAGCGTGAAAATGAAGCTGTCGAATGATACCACGCGAGCCCGTCAGCCTGTTCTTAACGAAGCCACAAGGAACCGAGGCGACTCACTAGAAGACGAGGAACACGCTCTCCTTCGGCCCCTTGGCCACCTCTCCTCCCTCTCCCTTCTCGTCCTCGCCTCCGCCGTAGAGATGAAGGATTGATCCGCTGGACGCGTCCTGGAACGCCTTGTGCGCCTTTGCGAGCTCTTCGCGCAGCTCGTCGTAGTCGGTCACCTCTCGGTTCGCAGGATCGAACGTCGATCGAATCTTTAGCAGCGTGGTCGTCGAGGCGATCTGTAGCGGGTGCAGAAGAGATGGTCAGTGTGGGTCTCAGAGACAACAGAGATGCAAATCGCACTGACCGTCAAAGCTCTGAGCTGAGGGCCGACATGCTCCCTGACCTCGGCGAACAGGTTGGCGTCCTCCGCAAGTTTGCGATCTTCCTCGTCAAACTCGTCCTCGCTGCCTTCATCTTGATCCCTGGCGCCAAAGTAGTCCTGGTCCTGCTTGCTCGTTCCGTTCGGTCTTGGCGTGTACGTCGGACTCATCAGGCCGGCCTTTCCCTTGCCGCTCTCGTCGCCATCCTCTCCGACAAGATCGTCGAGGACGATCCTTCCCTCCCTCTGAGCCGTCATCAGCTCAACCTGCAGACCTGTCCCGCTCCTCATGCCGGTCAGATGCTGCGCGAGTCGAGTGAGACTGTCGACGACCGCGTCGTAGGCCTTTCCCGTCCTGGCGATCTCTGGCTCAAAGAACTCTGACTTTGCCTCGGCGAGGTTGGTCTTGAGCCCCTTGAACGACTTCTCGTGCGCCGCGACCGCCTGCGCCAAAGATTGAGTCGGTAGTGTCGATGACAATGCGGCCGGGAAGGTGGCGGAGGAAGGCGTGGCTGACGTGAGAGGAGACGGGTGCGGATCGAGAAGGAAGGTCTGGGACAGGATGGAGAGCAGTGTCGAGAACGAGGTGAGGGTCGAGTTGATGTCCGTCTTAAGCTTTGACGAAGCCGAGTGGGGAGCGATGGTGAAGCAGACGAGGTTTGAGATTGTCGAGCCGAGCACGACAACCTGCAGGGTCTCGAACAGCTTGGCTAGGCCGCCCTCCTTGACGATGACGATCGACATGATCAGGAAGCCCATCGACACGGCAGTCTGGTCGGAGGATACTGGATCAGCTTCAGAAAGAGAAGTAGACACGAGCACGAAGTGGCTCACGTTGAAGCTTCCTTTCCCGACCCAGTTCTTGAGCCACGCCAAGACGCTGACCGCTCCTCCGAGCCAAAAGAACAGCGCGAGCCAGTCTCCCGCCTCCGAGTTTGCAGCATCTGCGGCCTTGAGTGTTCCGACCGCCGCGAGCGACACGAGCGAGGTGAAGAGCGAGATGAACAGGCAGAACAGGTCGGCCTCGATCATCGCTCCGACCGACTTGGCGGGGTTGTAGTACACGCTGATTGTGGCCACCATGCTAGAGAGGAAGAGAGACGACAGTCAGAATCAGCTCAAGGTTAACAGCAGGTGATGGCCGAGCGGGACTCACTGAGCGCTCGTCGGGGTCGGCAGGTACCCGTTTAGGGTCGGATTGAAGGTGAAGAGACTCGCGAGGAAGTACGCGATCGCGCACTTCAGCTGCGGTTGCAGACGTGGACAAGCGTGTCAGTTGGTATTACAGGTTCGGAGCTCGCGAAAGATGGACTGACCACATCAATCTTCTGCCGGTCCAAGGTCCTCCACATGCTTTCCACCCACCCGCTTTTCTTGCTTGCGGTCTGAGTCGTCAGCGGCGACGGCAGCACACCCTCACCGGACCTTCTCTGTGCCGATGGCGGCACTTGATCCGTAAAGCGCGGACTGAGCATCGGTCGGATGGGACTGACGCCTACTGGCGGGGTAGCCAGGTAGTCGCGGTCCGGATGGAGAGCGATGTTGGACGCCTTTGGAGTCGCGAGCAGCTCGTCGTCCTCGTGTGGTGAGCGGACATCATCTTCGTCCTCCTCATCAATCGACTGATCGGCCGGATGGTGGACCTGCTCGTGGAAGGCCGGGTCTGGTCCGCTGGGCGAGATGCGGTGAGAGGACGCTGGCGGGGGTGGGAGCAACCAGGGATTGCGCTGAGGTGGTTGAGATTGACCCTGCGAGTGAGTCGAAGAGGCGATAGAGGAGGATGAAAAAGCGGTAGGTAGCATAGACGGTGGCGACGAGACGAGTTGCGTTCCATCCTCGTCGCGACGCGCCTGGCGGTTGAGGATGTCCCAGCCTCCAGGACTTCCACCCAGACCAGCCTCCATTGACGACGTTTCCGAGTAGTCTTCTACATGGCTCGATCCGAGACGGTCCGACCCACGGTCGAGGACCGTTCCCAGAGAGGACGTGCTTGCGCGACCGAGCGAGAACCCGCTCTGGTTGTCCGCTGCTGATCCGGTCGCTGTGCCAGCGGATGGTCGTCTTCTGATAGCTGCTCCATCGCGAGCCTGAAGCTGAGCAAAGACGCCCCAGGCTCCGAGAGCGGATCCGTCCCCGTCTGGGTAGTCGGATGAGGCCGTTGTCGCTGACGACGGCGCAAACGAGAACGGGCGGTCGCCCAACGTCTGAGTCCGGTTCGGATGTGGCGAAGAGGCGGAGGGTGTGTTGAGCGGTAGATTAGGGTTGGGTATCGAGTTTGGCGAAAAGTATCGCCATGGCTCTCTCCCGCTTGAAGCTTGGAGGGCGGTCGAGTACGAGCCGGCGGCGGAGGGTGGACGAGGAGCCCGCGAGGTCGACGACGCAGACGTGCCTGAATGCAATCAAATGAAACGAGGCGGAGCAAGTCAGCTCTCACTTGCGTGGCAAGATGTCGAGTTCAGCACGAGCTCTGACAACGGCCGAGCTCGGCTGAGTTGGACGGAGCTGATCCGACCGCCCAAGACCGTCCGTCGTCTCTACGTCGCTGACTCGACACCACGAGAAGAGCTCCGCGTCGAACCGGATGACCTGACATCTCAACTCACCTCTCGCCTGAGCCACAAAACCTCCTCCACTGGGCTCCCTCCCTCGGCCCCCTCTCGCAGGCCTCATCAGCGCCCTCGACCCACCCACACTCCCATACATCCCGCCTCGTCCCTCGCCCTCCTCTCTCCTCCCAGCCGAGTCATACGTCGCCGCACCCCTTGGAGAGAATAACGACGTCGGTCGGGATGTCTCTGCGCCTGGGCTGACGGACCGAGAGGTCGACGCAGACGCAGACGCGGCGGCAGCAGCGCGAGACTGTGATCGAGGAGAAAGTGGATGGTCCGCTTCTGGAGAGAGGGGACGGCGAGGGGAGGAAGGAGAAGTCGAGATGGGTGGGAGAAGAGGAGGAGAAGGCATCTCCTTGCCTGGATCCAAGGTGGAGGCAGTAGGTCGTGGGTTGAAGGAAAGAAGTGAGGGAAGGGACAGGAGGTGTGAGCTCGCACCTCCTCCTCTGGCCCTCCCCCGCACTTGGCCGGGGGAGAGCGCGTCACGGCCCTTCCCATCTTTCTCCCTCTTCGTGAGAGACGAGAACACAATCCAGGACCTCAGATACTTCCAGCACTATGCAAGGCCTACCAAGCGAGATCGTCAAAGATGGAAAGCCGCATCAGATCTCCCCTGCCCCACCCTCGGCCTTCTCCACCTCCCTCAACCGCCCCTCCATCAACCTCAACACCGTCTCCATCCCCTTCATCACCCCTTCATCCCTCCCCTCCCCCTTCGCAGCCCTCGAATGCGCAAAATCAATCAGCTTCACCAACGTCGTCCCCTTCCGCTCCTTCTTCTCCTCCCCATCGCCCAACCCATCTCCTCCTCCTCCACCCTCACCCCAGTTCTCCTCTTCGCTCTCGTCATCGTCCTCACTCTCACGAGCAATCTCCTCCGCCTCCCGCTCCAGCGCAAGTCTCAGCACCTCCGCGTCTCCCTCGTAGACGATCAACAGCGACATCCCGACGAACCGACCCTCCGTCTCGTTCAGCGCGGAGGAGATGTCCCTGAGCGAGAGGAGGATATCCTGCAGGACTTGGGTGAGGAGCGAGGGTGGGAGGCCCGAGGGGGAGAGCGCAAAGAATTTGGCGATTCCGAGGGGGAGGGAAGAGGCGGGGATGGATTTGCCGTAGGATTTGGGGGTGACGAGGACGGAGTGGGTGGAGGGATCCCAGTTCTGGAGCATCGGCATCGTGCACAGCTCAAGGTCAGTCTGAGTGCAAGACGGTGACGACATGAACAGAGATGGGAGGACGTACCTGGAAGCCCGTCAACCGGACCCCGGTCTCGAGCGAGGTCGTCTCTCTCGCGGTCTTCTCCATCCGAGCCTTCTTGTCAGGCGTGACCGTCTTCTCGTCGTACAGCACCGTGCCGAGCTTGATGTCCAGGATGCATGGACGGGTGAAGGTATGCGAGAGGTTGGTGATGACGATGTGCTGCTCACGGCCCCAAAGCCAAAGCCAACGTCGGGAAGGTCCGTCAGTCCCGAGCTCACCGTCCTCTGTCCTTCCCTGGTCCCATCTCTCTGATGTGCCGCTCTGGCTCCCAGGCTCCTCAAGCGAGCACCAAATAGGGCTGGAACTCACCTCCTTGCCCTCGTCCTCAACCCTCTCTACACCCTCGACCTGCTCCCCTCTGACCAACCCCGCCGCGTCCTCCGGCTTGATCTCCTCTGTCCCCTCCTTCAACTGCCCCTGCACCTTCAACGTCCCCAAGAAGGCAGGGGTCAACCCTTGCAGGTTCTCGAGCGTTGGATCCGTCTGGACAGCAGTGTAGAAGGCGACTTCTTGCGGGAGGGCAGGCTGATGAAGACAATACATCACAGGAAGAGCGGAGTGAGCTCGAGCTAGCGCGCGAGTGAAGGGAAGAGTGGGCTAGGGACGGACCTTGATGACGAGCGAGCCATCTTCGGTAGTAAGGACCCCGGCGTGGCCGCCTACTTGGGTAGCGAGCGGTTGGGGCGCGGACATGATGGTGAGGTTGAACGAGAGGGTGATGGACGGTCGACGGAGGGAGGGGCGCGTGCGAGCTCGAGCGGACAGGAGGTCGGGACACGTCATGTTTGGTGTCAAGAACTACCTTGCTTATCGCTCGCTTAGGTGATGCAGACGAATCGATGGTCTAAGACTGCGAAGATACGAGAACAAGAGTCAAACGGGATGTACATGCACATCCGAAACGGACGGGTCGGGCTCCCGCCATCCTGCCCTCCGCATCGCGACAAGCTCCGGCAAGGGTATATGATGACCAAGTAAGGTGAAGTGAAGTAGATATAAGTGATGGATGGCAAGAAATCAAGCTGCTGCGAGAGAGATCGCAAGGTACCAACGCGGTCTAGAACTGATGGTCCATCCCGTCGCCACTGGCCTTGGCCGGCTGCTGGCGAGACGAAGGAGCGCCCGACGATCCCCAGGCGTCCTCCGGGGCGTTCCTGCTTGACGACGCTTGCGAGCGGGTAGAGGTCGAGGTCCGCGTGCGACGAGGCTGGAGGAGCGAACGAGATCCGATGGTCAGCGAAGGAAAGGACAGACGCAGCTCTGATGGTCCGACTCACAGCTCCGTAGTCTCGTCCCCACTCTGGCACGTCCGCGTCCGACGGCGGAGGGGCGGTCTTCTTGCCGCCGCCGAAGCGCGACTTCTTCTTGGGCTTGCTCGACTGAGGCGCTGAGTCGTTGTATCCACCTCGCTGTTGATGCATGAGTCCCAATCAGCGAGTTCTCTTGAAGCAGGACGTCCGCCTGCACGAAAGGAGGAAGAAGAGTGACGTACAGCATTCTCGTCCCTTACGACATGTGCTCCGGTTCCCTCAAAGTTGGCAGGGTAGTGCCACTTGGCCTTGTTGGGCGCTTGTTGGTCTGGGGAATGGACGGGGCGACAAGAGGGACGTCAGTGAACGAGTTGCTCACTCTCAAGCGGCTCTGATGAACTCACCTGGCACAGCACCCTCCCCGTTCTGGTAGTACTCGACCTCAGCGTCGTCCCACAACCTCGGTGCCGTCGGAGCGCCAGCTCCGGACGTGTCGGTCGGATGGGCGAGCACGTCTGCGACCTGACCCTCCTCGTACTCCTGGGCGTCGAGCGTCGAGTTTGGGTTGCGCTCGTCGTACCGGCCGGCCCACGCGCTCTTTGCCTTCTTGCGGACCATGTCGGTGTCGTCGACGAGTCCGTAGCGGATCGCCCACTTGGGTGTTCGTCGCTTGTTCGAGTTGTTCCGGACATTCTGCACGTAGCTGGACGAGAAGGACCCGTGGGAAGAAGCGTGAGCCCGACGTCACTCTGGAAGAGACCGGAGGGTCGACTCACAAGTTGTGTGCGTGCGAAGGGAAGTCTGTTCAGCGCAGGTGAGGCAAGTGAAAGTCAGTGACGATGGATCGAAAGCGAGCCGGCAAGCTTCCAACGGGGCAGCCGCGGAAGAGAGAGAGAGAGAAGCGGGCTGCACTCACAGCCACAGATGCACAGGAACACGTTGATCCAGAAGTCATGCCCGATACCGAATCGGACAGCGATGGCTAAAGAAAAGCATACGTGCGAAGGGCGGTTAGTGGGAGCTTGAGCGAGGCCTGGGATGGCAGGATGCGAGGGGTGAGCTCCAACCCGTCCTTCCCGTCTTTGTTCGTCCCATCCTTCCCTTTGCCGAGCATCGAAGCTCTCTGGGACACAACGCGATACCGGTTGCCGTTGCTAGATAGCTTGAGCAGCGCAGCATGCCCGCCAGCTTGTCCCACGGAGCTGATGGTCCCCCTCCGCCCTCCTCCGACGATCCGCATCGTCCTCGTCCACCTAGCAGAGCAACCCTGAGATGAACAGTCCGACTCACCAAGTGGCGGAACAAAGAACCCCAGGATAAATATCAACCCGACCATCCCATGATGACGCTATCCGTCGTCCGCACACAGAAGAGAGAGCGAGAGAGGAGCACATGGGAAAGGAGCAAGAGAGTCGACCAGTCAGCCAACGTCACGGCTAGGAGATGAAGAACGAGGGTCGAGACTGACCTTGGGCTTGAGATCAATCTTCTTGGGGAGGTAGTGGTTGTAATTTCCCGCCATGATGGACTAGCGGACGAGGGAGGATCGGTCGGATGGAGAGAGGAGAGAGGGGATGGCGCGGAGGTGCCGGAGGAGCAGACGACGTGGGGGTGTCGCTCGATAGAAACTCTTCGACTGAGCTGCTGGGGACGAAGCTGGGCTGATGCAAAGGCGGTGGATAAGACGCGGCTCTTGTCGAGATGTATGGGCTGATGATCTCTGGGTCGTGGTGGGTTGTGGCTCAACCGCGCGGGGGAGGGTCATCTCCTTCAGACCGACCGCCGAGGCGCCGGCAGGCGAAGGGGAGTTCAGACCGGGTGGCCGTGCTCTGATCATCGCTCGCCTTTCGGTTGCCCCGCTGAGTAAGCAGGTACACGAATCAATCGGGTAGCAAAGGCGACGAAGAAAGAACAAAACAAATGCGATGAGAAAGCAGGGAGAAGGAAGGACAGGGGGGAGACCCAGGGCGGGATTGTATGTAGGACAGCCGGATGCAAAGAAGGCAAGTTCAGACAGGGAGGACATAAAAAAAAAAGCTTGTCGAAAGCGCTAGGCCGATTGATAGACTGGTCGACGGAAGAACAGATGGGGGACGGAAACCGGAGAAGAAGGAGTCAAGCACGAACGGGACCAAACGGATGAGACGCGTCTACCACTGCTGCTTCTTCGCGCCGCCCTTCTTTCCTCCGACCTTGCTGGATGCTGCCCAGTCTGCGTCGTCGTCTCCGTCGTCCTCCTCGCTGTACATGTCCTCGTCGGTGTCGTCGTCGCTGGTGCGGACCTTCTTGCCCTTGCTCTTGATTGGGCGGCCAGACGACGCTCGCTTCTCCCCCTTGGCAGCAGACTTCTTCGACTCGGAGGCGCCGCCGGGACCGATCCGGTGCGAGTCGGCGTGGTTCTTGCGCGCGGCGCCGTCGTGCTTGAAGCTCTGGCGGGGGGGGAAAGAAAAGAGGAGGCAAGATCAGCGTCAGAGAACAGGTAAAGATCCGAAAGCGCGTGAATAGGTGAGGAGACCGACCTTTCTGCATCCTGGGAAGTCGCATTCGACGCGAGGCATGCCGGCTCCCCCGCTGGTGGCAAAGGCGTTCCCCTCCTTTTCGCCTTCATGTGATCCGCCAGCTCTAGCGAACGCGTCGTCGTCGAACTTCTCCGCCTCTTTGAGATCAAAGGCCTTTGAGGGCTTCTTAAGCTGGAAATTGCCGAATCTACCGACCTGACCGCGACCAGACCCTCGACCGAAAAGTACCGTCCGGTCGAGTTCGGGGTCGACCTCTCGAGCCTGGCGGGACCTTCTGGCTCGGTCATCCATCCTCTGCTCGGAAGTGAGGAATTTGGTGGGGAAGAGTTTGGCGTTGGGAGGCGGAGACAGGTCCGGGCACAGAAGCCGAAGCTCCTCCGACTGGGCCTGGTTGGGCAGCGAGAACCGACGGTGGTTGCGACCGACTTGGGCAGGGATCTCGAGGTGGGCGTCGGGCGGGGCAGACGCTCGTCGTTCTCCCCAACCGGACTGTCCGTACCCGCCTGGAGTCGGAGAGTGCGGAGACCCGCCTCCTGGTGATGGCGGGTCGACGTTGAACGCGGGTGGAGAATGCTCATACGGCGCCATTGGGTGCGAGTCTCGTCGGTTCGGCTCGTCTGGCTGCTGCAGTCGTTGAAGGAACCCGGAAGTGAGCTTGGGAAGCTGCAGACCCGATCGGATGTGGGTGCCGTACTGGTCCGACGAAGGCGGGTTGGTGAGGAACCGGTTGTTCGGATCCGCCTGCGAGGCGAACGGGCCTCGCTCGAGCAGCTGCTCCTGGTGGAGACCATCGGCCAGGACTTGGGCGACCGAGAAGTCCATCTCTGACGGACCATGCGGGTGGACGAGCCCTTGCTGGTCGTGTGCGGGGGTGGCTGAGCGTGAGCCATCGTACCCGGCTTGCGACTGGAGCTGCTGCTGCTGCTGGTGTTGCTGGCCGAGGTGCAACGAAGACGAGGACGAAGAAGCAGACATTGACTGATGCTGGGCGTATCCCTGCTGGGCGAGCGGTTCGGTTCGAGGATCCTGGACGAAACCTCCATCAGACAGCCCGAACTCGACCGAAGAACCGTTCGCGAGGAACGAGTCGGACGGAAGCTGGAACTGCTGGTTGATGAACAGGTTTGACTGAGCCACAACAGACTGTCGGTAGATCTGGAAAAAAAAGGCAGAAAACGGCGAGAAACAGTCAGCGTCGACAGAACCACAGCGAAAGCGAGCGAACGGAACGAGGACGCAAGCGACTCACGAGCTGGTGCTGACTCTGTCCGATAAGCAGCGACCTGTAGATGCCCCCTTGATCCGGCTGTTGAGGCTGCTGGGGCTGAGTCGTGTCCGAGGAGGCGAGGGACAGGAAGTGAGGGTGACCAGCGACTTGGGCGGGCACGCCTCCGCCGACCTGCTGCATGACACTCAGGTCGAGGCTGAACTGACTGTCGATGTCCATCGGAGCTAAAGCAGACAGCTCTGTGGTCTCGACCCCGTGGAACGACTGTGCGCGCTGGAAGGGCTCTCTGTGACCTCCGAGTTGACCATTCCCAGCGAGGTGATTGAGCCCTTCGTGCCAGGAGAGCGACGTCTGCAGGACCGACCTTTCGGCAGACACTCCCTGGACGGGAGTCGAGTCGACCATGTGGACGGCACCGTCAGACGGAAGGAAGGGGGCGACCGAAGTCACCTCGGCCAGAGCGGGAGTGAGGGACCGGATGGTCGCCCCGATGGCCTCCTTCATCCCCTGAGGAGGCGTTCGCTTCGACTTGGTCGACGAGGATCCAGTCTTGTCACCTCCGACAGACGACGACGACGAGCTTCGAGACATGGCAGCGGAAGCAGTCCCGTCCTCCTCGGTCTGCTCGGTAGGAAGACGGAAGGTGAAGCCGGAGGAGGCCGCCTCGGATGCGGCAGCGGAGTGGACGGTGGGGAGTCCGACGTCGCTTTTTCTTCGCGCTCCTGATGGCTTGCCATCCCACTGACTGGCGAGCGACCTCTCTCGCTTCCTGCCTGACCCTTCGGCCGAGAAGACATCATCGGCGACGGTCAACGTCGGCACGAGTGCTCCTGACCCGGCGCGGCTGGACGGCCTGTTTGGGAGAGCGAGTCCGACGTCCGACCTTCTTCTGGGCACCGTCGAGCCTACGACGAGAGACGGGAAAGATGCGACGTGGTTCATCTGGAGCGTCGGGAGCGGGGCTGGTCCCTTGACGACGGCAGGAGACGAGGAGAGAGGCGACTTTGTGCCTGGCACGGGCGACCTCGCCAAGCGAGTTGAGGGAGGCGAGCCAGAGTTGGGAACCTCGTCAGACGCCGTGCTGGCCTCGATAGGAGGTTGATCACAGGCCTGCTGGATGTAGGAGGGGAGGAAGCTGGCGTAGTCGGACGTGGTCCTGTTGTTGTCGAACGCGGCCGCGGTGCCTCGCATGGGCGAGAGCTTCATCCTGCCCTCGCCCTCGTGCTCATCCTCGAGGCATTCGTCGTCGTGGAGGGTAGGGAGGAGAGCGTGCTTGGTGGAGGGGTGTCGCTCGATGGTTCCCGGTGTATCTGGGTACAGGTTGGATGCGGCGGAGGACGAGGTCGGGAGGGTGGGGAGCGGGTCGCCTGGCGACGAGGAACAGATCATCATCCTGGAGGGCGACGTAGCAAGAAGTTGACGAGTCGAGGATGGAAATGAGTGTGCGTCGGTGTCCGGGAGGGAGGAGGAAGAAACGATTGCGAGGGGGAGCGAGACGTTCGGAGCGGGTGGAGGGGAGTCCAACGAGGATGCAGCTAGGGTCCAACCCTCTCGTCCAGCCGAGTGCTGTGGCTCGTCCTGCCTGACCGAAGTCGGACCTGATCACAACCCTGCGGGTGATCGTCCTGGCTAGTCGGTCGAGGACGAGGCACGAGGTACCAACTTTGTCGCCCGCCCCCTCTCCTCACCGGCCTCCAAGACGGACCCTTTCCCCGTCCAGCACAGAGAGGTCAACGTCCCATGGCCTCAAGCTGCATCTGAGAGCTGCAGAATAGTATGAGCGACCCGTGTGTTGTGCTGAGAGGGCGATGGTGGTCGATAGGGGGCATCGTTCTCGCTTTGGACGCGGTCCGAGGGCGACTCCGACTCGACGGAGCTGGGACGCGAGCTCCTCTGAGCTCAACATCCACCCAGAAAACAGAGACTCATCACCCGCACGCGTCCGTTCCTCGTGCGCGCCCCACCGTCGCATCACCCAATACCTTGCTTGCCGAGATTGACTGTCGTCCGGCCATCTACCTCGCTCCCGCCTCTCGCCGCGTGCCAACTGTCCCGACCTCGTGCCGACCTTCGTCTCTGAGCTGCCCGTCAACTTCTGAACGCTTCCCTCTGCGATGCAATCAATCAAATGTCAGTCATCTAGCGATATGTCCACTCCAAGTTCGCTGTCTCCCAGTTCTGACGCTGACCTGAGCTCGTTTGATCGTCCAGGCGTGAGCTCGCTCTTCTCCTTGCGCCGACGGTCTCGACCTCCGCCTGTCCTGGCAGAACATGCCTCGCCCACCTCGCTGACCAACATCTTGCTGCTATCCGCCATGCTCGTTGTTTGTCTCAGGTCGTCGTCGGCGACGGTGCCGTAGGAAAGGTCAGTCCCTGGCCAGTATGCCCTTGCGCGTCAGATGCATGAGCTCACCCCGCCCGTATACACCCTCTTGGCCCTCCACAGACGTGCCTTCTCATCTCATACACCACAAACGTACGTCCCACTCTCGAACGAGCGTAATCCAGCTTTCTTGCGCGCTCTCCAGAGGACATCGGAGGATTGAGGCTTCGCCAAACACCGCAACCTTCCGACGCGACCTCGGCAAAGAGTCGCGTCCCTGGCCTTCTCTCGCGAACTTACGCTAACGGTCTCTTTACCTCCATCCTGGTCTACAGTCCTTCCCATCAGAATACGTCCCGACCGTGTTTGACAACTACAGCGCCAACGTGCTCGTGGACAGTCGGCCGGTCAGCATCAACCTCTGGGACACCGCAGGACAGGAGGACTACGACCGTCTTCGCCCATTGAGCTATCCTCAAACCGACATCTTCCTCATCTGCTTTGGGCTCAACGCGCCAGCCAGTTTCGAGAGTGAGTCTGACGTTCCGTCTCTTTGCCCTCAGCTGTTCCGGTACTGATCAGTGTAGCTTCCTTGTAACCGTCTGAACAGACGTCCGCTCGAAGTGGTTCCCCGAAGTCTCCCACCACGCACCAGGCGTCCGTCAGTCCCCATCACCCTCTCTCTCCCTTTCCCTCCTCCACATCCTATTAACCTCCATCTCCACTTCCCTTCTCTCTCCACCCAATAGCCGTCATTCTAGTAGGAACCAAGAACGACCTCCGCGACGACCCCGAGACGATCGCCTTCCTCCGCGACCGTCGCATGGCCCCCATCACCTACGCCGCCGGAGTCCAATGCTCTCGAGAAATTGGGGCCGTAAGATATCTGGAGTGCAGTGCTGTGACGCAGCAGGGGTTGAAGGCGGTGTTTGATGAGGCGATCAGGGCGGTGTTGAATCCGCAGCCTTTGGGTGGCGGGGGGAGGAATGGGAGGGGAGGGAACAAGAAGAAGAAGGCCTGTGTGATCCTTTAGTGTTTCTTTGCTCTTTGTCTTCAAGGACTTTCCTCTTCCTTTTGATTCTCGCCTCTGGAATCGGTTCAGGGTTCTCTGGTTTGGTCTGGTCGCTACACGGGCTCGGGTTGGTCTCGTTTTGTACCCGTCGTAACGTTATAGATACATGCAGCATAACGGGTCTAAGAGCACGGTACCAAGCAAGCAAGTGTTATGAAACACTACATTACGTCGGGCCACTCGTCAACCCAACCGATCCAACAAAGTCGGTGTGCTCCTCCCACTCCCGCCTCCGCCACCACCTCCATCTCTCCGTACCTCATCTCGTCTGCCTTGCTCCCTCCCTTTACCGCTGCTACCACCACCACCACCACCCCCTCCTCCTCTCCTCCTACCACCCCTCCCGTCTCCCTCCCTCCGACCCTGTACCGGGCCCTCGACCGGTTCTGTTAGAGAGAAGACCGCCTCCATCTCCGCCTCCTGTACCGGAACAGGCGGAGCCCGCACCTCTGCTCTTCCCTTAATGCTCAGTCCCATCGGTTTGCTCGGCGCGACAGTGACTTCCGTAGGAGCGATCAAGTCCGGCGCCTGTTTCTGGGCCGCCGCCAGCTTGTTCTTGGCGATGTTGTCCGGATGAAATGGCATCTCGCTGTAAGGCACGCTAGGCTTGCCTCTCCCTGCGTCATGCCCGTTCCGATTCGGTTCCGACTGTGAGGGACGAGGCGGCTCGATGTTGAACGTTGAGCGACGTTGTGGTGGCGGTGGCGGTCGCTGAGCGTCCACGGCGGGCGAGCGACGCGTCGGCGAAGGTGAGCGCCGCTTGCCGGCGTCTCTGTCAGACGGGTTCGATGAGGTCGACATCCTTGCGAGGAGCGACGGAAGAGCAGGCGAGGCTGGTCTTGCGTCGCCCATCATGTCCGAAGCGGCGACTCGCTTCCTCGGTTGTTGGTCCCGATGGGACGACGACGAAGAAGACTCAGCGACCGGCCCAGCAGAAGGGGCGAACTTACGTTTCCGAGCGTCTTGCCCTGTGAGAGAGTCACTCGTACTACTGCTGCTTGCGGACAGGGGCTCGGGTCGGGCGCTCGAGAAGTCACGGCGCGTTGGCGGGAGGGGTCCGGGTGTAGGCTTGTGTGTCGGCGGGCTCCGAGGTGGAGGGGCGAGGGCGGTCGTCTCGGGGGTGATGTGCATCGGACGAGTCTCCCAGGAGGGTGATGGCGTCGGTACGCGTGCTGGTTTGGACGTGCGAAGGGAAGTTTGGAACCACTGCACGCGAAGCAGGAGAAGGGTCAGCGAACCATCTAATATTGGATTTGAGAGCCATATGACGTACAGAGAGGAACTCGTAGTAGTTTTCTTGCATCTTCTTTGCCGCGTCGATGCCCCAAACCTTTGCGGGTTGTTGCGCGAGAACGAAACGACCAAACTCAAGGGCTTGTCGAGTCACCTGCGACTTTTCCACGCCGGGCTGCCAGGCGGGAGTGGGGGATCAGGGTCCGATCAGTCAGGCTGGCTCGGGAATCCTTGAGGAGTCTTTAGGAGTCAAGTGCGACGTACAATCTCGGTCAGAAGCGCGAGGGCCATGAGCAACGGCTCAAGGAACGGGAACGGGGTCGTCCCTTTGCCTCGCTTCCAATGGGCCTGCAAACCACGGACCAGAGAAGGGGGAGTGAGCCCACAGCCTCAAGACGCTGGTACCGGACAGAGACACTCACTATCGCCTCGACGGCGAGGTTGTTGACGATCCCCTGCTCCACCTTCCGCCAACGTTTTTGAGCCCCTTCGTCCGTCCGTCCGTCAAGCGACTTCACACTCCCACCGGCCGTCTCCAACTCCCACCACTTGATCACCCAGCTACACATCTGCCTAACCCCGTCAAGCGGCGTGGCAAACGTCTCGACGATCCCTCCGTTCTCGTACCAGTTTCTGATCACGGCGCGCGGGTCGGGACGACGGTCGCAATTGAGCGCGAGTCCGTACGTCTCGAGCGTCGAGGGCTGGTACAGCAAGATATCGGTCGGAAGGAAGGCAGAGGTGAAGGGAAGAGGCGAGAGCAACCGATAGACCTTGAGCACAAGTTGAGGAGGTGGGGACGAGGAGAGGATCTGCGCGAACAGGACGGGCCACGAATCAGCCACCGGAGAGACTACAGTCACAGACATTCCACGAACGTACCCGCTCGAAACCCTCCCTCAAGAGCTTGCCGGCAGCGGATTCTTCCGCGCCTGGTCTGCTGGGCATGCACTCTGTCTTGATCCACGACTTTCCCTCGACCTCCAAGATGTCGAGCAGCGTGTCCTTCTTTTGTTCGTCGGCCTCACTCGAGCACAGGTTGTCGAAGATGACGCTCAGCGCCGAGGGCGGTGAGATCCGAACGTGTTTGAAGAGAAGATCTCGGATCATCGCCAGCTCATCCGGCGACTCTGCAAGCAGCGGGCAGAGGGTGAGCGACATGTCCACCACCGGCCAAGCAATCGAGACGACTGACCGACTTGGAGGAGCTGGATGAGCACGTCCGTGTTTCTCTTGACCCAGGCGTTTGCCTTTCTCGAGATCTGTTCAAACGTCTTGTAGCCAGTCATGCGGACCTAGGGTGGACAACGCCGAGGGAAGCGAGTCGGTGAGCTCGACCGTTCCGTTCCGCTGTCCGACTTTTGATCTGCTGCTTACGCTCTTGTCCCCGTCCTCGCACAAGTCATATACAGCGTCGACGGCTTGCTCTTGGAGCGAGGTGATCTGGCAAGATGACAGCGAGAATGGCTTGGTGAGCTTGAGCTCTGTCCGTGTACGATCGGATGGTGAGCTCACCTCTGTGAAGCACGCAGGCAGGAATGAGCCGACCAGCTTCTTGACGTCTGCATCCTCAGACTTTGACATGCCAATCAGATCCGCATACGCCTCCCGACGGGTCTCCTCGGGCTAGCGAGCGAACAGAGCCCAGGACGAGGCGGACCAAGGTCAGCTCAGGCGAACCTCGACAGCTGCTCGGTCAGACAGTCTTGCCACTCACCAGCGCCCTGGAGGCAGCCGTCTTGGCGAGAGCGTACACCTGTTCCATCGTACACGTCCGAGGCTGACAGAGCGTCGGCGAAAGGAGACGAGTCGGAGGGGTCTGGATGGTTGGGTGGGGACCTCGCCTGGTGAGCTCGAACACTCGTCGTCTGGGACGCGTCTCGCTCGGTTTGGCTGCAACCTCCCACCATCTCGTAAAGTCACTCGTTCCGGATCCAGGGTAGACTTTCGTCTGCTCTCGACACTCGTTTCTGCTCTTCCATCGTGTCCTCCTCGTACGACCCTGCTCGCTTCTCTGGCGACTCTCCCCACGCGTCCCAACCTCTCTACCCTCCGACCTCCTCGTCTCCGAGCTCACCCAGCTTCGGCCCACCCTCCCCAAGCCGGTCACATCGCCCTCTGCCATTCCTCCAAACTCTCACCTCCCCTCGTCACCACAAGAACCGCAGTATCTGGCGCCGGACGATGCAGCGACGTACTCTGACGGTCATCCTCGTCCTCGTCCCGTTTGTCGGCATCGGACTCCTCCTCTCCCTGAAACGAGCCCAAGGCGACGGCTTCTCGTCAGGATCGATATACAAGGGAGAATGGTGGGGATCGGAGACCGGCAGCAGCAGCAGTCATAGCTCGGGCAGCTCAAGCTGGACAGCCGGGGGGAGCCATGCGAGCTCACCCTCGTATGGCGGAGGAGGGACGACCATGGACAACGCGTTCGTACACGTAGGCAAGGACGGACGGTTTGAGGGCAGAGAGACAAAGTATCTCAGGGGTATCCCAGGCTACTGTCAGTAGTCGTGCTTTCCTCTGCTACTGCATCGCAGACGTCCGGACATCGGACGGACGCGAGCTGAAAGCTCAAGCTCACCTCTCGCTCTCATGCACTTTCCCTTTCAGCCATGTTTGAGAACCTGTACACCTCCCAGGGTGTCATGGGTGGGTCATGACTTCCCTCGTCTCGTCTGGTGACCTCTGGCTGATCTTGATCCCCTACATGTCCACTTCTCGCTTGCAGTCGTCGTCACGTCCAACCGGTCCTCGATCCCGCCAGTATCGCAAATCATGTCCGACATGTCCAAGGGCACGCCCGCACAGATGTTCCCGATCGCAGACGAGTCACGCTGGGTCATCATCACGCCCGAACAAGCCGCCGAGCGCTGGTCTGGACACCGGGTGAGTCGTTTCTTCTCTGCAAACGCGCGTCCGCGCCAGGCTGGGCTGACCGGTCGGCTTGTCTCATCTGCCAGGCTGCTCGACTTGTCGGACCTACCTTCTTCATGAACGACGGACCTGGACCCGAAGGATACCTCGGTATGTCCTGACGTTCGCAGCTTGGATCAAACTTCTCTCTGAGCTGACATTCGCGACCCCTCTCTCTCCTCAGCTCACTACTTGTACGCGACATGCCCCGTAGCCTCTTTTTAGAGCGCAAGATCTGATTGTCTGACACGGTCCTCTCCCTTCCTTACTGTCTCCCAGCCACTTTGCTGCCGAGCTCTACGCTGGCGCGTGGCGTGTGCTTTCCGGCGCACCGTCTCTGATCGCGGCTGGCTCCGCGATGGGCATGGAGTTTCCCAGGCGGACCATCCTCGCCAAGGGTCCGGACTGGAGAGATGAGCCGTGAGTTCAACATCCTTACCTTCTCGCTTTCGTGTCGCTCACTGACGCGTCTTCATCTCGCTTCGATTTACCGACTGCAGTGGACTCAATGCGTACGTCACTTTCACATATGTCTAGCAGCATCGCAGCAAGCTCACCGATCCTTCTTGTCTTGTCAGCTGGTTCATGGCGACCATGTTCCCGATGATGGCTGTCGAGGACAATATGCAGTGGAACGGTCAGTCTTGCCTGTCCTCTTCCCTCTTCTCTCGGGCGCTCACCTTGTTCAATACCTCTTGTCTAGACCGCTCCAAATCCGAAAACCTCTACGTCTTTGACGAGATCGTCCTCATCGACCGATGGGCTTCACACCGGCACAATCCGACCGCCCAGTCGTGGAACAAGATGAACGGCGACGTCTTCCGCGACGTTCCTGCGCCTCCAGACTGGTGGGCTCCCGTGCGAGAGAGCATGATGATGACGATCGGGATCGAGAACGTTCACGTCAAGCCAAAGGCGACCGTCCTCTACGTTTCTCGGTGCGTCGCGTCTCACTTCTGCTCCTCGGCGCGCGATCTTTTGCTGACTCTAGCTTTCCTATCTGTCTCCTCCCTGCCAGTCAACTCGCCTCCAAACGTCGCCTGACCGAGGAGTCTCACGACGCTCTCATCGCTGCTCTGTCGTCTCTGCCGAACATCGACTTCCACCACGAGTCGATGGAGACGCTCTCCAAGAAGGACCAGATGGCGCTCATCACAAAGACGGACGTCCTCATCGGCGTGCACGGCAACGGACTCACCAACGAGATCTGGATGAAGCCGGGTGGGGCGGTCATGGAGAGTGAGTCCGACCCCCTCTCACCACCTCGTCATCCCCTTCTGTGCCCGTGTTCCTCTTCCTTCCGCCCGCTGACTCACCCTCTCTTGCGCTTCTCTTGGCAGTCTTCGACATCGGCGGCTTCACCCGGGACTACCAGCTCCTGACCGAACCCTTGCGACACGAGTACATCCCCATCTGGAACGACACCGTGTACGACTGGGCGGCAGACGTGCCGGGGTTCAAGCTGTCGGACAACTTCATGGGAACGAACCTTGAGGTCGACGCTCAGCTGGTAAAGCGGCTGGTCGCTGATCTGGTGAAGGAGGGCGGGAAGGTGGACAAAGATCGGAAGTGGTTGGGTGGAGATGCGGCGGGGGCGCTCTAGATCGAAGGTGAGGCTGAGTGCTTTTGGGTGGTCTTGGTTCGAGCTTTTAGAGTATACTTTGGGTGATGGACATGTCTGTTCTGCTGATCCGACACATGATCCCGGCAAGAGTGACCTGTTGAGCCCTGATCGCCTCACCCGGTGTCTGCCTTTGTGGCGCTGCCGCTTCCTCTCCTGCACTTTCACGCCTTCTGGAACGCTCCCCTGCTTCTCAGACGCATTCTCGCTGGTCCTGTACTCTGTACTCGCCCTCTTGGCGCCGGAAATTACGTCAGGATGACCAGCGCGGCGCGATCCGCCACCCGTCCTTCGCTCACTCTCCACTCCCTTCGCAGCACAGCTGGCTCGCTCTGCTTCCCGCTAGCGATACGTGTACCCCTAAGCTGTCCTCCCGTGCAACAGGCCAACCATAGACGTCAAGCAGGAGAGCAGGAGACGCTATCGCGGCCGGGGGGGTCTTGTACGGTAGTTTTTGTCCACAGACATCAAATTCTGGGTGGCTCAGTTGGTAGCGCGTCAGACTGTTAATCTGAAGGTCCATGGTTCGAACCCATGTCTAGAAGCTCTTCTTTTGCCGTTTGTGTCGATGGTCCGGGGGGGCGGGGAAGCGGAGGAAGACGGCGGGGTTGAGACGCCGCCGTCTCCCTACCCTTTTCGCCCCCGTGGCTACGAGATCCTTTTGTCTTGATCTGCTCGCAGTCTTTGATGCTTTGCATCCCTCTCGCTGGGTGGTCCCTGCTTGTTCACGTGTCAGCTGCGGCTCGGGGGCAAAGCCTGCTCGGTCGGCAAGCGCCCCGTCTGGTTGCCTCCCTCTTCTTCCTTCAACCATCCACATCCACCTTCCTCCTCTTTCGCTGCTCGTTATACCTGTCACATCACCTTTCCACTCGACTGCTCTCTGTCAACCTCAATCATGGCCGCCCACACTTCGGAGATCGTGTCAACCCCTGCGGCGGAGATGACGCCAGTTGTCTCCTCGTCAATCATCCCGTCAGTGCGGTCTCTCCGTCTGGTCCTTAACAAGAGTGCCTCCTTTTGCGTGTCTTGTTCTGTTTTTCTCTTCGTCTATCTGACAGGAAGACAGCAAGAAGGATGGGCTGTGAAAGTTTGCTGGTCTTCCCAAAGTCGAGCTGACGACATCCTCCCCTCCACATCTTCTCCTGCTTCCTGCGATGCCTCCTACAGACAGGGCGAAGCTCACGCTCACGAGCTCGACGGAAAGGCATCCGATCCGAACGACCAGAATGCCAGCTCCTCGGTCAGTCACACTATCTTCGCGCCGACCTGTGCATCACTCCTGAGACGGCGGAAGCTCATAACCCCCGTTCGTACCGCTCTCCGATCGTGCATCCACCTCGATTCTCAACGCGTCCTTCACTCAGACTCAGCCGGAGTCATTGATCCAGACCAACGGTACCAACGCCTACCCCACCGGCCTCGTCGATGGGCAGGTCCTCGATGTTCCCAGGTACGAGGGCACCCTTCCCGACGAGATCGCCTACCCGATGGTCGCGCACATCCCTGACGACGGCTCGATGCAAGCCCTGCATGCAAGGTGGGCGGTTTGGAAGGCTGCTGGGCTGGGCTTCCCGTCCATCAAGGCCAAGGTCACGATTCACTTCTCCAACGAGGAGCCGCCCGAGCCTATTGTCTTCAACCCGGCGAATCGATGTCCCTGGGAGAGTGTGGGTCAGTACTTGTTGTACGAGCATGAGGCACGAGAGCCATGCACCTTACTGACCCCCCTTGTTCACCATCCTGTTTCTTTTCCCTTGCCTTCCGCTTGCGGTCAACCCGCAGAGGAGGTGACCCAACGACAGCTCGCGATCAACGCGGACGCCTTCAAGACGGATCCTGAGAGGTTCAGAGGGAAGGAAGAACAGTATGGGCTTCCGCCAAAGACGGCTTCTTCACACGCCGACTCACAGGTCTCTGAGTGACACCCGCGGTTGCCTGTCTTCTTTCTCCCCTATCTTGTGTCTTAGCCCTTGACCCTCTATCCGTGTACATACGTTTCTTTTGAGTTTTGCGTTCTGGTCCACCCCGGTTCCTTTCGTCGTCTCTGGAAGCAGTATAATGTCATACGATCGCATCGTCTTGAACGTGGCGCTGAGAGGGTCGAGATCGAGGGAAAGAAGTCGGAAGATCGTGAGGTGGGTCGTAACGGAACTTGAGAAGAGCAGGCTAGGTGTGGGCGAGTAGGCGGCGAGGGCGAAAGGACGAGGCGGGGCGAGGCGAGGCGAGGCGAGGCGAGGCGAGGCGAGGCGAGGCGATCAGAACTGACGGGTCGGAAAGGTCAAAGATGGGAGAGGCGCGGGTCTGTCAGTGAGAGCCGATCGAGAGCGAGACCAGACAAAGGTACGACGTACCCGGACTTGATAGCTTCCCTGGGCCTTTGTGAGGTACCGGACCCACTTGACCGACTGGTAGTTGCCCTTCTCAAACACCTTGAGGAACCGGACCAGCAGACCCGACGCGGTGAACATGACGACTACAAACGAGCAGACAAGACAGGTAGCAAGAGTGAGCATGCAGATGGACGGACGACGAGAAAGCGGACAGGAGGTGCGTACCCGAGAAGTCGATGTTGATCGGCGGACGGGACCACGCCTGTCGATGCGTCGTCGTCGCGAGCGTCGCATCGGCCGAGAGTGTGCACTCCTGTCCTCCTTGCAGACGAGGAATCCTGAGGAGAGCAAGCGGCGATCAGCCCCTCGTGTCATCTCCAAACGAGGGCGAAGATGGCCGACTCACTTCCAGACGATCATGTTCTCGGCGGGCACATACTTTGCCTTTCCGACGACGACCTTGCACTCGACTTTCGTCGTGTTGAGCGGTGTCGGGATCCTCAGCACGATCCCGTTTGCGTTGAGCTTTGCGTCAAAGTTTGCGCGCAGGTTGATCGTGTACTCGACCTTTGACTTTCCGACCTCGTTCACGATCGGGTGCAGGCGGAACGGCAGGTTGATGTTGGTCGTCGATCGGTACCTGAAGGATTCAGTGTTCGATAGGTCAGCTCTCGCAGATGGACTGAAGATGGGCGGCGACTGACCTCATGAGCTCGAACTCTCCGTCTGGCGGGATGAACGAGATCGACCGGTCCGAGTCAAACTTGCCCAGTCGCACACACTGGTGGAACTGGCAGTCATCCAACTCGACCGCTCCGTCAGCTTTTGAGCGGTCACTGAAGGCAAAGATGACAGACGAGTCTGTTAGCGGGCGCCGAGGACAGCAAGCGGCGAGGCATCGACTCACGAGCTCTTCTCCAGCACCAGCTTGTCGTTGAGTCCAAACTTGCACTCTGGTGTGCCCGATAGGTAGGCCCGCATCAGAATCTGACCGTCAACGTCTGCTCGGAGGACGGTTCCCGTCGAGCTCATGAGCAGGTTGACGGTCTCGATCACGTCCACGAAAGCCTCGTTCTTGCGGTACTTGACATCCGAACGGCGCCAGGACGTGTTCCCGGTTGCCTGGATCGTGATCTTGGACGAGTCCTCCCTCTGGAAAGGCAAGGAAGAAACGAGTCAGGTACTGCAGCACAGAAGGGACGGCCTCATCGAGCGTGAGGGACTCACGAGTGCCATCTCCGACTTTACTCCTTCTGTGGTGATGTACATCTTGAGCGTGTCGATCTCCGAGTTCTGAGGGTATCCAAAGTCGAGGATCTCTGCAGTCACAGACGACAAGCAGGCAGAGTGCAATGGGTCAGCTCGACCATCGGGCAGGACCGAGATCGTCTGTCCACCTCTGTTCCCGCCGAGCCATAGATCGAGGACGGCTCCAGAGCCACCGCACGAGACCCATCAGCATCCCACGTATGATGCTGAGTCTCGAGCTCAGTGTATGCGCCTTAACGAAGATCGAGCCTGAGACAGGCGAGGACTGACCGTCGAGGAGCTCATAGATGAGCACGAAGTTGTTCTTTACGCTCTCCTCGTCCAGCTTGCCAAAGTACGCCTTCGAGATACCGACAAAGCGGTAGATGAACTCGAACACGAGCGCAGCGGACGCGTTGTTCCTAGAGCAGAACGAGCGAGGCAAGAAGGGGTCGTCAGCGCGTGAGCTCGTTGTTCTCCTTCCGCCGGTCCATCTCCTGGCCTCGTTCCACTCCCGTCCTCGGTCCAGGTTGGTGAACGTACTTTGTTACTGCGAGGATGTATACGTTGTTGACTCGTACGTGGAAGAAAGAGGTGGATCCGAGGGTGATGATAGGCGAGCGGACGTCGGGGTTGGACACGACTTGGATCCGGAACACGTCCGCGATCGACCGTCTGCACACAGAGAAGACGACAGCGTCAGCGGGGGCGTACACCAGCAGAGAAGAGAGCGATCTCACTTGAGGTCTGTCCGAAAGAGTCTCGAGATGAGCACCTGGCCAGAGAAGGACGGTCAGCCGGAAAGGGAACAAGGGGTGCGAGCTCGCGAGCTCAGATGGGTAGACGCACCTCGCCCTTCTGGTTGAACACAAAGAACGCCTGGATCCAAAGAGCACAGATCAGCAACGAGATGGCAAGGGCGGACATAGCAGGACGGGCGCACCGAGATCATGGCAGCGGATCCAGCGAGAGTCGTCGTTGCGGTGAGCTCACCGCCAGGCCAGGCGAGCTCATCCGAGATGGGCAGCGCAGCCGGCCGACAGCGAGTCCTGCCGACCAACTAACGCGTCAAATTTCAGCAGATACATACAAGAAACTCGGAAGACGTATCGTTATGTCGGACAGCCCTGACAATCAGATCGCGTTCGGAGGCTGAGCCTTCTGGTCGCACGGTCCCGGTCGCCCTGCCGTTTGTAGTATCTACGTTACAGCTTTTTTAAACTGTTCTCAAAGGTTTCCATCGACGTCCAACGGATACGCGCCAACCGACTTTAGGCCGCACAAAGCAAGGACCGTAGCGAGACGTGATGACCTCCACTCTGGCGCGAGAGGTCGAGCTCACGTCGTCGCGTCCTCTCTTCCCGCCAACTGTCACGACTTCCCACGCCCTTCCAGACCCTTACGACTCTTCTCCACCATGGACGCGGATCCCATCACTCAGTTCTTCTCTGCGGCCGAGGCTGACGAGGACAACATCCTCTACACTGCGCTCGGGCTCGAGTCTACAGCCACCCCGGCCGAGATCAACGTGAGCTCATCCCGCGAACGGACGAGCTCTTGCCCGTCCTCGGAAGCCGAGCTGACAGGTCCGACGGTTGACTCCCTTCGCACTGCTACAGAGAGCGTACAGGAAGCTCGCACTGCTCCACCACCCTGACAAGCTGAGCGGTGCGGACGAGGCCAAGAAGGACGAGGCCGTCAGGTTGTTCCAACGGGTCGGGTTCGCGTACGCCGTCCTCCGCGACGAGTCGAGGAGAAAGAGGTCAGTCCCACGCCTGACAAGGGAGTCAGGCAGCTGGCAGGAATTGGCTGTCGGTCTGTCCAACCTCTGCCTTTCGTGCACGATCGGACAGACGTCTGAGCTCGAGCTGACCGCGTCGACTTCGTTCGACCAGGTACGACACCACCGGGCTCACCTCCGAGTCTGCCTTCCTGTCCCAGGGAGAGGAGATGGGATGGGAGGCATACTTTGAGGAGGTCTTTGAGCAGGTCACAAAGGCAAAGCTCGACGAGATGAAGAAGGAGTACCAGGGTCAGTCATCGTCCTCGCACTCATCTCCCCGGCGTGTCGGCTGGCGGACTTTGACTCACGCTGTGCTTATCGACATCGCCCAGGCTCCTCGGAGGAACTGTCTGACCTACTCTCAGCCTACACCGAACACTCTGGCTCGCTCGAGCTCATCCTCTCGCACATCCCCCACTCCTCCCAAGCCGACGAGGCCCGCTTCGTCAATCTCATCGACGCAGCCATCACCCGCGGAGAGCTCGCCTCGATACCCGAGTGGGAGGCGCAGAAGAAGGACGACAAGAGTCGGGACAAGCGGAGGCGAGAGGGCGAGAAGGAGGCTGGCGAGGCAGAGCAGGCGGCAAAGGATCTGGGCGTCTGGGACGAGTTCTACGGGAGCGGGAAGGCCGCGCCGAAGAAGAAGAAGACGAACGGGAAGGGCAAGAAGGTCAGTCAAACTCTTGAAACGTGCTTGCTGGTCGCGTGCTGATCTTCTATCCGTTCGTATCGCAGGACGAGCCGGAAGAGGAGGACACGTCGAGCCTGCAAGCACTCATCCAGCGAAACGCCGCCAAGCGGTCCGACTCGTTCCTCTCGTCCATGGAGGCAAAGTACGGCCCCGGAGGATCAGCATCGACCGCAAAGAAGTCGAAGGCTGGAGGGAAGAAGAGCAAGAAGGCTGCTGAGGAGGAGGAGGATCACGCTGCACCTGACGTGAGTACAATGCCTAGTCACCTGCCTCGCAAGCTGCCTTTCTTCCGCTTCGCGCATGCGCGAGTCGGTCTGTCAACGACCTTCATCGCGCACAGTGCACGTCAGGATCGCTACCAGCCTGCTGACCTGAGCCCTCGCCTTGTGATGCTGTGCATGCCATCAGGAGATGGACGACGCCACGTTTGCCAAGATCCAAGCCGAGATGATGGAGCGCAAGAACGGATCTTCCTCCTCTACCTCCTCAAAACCTGCTGCGAAGGCGAAGAAGGGCAAGAAGTAGACCGACTCCCTCCCTCGACCTTCACAGACCCTTTCCCTCCTTGCCGAAACGATGCGCCGTTGCCCTTTCCTTACTTTCTGTTCACGTAGTAATGCCATGCTGTCACGATTTCCTCTCTTTCGCTTCTCTTCTCTTCTCCACAAACAACCCTCTTTCTCCGACATATGGCTGATCTCGCCCACTGCGCCTCACCCGGCGACTTCCGAGCCGAGCTCATTCACCTCCTCCCTCCCATCCATCATGTCCGCCCCTCTCCCAGACGTCAACCTCAAGCCCCACAAACCCAAGATGTCCCTGCTCCCTACAACCGAACAGCTCGACCATCTCACGCTCTACCTCTCTTCCTTCTCGGGCACGGAGTGAGTCCAGCGAACGAGCTCACCGTCCGGTCCATCTTCCCGAGCTCATCCTTCCTCTTCCTTGGCCGAGCAGTAAAGGCCTGATGCTCCTACAATACGCTCCCCTCCTCCTCACCGCTCTCCTCCCTAAGGACGCTCCTCGTGGCTTGCCCGTGAGGCGTCGAGGCGCGCAAGGCGTCCGCCGAGGGCTCGAGAACCTCTCTTCGGCTGTGGGCGATGGCCGGGTGCTCTTTCGACTGTTCGGTACGTCCCGTCTCATCTCTACGAAGTAAGTGACTTGCTCTGAACCCATGAATCGTTTTGATTTCTTTCAGGCCTGGTGCCGATCCTGCAGTGGTACGCTGGGATCGTCCGGAAGCGAGAGGCGAAGAAGGCCGCGCGCGTGAAGGGGGAGGTGGTCACCGACGAGGGGTGGTTCGGAGAGGATGAGGTCGAGAGGTTGCAGGCTTGGAGTATGCTGGCTTACTATCCGTTGGAGCATGCCTGTAAGCCCCTCCGCTTCTATCATCCTTCGACGAGGGAAACGAGACCGAGCTGACTGTCCCTTCTGTCCGCTTTTCTCCGCTATCGTTCGGTTTTTGCAGATTATCTCGCCTCCAAACGAGTCATCTCCCTCTCCCCTTCCAAACTCGTGAAGTTCGGCCTGTGGAGCTGTCGGTTCTGGGCGTGCGTATCATATCATATCATCTCATCTGCTCCCCTCTCATCCCTACGTCTTCAACCCCGGCTCACACCGACCCCATCTCCTCGCCATCCCATCACACAGAGTTTACGTCGTCCTCTCTGTCCTCTCCCTCTACCGGAAACGTCTCACGCTACTCAAGCGGGCGCAAGAATCGGAAGAGAACAAACGAGGTCCGTTCCGCCACCCGCCTCTCGCTCTCCCATCACCAGGTCCATTTTCGTTGCCCCTTACTGACCTCGCCTCTGTTCGCCCATAGACACCCAACCAGCCATGAAGCTCCTCAACCTCCTGACCATCGTTGACTTGGCCTACCTGCCTCTGACCATGCACTGGTCAGTCCCCCCTTTCGCCTTGTTCCCATCTTTCTTCCAACCCGCGCTGACTCGTCTCCGATTCTGGCAACAGGTCCCTCCCTACCGGCGCCTGGTCCTCCTCCTTCCCTACGGGTCTCTTCGGGACTATCGCTGCCCTCGCACAGCTCAAGCTCGGATGGGAGGGGTCCAGGCGGGTGCCTGCTGTCCCGGTTCAGGCATCGGAAGAAGCGGTGAGTCCGGACGGCGTCGCGTCGCGTCGCGTCTGGCCAGGAAGGTCGAAGCGGGTCTGATCGGTGCGTGCTTGGCGGTGTTGGTTTGGTGGCAGGTCGACCCGGCGGTTGTGGCGGGTGAAAAGGTTCGGGGGTTGGAGTCAGGGTCAGGAGGGGAGGGGGTCGAGTTGGGGGCGGTGGCGGGGTCTCAGGACACTAAGGAGAGGTCTGAGTAGGTAGATGCGCACTCGATACATACACCCTTTTCCCAATCCTGAAGATGATCAAGAAGGAAAAGCCCAAAAATCATGCATCATCTCCCCTCACTCCATCGTAGCTGTCTCTCCTGCACACACTCTCATCCGATCCAAGAAGCATGACCCGACCTACTTCTTAGCAGCCGTAGGTTTGGGCGGGTTCAGTGCGTCCGCGGCTGCTTTGGCTGCTTTTGCCTGGTTTGCGCACGAGCGAAGCGAGGCGAATGTCAGTATAGGCGGCGGAACGAGCTCACGCGCCGCGTCCCCGGGCTAAGCGGGTAGACTAGGTGCCCTAGCGAGCCACAGAGAAGGTGTACGGTTCGACAGAAGGATAAGGGATGGGGGACGGACCTCGATCTTTGCCTTCAGCGCCAACGCATCACTGGACCAGGGAGCAGACGACCGGGGTGAGCTCGAGGCACGCATGCACAGGGGTTCGTATGGTGGGTGAACTCACGCCTCCTTCCTCTGTTGCGGGTTTCCAGTCAGCTTGGTTCCCTTGCCGGCCCTGTAGCACGCGATAGAGCCGACCCTTGTGTCAGTCGGATGCCGCAGAAAGGGTCCCTAACTCCAAGCGAGCCCGGACTCGGGCGAGCGTGGAAAGACGTGGCCTGGGCTGGGTGGGACGTACAGTGCCTTGGCGTTCTTTTCTCGGGCGAGATCACGTTGGTTTCCTCGGGCCATGATGTTTGATGTGAGAGCGGATGAAGGGGGTAGGAGGGCTGTAGCACGAGAGCGGGTGAACAAGGGACAGGGACGGTCAGCTCGGTCGCTTTCGCTCTCCTCCCTCTTGACCGGCTCATACGAGTTCCACTAGGCCCGAAGCTGCTCAGTGGCCAGCTAGAAGGTTTCAGTGACTTATATGGAGTAGGGCTGAGAGTGGACTGACAAATAGGGGGATGAGGGTGCGTGGTGGATGAGTGCCAACCCAAGGAAGGAAGGGGACGGCTAGCGTGAGCTCGCCCGACTTTTGGACACGCGCGGGTCCGACAGGCCGAGGCCCGTGTGTTGCTTGGTTCTCGCGGAGTGAAGGAGGCATGGAACGAGATAGATATATAGAACAGAGGCAGGGTATCGTAAGAGTCATTATACGGGCTAAGTCGGGTAAGGGGAATGGCAGAAGCGGCGGAGGCTGGGCCAGGACGGGGACAAGAGAGGCTACACGCCTCCGTTTTCCAAAGCTTTTTGGGACTTCTTCCATCTGGAAAGGACACGAAGAGAGTGAGAGATGAACCCGTCAGTAATGTTGGTGCAGGCGAAATACATCAGCCTGGACAAGAGAACGACGCACCTGAGTCCGCACGAGTTGCAGAGCGTCTTCGGTCCCATCGGACCCTGCGATGAACGAGATGGAGAGTTCGTCAGCATGGCGCAACTTTAAGAACGTCTGACAGATAGACGTCTGACTCACTCGTCTCCACTCTGGCGAGTCCGTCCTTCCGCACGTCACACACACATGGTTGACGTCGCTCTTCCCGCTCTTGGCCTTCGACTTCTTCGCCTTCTTCGTCGGTGCTCCTCCTTCGCCCGTCGCAGCCGCCACAGGAGGCTTCCTCGCCGCAGCCGGGGCAGCAGCCTTCTTTGGCGGGACGTAGGCGCGTCGATCCGGGTCGCTGTCGTCGTCGTCGTATGCTCCGCCTGCCAGACCTCCGTCGTCGTAGTAGTTATTGGATGATGCTGAGGAGGAAGCGGACATGTTGTCATGGGATAGATTGGGCGGGACGGGGTGGGAGGAGGGAGTGGAGATGGCACCGCCGACGGATGGGTAGGGGTACGAGGTCGGAAGGCCGGGTATCGAGTTGTTTCGGACGGCTGAGAGATGACAGCAGAGAACGGAGAGCTTCAAGTCAGTGTCCGGGCTCAAGGAGCCGCTAGAAGCCAGTCTGGCTGACCTGTGTCTGGATCGATGTTCAGCTTGAACTCCTCGACCTCATCACGAGTAAAGTAACCGCTGGCAGCGAGTTCCTGTGCAACGATCGAATCTAGTCAGCAACCAGAAACGAACTCCGAGACGACTGCATCGAGACACTCACCAGCATCTCCGCCCTCAGCCGTTCGCTCTCCATCTTCTCCTCGAGGAAGCTGTCGAGCATCTCCCCGGTCTTGCTCGGCCATTTCCGGGCCATCATGAAGAAGCACTTGCACCTCTCGCCCGCAGCCGAACCAGACCCAGCCGACGGTGACGACTGTGGCAGACCCTGAACGATAGAGAGCGGCAGCTGAGATGCACAAGAGATCGGTCAGCTTTCCGGATCATGCGATGCTCGCGCTTCGAGAGGACGTACTGGCACCCTCTCCGCCTCCTCGCCCCAGTACCCATGGCCCCTCAGCTCGAGCAACACCGGCTTCCCACCGAGATCCGTCCTCTTGCGAGTGACGACCTTTGCCGAGCTGCTGTCCGAGTCTGACCCGGACCCGTCCGTCTCGCCCTCTCCGTCGGCGGACCCGTTTGACCCCGCCGAGCCTCCTGTGGACCGCTGCTGGTTGAGCATGAGCGACTTTGGCAGGAAGCGGTGGTACGAGGCGAGATCGGTCCGGTTGAGAACCGACTGGTGGAGGTTGTTGAGTAGAGCAGCGAGATCGGGCTCTGCAAGAGGAAGTCCAGTGAGGATGAGCTCACGTTTCGTTCAAAGCCGAAGAGGGTCAAGACACAGTGAGAGACGGACCGTAGATGAACTCGGACAGAGGTCGCTGCTCGAGGTCATTTGGGTCGTAACCTAATAGTTGCTTGATGCCAGGAGAGGCGTAGAGTACCTGCAGAGAGAGAGAGATAGACAGACCCAGCACGCGGCGAGGGAGGGGTGAGGGCCGGTGAGCTCGAGTCCGAGATCGCCGTAGCTCAAGCGCCCAGACCAGCAGGACACGGAGCGCGCAAGATGGACGTACCTTTGCTCCTCCGTTGCTGAGTGGCAGGAGTGCGAAGACGACGGTGTCTGTGAGCTCTGTGAGCAGGAGACTCTGCCACCGCTTCCGCTTGGTGAACTGTCGGACCGTCAACCGTCCCATCGGTCAGCTCTCCCACCTCGCACATCCTCCCAAGCTCGACCTAGACGATCCAGCACTCACATCAAACACTCCAGCATCTCCAGCAGCCGGTTGTGCTCCCGTGGATGAGCCCGAGTTTGCCCTGCCTGTCCCATCCGCGCTCTCCCTCCTCGAGTCGGACCCTCCTCCGCCACTACCGCTGTTGGTCCCGTCCTGGCTCACATCCACGTTCATCGGACTCGTCACTCCCTGTTGCGTGACGGGAGGGTTCATCGACGGGACAGAGATCGGGGGTCCGATCCCGCCAGAGCCAAAGGCAGAGAGCGAGTTGAGCGGAGGGGTGGGTGCTCCGTACAGGTTGTGCATCCCTCGGAACGCAGGGTTCCCTGACGGAGCGGATGCTGTCGGAGTTGAGCCTGGGTGGGACTGCTGGGAGTACCCTTGTTGCTGGGAAGGGTGGGAGTACGACATCGGATGGGGCGAGCGTTAGAGCACAGACAGCAGGAGCGGGGAAGGTGAGCTCGCTCTCAGGCCGAGACCCTCCTCGTGAGGACGTCATCGAGGGCAGTCACTCGGACCGATTCTTTCTCGCCAAAGGCTGACAAGATCAGAGTCTGAGTGCGGTTGGGAGAGTCTGCATAGGAGCACGCCAGGATTTTTCGCACAAAGCTCTGCAGAAGAGACGAGGCGCAGCCGTGTGCCACGAGATGCCTCTTTCTCAGGACAGTTTGGAGGTGGCAAGCATGGGCACATATATATCCCTATACGAGATCAAGAACGATCGCCTCAAACTAAGACCCCGACTCATACAACGATCTCCTTGGTCGTCGACGCTCCAGCAGCGGCAGCAATGACCGACTCCCTCCTCTTCCGACTGATCGACTCGCTCCGATGATGGCTGACCTTCCTCTTCTCCAACAGCCCACACACATGCCTCTTCCCGTCTCCGGCCCCCATCTCGCCGACCCTGCACTCCCTCGAGCAGAACCTGACGCCGCACTTGGGGCAGGCAGGCAGGTTGACCCCTTCTCGGTTGCAAACGCTGCAGGACGATCCTTGGGTGATGATTGAGTCCATCTCGAGCTGGCGGAGTTGCGGGTCGAGTGCTTGGTCGCCGAAGCGGGAGAGATGGGGGTTGGAGGGAGGGGAACGGAGAGGAGGGTTCTCTGACTTGCGGGGTGAGGAGGGTTGGGAGTTGAAGGGACGAGGTTTCGTCGGTTGCGGTGGCGAGAGGGTGGAGGTCGGCGGTGTAGGGGTCGTGAGGGTGAAATTGGGTTTGGGCTTGAGCTTGGGAAGAATCGGTACCGACGGCGAGGATGGTTCGATGCGAGGCATTGAGGAAGAGGAGGCTGACGCTGACGGCACTTCGGGCACGGGTGTCCTGCCTTGCGATCCGTCTGCGTCTGTTTGACCGTCCAAGAAGGACGTATGAGGCGGATCAAACATGGACTGGATCCTCGCCCTTCCTTTGCCCTTGCCGTTCCTGTCGTTCCTGTCGTTCCTGTCGTTCCTGTCGTTCCTGTTGTCGTGTCCGTTCCCGAGCCCGTTCTCGAGATCGCTCTCCTCCCTGAGCTGCGTCCGGAGCGTGCTGCTCGTCGCAAGCCGCCTCAGACTACCCTCCGCTCCAGTCTTCTTCAACCTCGCGCTGCCTCCGAGTCCGAACCAGCTTCCGCCCAGACCCCAGCCCGCCTTCGGGAGGACTTTGGTGACCACACCCTCCGCAACGACGCTCTCGTCAATCGTACCCTCGACGACGTCGCTGCGAGTCGCCTGGAGACGCATGCTCAGCATCGATGGCGAGAGCGAGATGTTGGACCGGTTGGACATGATCGACGTCCGGCGCGTCTGCCGGAAGGGCGCCGTCGGCTGGGGCTGAAGCGACATGAGCGACGGCGAACGAGAGTAGTTGGACGATCGGAAGGCGCTGGTCGCGGAAGAGGATGACGCTTGGCTGTTGTCGGTGGACGGAAGGGCGGACGAGGATGCGACGGCGGGTTTGGAGAATGTCTGCGTTGTGCTGACCGCTGGTGTGGTGGCCGTCGAGGGTCGCGCTGGCGGAGGTTGCCGAGGGAACGGGAACGAGGGCAAGGGAGTCTCGGAGGAAGGCGTTATCTGGGGCGAAAGGGCGAAGGGAGTTGCGGGCGTCCGGCGAAGAGAGTTGTTGACTTTGGCCGAGGCAGGAGACAAGCTCGTCGAGGCAACAGGCGATGCCGGCTGGGACGCGGCCCGCGACAGAGACGCGATGCGTTTGCGCAGAGACGTCACTCGTTCCTGTGCGCTGTTCGAAAGCTCGATTGCCTCCTTGATGTCTAACGGGCCGAGCTCGAGCAACGCGAGGAGGTTGTCGAGCGACTCCTGCGGGAAAGTCGCATGGCAGGTGAGGGCGAGCTGCATGGGCAAAGACATGTCAGTAACTGACAAACGCCATCTGGCCCACTTCGGACGGAACAGTATAATTCTGTTGCGAGACACGACTCACCAGATAATGCAGGTGCATCTTCAGACTCGTCTTCAGCGCCACGGCCTTCCCCGTGCCTGCTCCGTCGTCACTGAGGTCCCACTCGAGCGCAAGCACCTCGCCGGCGAGATATTGTCCCAGCTGCCAGATGTTGGCGTCGGGTGTAGCTCCAGGCGTGGCGGACGGGGGGCTGGGCGCGGGCGGACGAAGGAGAGGATGATGCGGTTTCGGGACAGGAAGAGGGACAGACGGGTCCGACGGATGCACGAGTCCCCGTCGGAACAGAGACAGCAGATGGGTCGCAATCTCGTGCTGTAAAAAACCAAGTAGAAGATGAAGGAAGAAAGGAGTCAGTCGAGCGGTGGCAAATCAGGCCCAAAGAGTTCGAGTCTCGCCTTGTCGGCCAAGCCAAGAGGACGCCTGAACTCACCGCGTTTCCCAGCGCGGCCGAACGACGTGCGCGCTCGGTGTCTTCTGTGCCTGCAGTATCGTCAACGGACGCCTTGCCTTTGCCTTTGCGGCTCCCGTTCGACCCTGCCCGCGCGTCGAGGTGGCCGCTCCCGTAGAGGCCAGCCCTGTCGAGCTCTCCTGCCAAGCCGACGAGGTAGGCGCCTCCTGCCTTGTTCATCGTCTCCCACTCTCTCCGCTTCTTGATGCGCGTCTGTGCTCCGATCTGGAGATGGCGGTCGTCGGGTCCTCTGGAGAGCAGGTTGCCCAGTGCGAGCGCGGCGGCGGGCGAGGGCTGAGGAGGGAGCAGGAGCGCCTTGGAGTACAGCGCAATCGCGCCGGCCGTGTTGTGCGAGATAAGCGCTTTCTATCAGAGGCAAAGACGATGGAAGAAGGGCCAGGATGTATGGTCAGCGATGGTCAGCATGCGGACGATTGAGCGAGCCCCACACGTGCGAGCGGAGGGGGGGACGGTGAGCTCGACCGTTGGTCCTCCCGTTGGCAACCGGGACGTCGGAGCTCAGCCGAACGACCCCTCGGGCTGATTTCCTTCAGCCCACAGATGTCAGAGCCCAGTCCAGAAGGAAGGCACGCCCTCGACCAGGTGCGCTGCTCGTACCCGTTGTCCTTGGGTGCGAGGTCTGACGCCGAGCGAGATGGGCCGAGCTCAACAGAACGGGTCATCACCCACACCGTCCGCCGCTCGTCGGCCAACGGCTGGCTCTCGCGAGAACCTCATCTGCTTGAGTCTAACTCCAAAGTAGACGACAGCAGATCCAGCTGAGCTGCATCCACGTCTCCTGGCAGCTGTGGCCGGCTCGTCCGGACGTGCTCTCTGCCCTCCGTTCTCGTCCGGGAGCTGATGCCACGGGCTGGTGCTCACCTGTGCGTCCCACATCAACTCCTCGAGATCCTCCTCGTCCTCATCGTGGTGCCCATTCCGATCGGTCCCGTTCTGTGCCGTCTTTGATGTGGGCTCGTGGGTGTCGTTGTCTCGCTCGTGTCCGTCGAGCAGGCTCGGGAGCGCAAACGACGACCCACCCAGCCGATGACGGACAGTCGCAAGAAATGACCCAGAAGGCTCGTCAGGCAAGGACGGCCTCGCAGGCTTAGAGGAGGGGACGTCCATAGGACGAGAAGCAAAGAAGACGGGTCTAGAGAGGCTGTCGAGGTTGGAGATCATTGGGGGAAGGTCGAGCTCATTTCGATTTCGTTGCCGTGTGTGCGAAGCTCACCCACCACCGACACCCTCCTCCAGTTGAGCTTGAATCATCGACGATGCTCCGCTCATCACTCCTCGGCTCGTCAAGAGCCAGCTTGTCCGTCTCGTGCGCTCGCTCGTCCTCGTCCTCCGTCCCGCCCTTGTCCTTCTCACCCTCGCCCGCGTCCGTCGCCCCACCCCGCTCAACCTCCCCCTTCACCCCTCGCGAACGCCGGCCCCCAACCAACGCCGCAGACCCCTCCTTCCCACTTCCCAAAGCCTCGGACCGGCCCGAACGACCCAACTACGACCCAGCGCACTTCAAGCCCGCACCAAAACCGGATGCGCCGGGAAGCCAACGACGGTTCCAGTTCGTGCCTGAGACCGACCGCGTACGGAACAGAAAGGAGAAGGAGTTGCGGATGTGGAGGAGTGTAGAGATGTTCAGGGAGGGCAAGATGCCGAGGGAGATTGCGGAAGAGATGGAGTGAGTGTGCTGGGTCCAAGGAGGGGAGAGGAGGAGGGGGTGAGCTCGACGCTCGCTTCCTTCATCTGATCCATCCGGTTCCTCCTGGAACTCTCCCTGCTTGTGTCGCACAGACTTTCACTGACCATGCTTTTGACCTAATCTTTCGCCCACTCAGGATATCACTAGGAACGATCCGGTTCGTG